>CM029364.1:1388983-1456332 GCA_017140985.1 Hormaphis cornu | reverse complement strand
TTTTTTTTTTTTTTCTCGCAGACTTAAAACCGTCATCATGATTAGTATACCCTGCACAAGCCAGCTGATGTGGAAAAATATAGATATACAAACTGTATTTTTTTTTTTCCGTGGTCGCGTATTCCCAGTTCACTCTATAATATGAAACGTCAAGTGTGGCTTTATAGTGTTATATACATATATATAGTATACATTTATACTTACCTATAGGATGTATAAAAATTAAATACGTCTTGTGCAGATGTATACGATAACGGTGCTTTACTTAACACGTCTAAACACGATAAGATATTCAACCAGTTAAGAAAGTATTCAAGACCGGCTGTAACATAAATCCTACCACAGAACAAATGTATTCACATGCGATGTCGTTTTCCCAGACAAAAGCGAAGAAAAGTGATTGCGAACAAAAGTAACGCAAATAATGATTCATAGCATTACAACACGATAAATAACAGTAAAAAAAAATATTACTTGATTATCAACATTGATCAACAGCATAATATGTGTTTGAAGTTTGTATATAAAAGTAGTATAGAATCTTAAAATATAAGAAAACTACGTAATTATGACAACTTTAGAGTTCAATATTTTAGCTCAAAAATAATCGAAACTGTTTGAAATTTGTACGAAGATCAAACTATACCTAACTACCCGACGTTAAGTCCGAATTTTTCGGCAGCAGTTAAAACACAAGTTTTTTTTTTTTTTAATTTAGACCATTTGAAGTACACTTGTACACCAATTTGGTTAGTTATATTTTCAAGTACCGAGCATATAAATTAAACTACCGAAAATTGGGTCTTCACATTAAGATCTTAGTATATTTCTAGGAGCTATGCGTGTCACAAACACAAAAATTAAAAAAAGTTTTAAAAAAAAACACAAACATCTTTGTAAAACCAATAGCTTCTTTGCTTAGCTGAGAATCTAAAATTATGTCCGAACGGCAAGTATTTCCAACGTCGTTGGCTTTACCTACTTACTACTAA
Organism: Hormaphis cornu; assembly: GCA_017140985.1. Lineage (NCBI taxonomy): Eukaryota > Metazoa > Arthropoda > Insecta > Hemiptera > Hormaphididae > Hormaphis > Hormaphis cornu. Next base: position 1,455,340 of record CM029364.1, on the reverse strand, counting down.
TAACCACATGGTTTTCGGAAAATAATAACAGTTATCAGAGTATCAGACTTAGTTAAACAAACCGGTTCTTTCATAGTGTTTTTGTTTGTTAAGGCACTGCACGACAATGAAAAATAAAATGTATTTTTTTATGTACATTAGTATAGTCGTGTATATAATATGCTAACGTCTCGCTGCACCATATATTAACTAAACATACTATACATATAATATTCAATAATACGTATTCATTCGTAGCCTTGAAAAAAGTAGTCTACAATAACTTGCATTGTGTTATTGTAATACTTGGTCATCTGCATACGTGCAAGATAATCAAGTTAAAAACACCACATAATTCTTTGTCCTAGTGTGGTGCAGATACGGCCGGTTGCTGTTGTAACTCGACTTAATCATATTGAACTCGTACATTCTAACATTTTAAATATAGTACTTAGCTCGATGCGAAATAAAAAAAAAATTATAAGTTTTTAAAATACGTTACGAGTGACAATATCCATTAACACATCGAATTATGATGATATTAAATGATTTATTTTAAAGACTAAAATTGAACTTGTATGTATCTAATATATGTAGTATATATACCCACATAACTGGAAAATTCGATAGTACCACATAACATAAGTCATGAGACACCTCAAATTTTGTAGTTTTTCATATAATATTTTGTTTATTTGAAATGTTCGTAATTAATTTATTGAATATGTAACATCATTATGAAACAAATATCGATAGAAAGAATAAATAACTATATCAATATCATCAAGACCCCCCACTGCAGATGATTGTCAATCTGTTAATTTTTCCAGCCTTTTTCATCGAAATATATATGGATTTGATTTTGTATGAAAAACCACGTGCTAATAACGACTTAATATAATAATCTACTGCATTATATTCATCGCTTCATCATTCGTTGAAACTACTCAACGTCTTAACCACCAGAATACTTTATAATATTATGAATTTAAACGACGCCTGCCCCCTTTCTTTTGTAGATCACAAAGAGTTTTCACCGAAGCACGAAATGTTTGATGAATAAAAAATAAATTATATAACTTTTAGATATTTTTTTTTTTTTTTTGTTATTCACGCATCGTCGGTAAAGGTTGGCAAACTGCAGCGTCGGGGGAAACCTGACAAAAAAACGAACATCGACAAGGGCTGTATAAATAAAACAAGGGTGTACCGATGATATTTCTAACTCGAGGGGAATGTACACGTGTCATATATGCAACTTCCGAAAAACCAAAATAATAGGGAATGAAAAAACTATTGATGCGTACGTCTGTCAGTAGTTTCACAACGATACCAACTACTGTATATTGGTCTCACAATATTACAATGTGAACATACGTTAAGTTTGAGCTTTCTTACTAAACCAATCGACTTTTAAACAAACAACGGACTTCACAAGCGTGTGTCCCAAATCATCTTGTTTACTTCAGCAAAAATTTGCACTTATCTTATCATAGAAATCCCCGAGACAACTCCATAGTACTTTTACAAAATTATTAATATTTAAAGCGTTAGAGAAAATACCATAAATAATAGCGCTTTATGCAAACAATATTAAAATGATAAGTCTAATATTATCGTTTTAAATAAAACAATTTACTAATCACTGATGTAGAATGCAAAACAATAGTTATGTTGACCAGTTAAAAATAAAATAAAATTTTATACGCACAGTGCTAACTCCAACTGTTCTAATACATATACTGAATTCTCGGTAAATGTAAAAATTAAGAATAGAATAGTTTTCATACACATAAATTTAAAATACAATAGATTTACACAACAGAAATTCTTCAACCGAAAATGCACGATTCTTAAACAAATGTGTGTTATGGATACGAAACTGGACGAATGCAGCAAAAATAAACCCACTTAAATTAAACAAAAACATTATTTATGGGAGAACTCAAAACAAACTTGGCAATGTTTACAGCAGACATTCTGTAGACTGTCGGGAACGAAAATAGTGCGTCCATACATAGCATACCTAGTACATAATAATTTAGCTAATACAGATATCGAATTGCCAAAACGTCGAAACTATAAGACATATTTATTGTCTTTTTTTTTTTTTTTACAGAAACTGTCGAGAGAAGTAAATTATAAAATTCACCCTCCATCACGTCATATAATAACGACTTAAAAACACGTTTGATTACAAAATTAAAAAGAAATTCTAAATAACTGTTTAAATTTATAGAGAATTATATACATATAAAGGACAAACAGAATATTTTATGGGGCATCCTACGTATTATATTATATTGTGTCTGTTGATATAATGTAGGGTGAATGTTCTTTTCTCACGCGCTTACACATTGAATAGAACACGTGTGCACTGTACACATCCAAAACGAGAATACAAAACACATTTCGAGAAATAGAAGAATTATTTAACAAATGGAAGAAACCGCCCGAGACCGGAGTCGTAAAACACAAACTATGAATACAACACATTCTCAACAATGGTTAAACTGTAAATTTGCACTCGCGAGCGATTGAAAAAATAAAATGGAAAATAATTTTGAAACTATTGCCAAAATAACCCGACAAAACATGTTGAAAACCGCCGCGTAATCGAATGTTTAATTTTTAGAACAAAAATTCTAAAAATGGTCAGAAAATTCCAAAATTTAAAGCATATTAATTAAACAACGCGTAACCACTTCAAATAATTTGAAAAATAATTAAAATTGAAAATTGATTTTTAAAATTTAAGTATCAAATGCCTGGTTCACTTCAGTGTGTAGTATGAAAAAATTAAATACGTAAACGATTCAATAGCATAGACGGTTAGGTTAGGTTAGGACGTCAATTTTTCAATACTAATATAGTAATATTACTTTAATTTTAATATATCAAAGATATTTGACGTTTTCTAACTGTTTACCAACAGTTAATAAGTACACAATTTTCTATTAGTTATATTATATTTTTTTTTTTTTTGCTGAGGTAACCTCGATAGTTACTTCAAAAATGATTTCATTTAAACTCAGCGTATTATCTACATTTAAAACAGGATAACAACCCGCTTGGTAAAATTAAAAATGCACCCGTTTCAAAATATATTTTATCTATTTTTCTTATTTACGCATTGCTGTAGGCAGATAGTTTTAAAAGCGGTTTCCGTTGCACTATCCAGAGAAACAAAACGCGAGTCATCAAGAATAAAACACGAACAGTTCAATTGATTAAACGCATACATACACGCGTTTGTTCAATGAGCCCAAATCATAGAAACGATAAAAACAACTATGTGGCCGTTTAATACGGTTTATCATTCAAAATATCTAAACAACTCTAAAGTAATTATTTACAGAGAGTAGTAGGTAGTCGTGCACCCTCCATCAATAACTATGTACCTAAGTAAAATTTTAAACATTTTAATCCTTTTGTAAAAAAAAAACCTTAGCGTTTATGATAAGCCAATGCTCGTTTTTACGTCTTACGCGTGCCATCACTTAATTATTTAGCAAAATGGCCTGAAAGACGATTAATTTCCAACGCGAATTTGTACCCAAACTTCAAATTTAAACATTTAAAACATAATATAAGACATTAGTATATATTATACTAATACGTGTTGTAATTATATGTATATACATACACATACACATAATATATTATCGAGTAGCTGCGCGCGAACAAAAATCCCAGCATTTACGTTATACCTAGATACCTAAGATCAAATAATAAATTATTAGTAGGTACCTACTGAAAAATAATCATTAAAATTACTTTAATAGTTCACGTTGAAGTAAACACATTATAAAAAAAAAAAAAAACGCCATCGTTATTCATTTTTTTAATACAACTGAAAAAAAAATTACTACTAAAACTAAGACAAAAAGCTAAATAGCTAAAACAATTTTGTGTTATGTACGTCTTCCTATCTTCGATACGGAACATAATAAAGTCACTTTCCTCATTACACAAACAAGTCACACTATCCAGTAGGCAGTATTACTCGTGTTTTCGTTAACAAACCTAGTTAGTTAATTTAAGTTGAATTGCACAGAGTTCATTGACTCGCAGTGTTAAAACTCGGTTAAAAATGACTCTTTGGATTGGTCGCGCGTTACCATAATTCAAATCTATTATCTCTCACAATAATTATTAGTAACGGCCACAATCATACACACACATTTATAGAAACTTAGTATACAAAAACAAATCGTACTAGCAACTTCGTAAACAGTCGGTATCTACAATTCGTATAAGATTTTTGAAAACGATTTATTTGAGAACGCCATAACAAATATAATTCCATTACCGACCACAAAGAGCGATACGAAGCCGGAAACAAAATTGCTCACATTTTTCAGAAGCCATCGACATATTTAGGCTCGTACAAGGAACGGTAGAGAGTATTCGATTTTTTTTAAACACTGTTTACCTACCTTACGCGCTATACAAATAACGACAGTAAGCCGTCGTCACACTTCCACGTAATACTAAACTATAAAAACTGCGCCGGTTCGACGCAATACGTATTAAAAAAACGGTTAATTCCCAGAACAATTTCAGCCAACACCATTATACTGCACACTAAATCAACCAAAATGTTGTACACTTTTGATCCTAAGAAAACGCGTTTACACAGAGTATGAAGTGAGTGTGTGGTTCGAATGGATAAAAAAGACCTAAAACGTATTCGACGCTTAAAAAATAAACAGAATGAGAATAAAATCATTTAAATCATCGAAAAAGGAATCCAAAACACCTATATACTATGGATGATAGTGCAGTGGAAACGGTGGAAGTTCTTGTTTTTTTTAAAAGGACCCGCGTGAGAATCTAAAGCGATTTTACAATATCGACAAGTGCTCACCTGGTACGAAGACTGAGAGAGAGATCAAGGCCAGCAGCGTCGGCGACGAAAAATTCCGATTTCGCGGCATATTCTCGTTTGTAAATTGCGCGTTTCCGAGTGAAATTTTAACGGGTTCCGCGCGCACTTGTAAGAACAATAAAGTAAGGTACTGAGTTTAATTCTTCGTGATTTTACGTACGAATTTTGTTGAAACGTTTTAGAAATTCTCTACAAGCGACATGATATTGTTATTATTGTTATTGTCTTCACGAGTGTTTCGGGAAAAACGATAGACCTCGACGACGGGCACGCAGACGACAAGAGCACAGCGTCACGACTGACGGCGACCGGACGACGCGCGAAACGACGACGACGGCGGGAGGCGGCGGCGGCGGCGGTCGCTCTATTCGGAATGCGCTGCTGCAGGTGTCGCACTGCCGAGCACCAGCGTGTCGGCAACGGTCGGTCGCCGTCGGTATCTGCCGGAGGCGGCGTGGCGGCTGCACGATACTCGTGCTCTCCGACCGCTTCTGTTCACGACACGACAACGAACAAAATGTGTCGTTGCCGGAGGATTCGAGGATTTCGAAGAGGATTTTTTTTTCCCGGGGGAATTTTTTGTATTTCGTACTGTGTTTTTTTACTAAAACACAGTTTCAAATGATTAAACTACTTTGTATATTGTGCATTTTTTTTTCTCTAAAATAATAATTGTACTGGGTAACAAATTTTTTATCTTGATTACATCTTTACACCGGTCGTGAGATGAAAATCTATTTTACACAAAACCATACGAGCTCAGAGTTGTTCTTAAGCTGCAATGTCGTGTAGATAAACTTCTTACTTTGTTTACAAAATAAGCCAATGTTTGAACTTGATAAATTTTAGGATGACATCTTTAGAACTAAAATGCGTTTTATTGTTGTTTAATGGGTGATTGTTGTAAAGTGTAGCAATAGACATCTAAATTTAGCCATATTTTAGAAGCAATTTTCGAGTATCAGTATGACTTCAAAATTCCCTTATTAACAACAATATCACCAATTCGTAATAATGATAACAACTAAATTATTTTAAACCGAATAGATATTATTAAAATCGTACTCGGCAATCGTTATATTATTTACATCCGCGGTTTTAACTACGGATAGAAAGTTGTGATTTTAATAGTTTTATAAATCGTCGTAGTTAATATAAATTGTATTGTTCACTGATTGCCGTGTAAAATAATTTTAAAAGGATCGATTTTATTCGAGGAAAAACCGGGAGAGAAAATAAAATTGTCCGGGATTTCTAGCGGTTCGCTGAGGATTTCAAAGTTTTAAATCTGGCAGCACTGAATTATCGTCAAAACTGTGTGCACACGAAAACCGCTGCGCACGCCGCGTTGAAACCGGTGCTTGATTTTGGCGGGTCCCCCTTCTGTTTTTAAGTTTTAAGCGTACCCCTTCTAATTCGGTACACTTAATGGTCTATAGCACAATTTTCATTTTTTACCTAACCGCGTCCATCTTCTATTTTTTATCCAAATCGCGCGCCGCCTGTGACAGCACGTATTATATAGTGATGGTGCCGTTGATTCGAAGTTTTTTTTTCGAACCTGTTGTGTGTAGGTACTACGCCGCACGACACATTGATGTCGCGACGAAGGTTTGATGAACCGTGAAGCGTACACAATTCAATTTGGTCGGGAGTCCACTGCCCGCTACTCGTCTGTCCACACAGAAATCTCAATAACACGGTGATTATCTCTGCACCAGGTCGTGTCGTGTCATTCACATAGGTATACTACAAATCTAACTTCTAAGACACGGACGGAGCAAAAAAAAAAAAAACTGAAGAACGAAATGTTAAAAATCGCATTTAATCGAGTTTTTACCTACTTTTTTTTCCAGTTTCGATTAATAAACAAATTTAAAACGCTCGATATCGATAATTTCTTGACGAGTACACACAGTAACAGCAGTCACGCGTGTAAGCAAATAGAATGCGTGCAATAGTATCCTATCGAGCAAAACATAGAGAGAAATAAAAGTGATTGAGTCTTTGGTCTTTACGTTATAGACTAGACGTATGCTCGTAGGTATAATGATTTAGTTATACATAGTCTCATGTTAAACTAAAGTATCTTTATAACACATCGTGCACTTTATTTTGCAGTTAAATTTACCATAGTAAATAATACACACATTTTGTGAAATGAGTGAGGTACCTATCGTCAAACACGAGCGCACTCGATTTCCGATAAACACGGACTATATTGTGCGTATACACAAAGGTAATAACCTCAGAGATATATTTTTCTTTTTTTTTAGTGTTGGCCTGCAACGTAGAAATACAAAATATTACGAACAAAAATAATACCGACAATGCACTAGCCGTAGAATGTGGGATAGTGGGATGAGATTTTTATTCTTTTTTTCGGAAAAGAAGGTCACCAATTTATACCTACTTTTATAGGTATAATTTTCATTCGTTTTCATGTTTTGATTACATTACGTGATAGGTATACAATTATTATATTATAACCAGTGGTGTGGCGAACATACTTCCCAGAGGCAGTTACCAGTAATCGGGAAAAAAGACGATAATGGCAAATAAACAGTGCTTGAATTGAAAAAAAAATAGTAGGGGGACGCAACCAAATGTAAAAAATTATTGGGTGTGGGTGTTTAAATTTGATTGCTTCTGAGAATTTTCGAGTTTGCCACGCCACTGATTATAATAATTATATACAAACTACACTATTGTAGATAATATGACTTCTGATTAGAAAATCCATCCGATAACTTCTAAAAGCGCCTAAAACTGTTATGGCGATTCTGAGAGTACAATACAAGAGCGATACAATACTTATAATAAAAGCTACCAAACGAAATATTGAATTATTGTGTAGTATAAGCACTGATTTTATATCAAATATAAGACACACGATAAAGCAAGATGAAATGTGCTGTTATTACTTGTAATGTACTGAGGTCGCTTGAGGAGATAAATTTAACGTATCTGTTAAAGCGTAACCCAGAGTATATTTTAAACTCAGTTAGTCAATGGTCGGGTAATGTTAGTTTGAAAGGTCCGACTCACTCACTCGCCTGACCTGACTCTACCTACATATGCGGTGAGCGCATAAAAAATATTGTCGATACCGCGCGTTTCTCCGTGAAAACAGACTTTTTATGTATTTCAAAGCCAATAAAGAAAAATGTAATACTTAACTTATTAGGTATAATATAGGAATGAATGGGTCCGAACTCTTTTTTTTTTATACTTTCAACATAATAGAATGCGTAAACGGTAAAACCTAACAGCAAAAAATAACACGACAATCTCAAAGTGGTTAACAATAAAAAATCAAATAATTGCCAATACTCACAAAATACTAAGGTAGGAAGTATTTCTTGAAAAAAAAACTAATTTTTACATTCGTCTTTATTCAATTTTAATATTTTTTCGATTTTTTAAAATTTTTATTTTCGTTTTATTTATTTATCAAAACATTGAGATGGATATTACAATATATCGCGTGTACTTTAATTAACATTAATTACAAATTCATATGTTGAACCTGTAAGCGTTGCTTGTGATGGGAGTGTGTAGTCTAATTCTAGACGAATTAAATTTAACAGTATCTATAGACGGTTTGATTAGTTAAAAATAGGACAACTAATGAAACAGACGTGCCAACAATTTGCTGATTTCCAGTTTAAATTTTTTGGTGTTGTTCATATTAATTTAATATTATGTGATAAATAGTTCAATATTTTTATTCATCTATATTCATAAAAGATAATATTATAATTCACATTTATACTTCAATCTTATGTTTTTTTCATTCTTACAATAAACATAAAAATGTCTTTGTACTTCAACAATAATTATATTGTGTTTCGTTTTTACTATAGAATGGTTATACAAAATATAATGGGTTAACGTTAATAATATGTTTCTCAAAAGATTACTGGCAGAATTTTGTAAACAAATTACTGTTCAGTGGCCGGTTGGGTACAATTATCATTCACATTGGCTGGTGACTTCTATGCAGATAAAAAATCGTTATGACTCAAAACATTTCAGTTTGAAACGTTTGATTTTTCAACTAACAAAAAATCAAACCAATACACACAGTAAAAATTATTTAAATTCAGAAAAAATTAGCTAAATAATAATTCTACAGACCTCGGAAAAAATTAATTTTATATATTATCTATCGCGGTAAAACCGTTATAAAATTCACTAAAATAGTGGACATTTTTAAAACTATAAATTTGAACAGCACGAGAACATTAATGAAACCTATTTTATCGATGATTTTATCAAAAACCAACAAATAATTTTTTAATGTTAAATTGGAGTATGACTGAAAATCGTTATAGAAAAATCCAAAGTTTGTAATCGCATTACAAACATATTAATTTGAACAACGTGTGACTATTTCAAATAATTTGAGCAAACTGATTTTGTAATAATAACAGTAAGTTATAATAGTTGTATTTGTCATTTAACTACCGTGAGGTCCGCGAGACAACTGACGTTTATACAATAAAACGTATTATTATTGAAACAAATTGGATAGTTTTTTTTTTTTATAATGAATATTATAACCTACGTTTTGCATAATTTAAGTCTACGGTATATCTGTAAAATATAAGCTCATTAAAAATTATATTATGTATCAAAACGTGTTTGGCAATTTGAAGGTTAACGTCGATTTATTTTTTATTTTAACCTATAGTAATTGGTAAACAAAGTGGAAACTTAAGATATATACATAAAATATTAATACATATATTATATAATATAATTAATTATGATCAAAGAAACGACGAAACAACCATTTATGCAATTTTTCATCCCCTTTGTGGTTCGAAAAGAGGTAGAATAATCATGACCAAAATTTACTAAAATAATTTTCTACTAGTAATGAACTACCAAAATGGGCGGGTAAAAAATCGAAAGCTGAGAAAGTTCAAGATTAAAAGTACCTCCCTAATATACATACTGCATCATAGAGTAGATACCTATATTATTATATCTATAAATTTAATGACATAATTGAAATATGTATTATTGCGCATAAATGATCTATATACAAACATGGATATTATGTTTCTTTACAAATTCATAAAATATTACAACTTTATTTAAACATTCTCTTCAGTTATGTATTAAGTTAAAACGTGCAGCATAGAACAAATTTAGTGCTAGACCACCCACTTCATATAGAACTATTGTTTAAGTATAAAATAATATACCCGAAAGTGATATTTGGTGTTATTAAATACGCATGAATATATAACAACAAAATATTATAGTGCTATAGTCTATGAACCATGCGGGTATAGGTGTATCTCATTGTTTTACTATACTACCGCTATTGATGCGTGCGTGTACATTCGTAGATGAATTCTGTATATAGGTATAAAACTTAGAACAATGCATTTCTTATTGTAATGAATCTAAATTAATACATTCAAGATTATAATATAGCCTACAGAAGTAGATACGGATATTATGAAAGAACTTTTTAACAAATTATTTTCTTTAAATCGTTCCCAGGGTCTTAACGTCTATAACGTAAAAATAATATATATATATATAATATATACGAGTGGATAGAGTGGCCGGTAATCACAAACATAATATATTTTTGAAATCTTCCGTGTTTTCTAATGTATAAAAAAATTGAGCGATAAACTGTACAAAAAAAAAAAGTAGCAATAAGCTGTGGGTAAAGTATATATCACAGATTTTGGTGGGTCTCTGTTTTTTTTTGGGGGTAATTAGTTTGGCATTTTGTAGATATTAAACTTGAAAGCAATAAAAAATCAACAATTACGAAAACAATGAATCTGAGAAATGTAGGTACTCTTAATTATAATATTACAAACAGTAGCGCTATACACGACACAAATTTAAAATAACACGTTATTATTTTGTAATTTTTTATAATGTTTTATTACGAACGAATAAACTAAATAACTCTAGACCGTAAAGTGTCAACTATAACGAATGCTAGAGTTTTTTTTTTCTCTTCAAATTGATCTTTTTGTTTGATTGAGAAAAAATAAAAACACCGAAAATGTAATACATATATTGGTATTGATGATGACTAACCACAAAATAATAATTGTTTTTATATTTTTATCTAATACTGAGTCTATTGTGTCTACAAGGCCTAACCATAATATATTCAATAACAAAAAAAACAACATAGGTATATCTAATATATTATATTATAATATTTACAACTTACGTACGTTCTACAAAAATAACATTTATTTCATTTTGATAGATGGACACAAATGGCTTGCGTGTTGACACCTATAAAAACTATTATAGACAATATGAACGCTTGTAAATGTTTGTTTTACTCGTGCAGTCATTACATCCGATTAAATTTTGTACTTTTATCATGTATATACATGAGTATTCTAATAAGTAACTTCATTAAAAACTAACGGAAAATAATTACTAACATAAACAAATAAAACGTATTTTTATACATATATGATAATCGTTTTTCCATTTGAACATTTGATTCACCAGAAATAGTTTGTAACGAATCAACGGTAATGTTACGCACTCGTTGTGTAGAGCACGTAAAAATTCACACTTGTTTCGCTAAAATATTATATCGGTTATGAATATGAACTGGAGAAAGGTTTGAATCGAAATAGCACTAACGTTATAACTCGATTGTCTAATCAATTAATTAATTTAAATAACTTCCTGTTTTCGAGTAATTATGTATAATACTATATTATGTGATACCGAATGAAAATTTAGTGACGGAAATGTCGAACGGATCGAATATACTATTAATATTGCTTATTAGAGATGTATTACTATTATAGCTAGTCATGTATAATATTATAATATTTATAAAGTTTGAATTATGTTATAAAATATCATTCTCGATTGAAGAGAAGAGAATTTACGATTAAAGTGCAGGGAAAGCGATGAGTAATAGGTGTATGTACTATATGTACGACGGAGACTGCAGACGTACAGCACGCACACGATTCTATAACACTGAATGTGTTATATTGTATAATAATAATAGCAACAGCTGAAGGGACAAACTGCGGCGTCGTAATTGGCGCGTCACGACGTCACTGGCGCCAGTCGGTTTCCAAGGATACGCGTCTCGTCCGCGAGGGGACAATGTTTTTCTTTCTGAGCTTATACAAAAACGGTCCACTGAACAATAAAATAACACAATTTTCTTTCGAACGGTATAATTATATTATCGATCGGCAAAACAATATCATGTTTTCGCCGAGACTGGGCAAATCAACAACTTTCTTCAACTCGTTAAGTTAATTGGAAAAACGAAACGTTAAGTTAAAAGTGAATTTTTTTCATTGTTTAAACTGTAACCAAATTAAAAGTTAACTGTCAACACAACACGACATTACTCGACTTAAAATATAGCTGATAACAGTTCATATTTTTAATTCACATGGTTTTGTACCTAGTACGAGTTGTAACAATTTTTTCCGTATTTTCTTTTGAAATTGTCTTCTATCTTATAATTAAAAAGAAAAAAGTTTTAAAAACAATTTTTATTAATACATAATGTTAACTTTAACACGTTAAGTTAAAAAAAAAATTAACTTATTAAGTTAAAATTCAACAAAAATTAAGTTAACGAGTTATAATTAACTTAATAAAAATTAACTTGACTTTTTAACTTTAAACGAGTTAATGTCCGCCTTGGTTTTCACCAATCTTGTTGAAAAATTAATTTCTTCTACGTACCTACATACTGCAGAATTGAAGTCAAGGGCGAAGCGATATAGGGCATTTGTACCCCAAATCCCAATAACCATTAAGTTTAGGTACATTAATAAAATGTATGCTATTGGAGTGTGGGAAAATTTCTTCTTTTTTTTTGCTACCCACAAGTGCAGCATACCTGCACTTTACCTCTCCATAATTTTGGTCTACATACGACCCTGATTCAAGAAAATTATTATATTATATATTACAATAGACGAGAATGTGGGTACATTATGTTATTATCACATTTTGCAGTGTTTTTATTCATTAGTGAATTCATATTTAGAACTATCCAGGATGTGTTAAGTATGATGAACATTTTGTATCCTAAATGTATCGTTCTCGTAGTATTATTCATGATCAGAGATCTTTTTTTATATTTTTAAAAAAATGTGGGGCAGCTAAGTATTTGCCTTGTTATATACCTGCGGATAAAAACTAATATTTTAATACCTACCTAATATGTATACCTAATTAAATTTTAAATATTTTAAAATCGTTATAAGTCGAATTGTTCACCGTCATAATTATACCTTTACAAAATCATTTGAAATTCTGAGCAGAGCGCCAGAAATCTATACATTTTACTATGATATTTTTTAACTTTTTTTTTATTCTAGATTATCGATTTTTCAGAAAGTAAAATCGTTCCGATCTTTACATATTCATTATGTTACACAATAATATTATATTATAAGTACCTCAAATATTTTGCCCGAGAGAGTATACTTATATTGAAGTTTTTTTTTTCATACTTGTATTATTGTTTGAGTTGAGGTTCAAAAACGAAAAAAAAGTCAGTAATTTCAAAAGCCCTTCAAATGACTTGACATTTTCTCACCAGGGCTTATTCTAAGGTTTTTTACCGAATGCCCAAAAATTGTACTTTTGAATGCAAACCATAAATATACATATTATGAAAAACACGTAATTAATATTTTACTTTTATTTTTGTTATACTTATATTAAGTATTTACCTTAAGATTCAGTTTACTTTTCATTATTATCATTGAATAGTATTTAGTATGTATTGTTAGTCTCTTAACGTAGCAACAAATCGTTTAACTCTTGATTTGTCCATTATTCCTTTACATGGATCAGTGAGTTCAATTCTTTTTGGTATTTTGAACAGGTTGTTTAACGTATAAGGGTTTCTTCTGAATATACATTTAAATATGTTTTATAACATGCTGTTCAATAACATATCCTAAAATACCTCTAACAAATAAATTGTTTTACAAACTTCAATAGCAGATATCACATTTATACAACAAATGTAGTCAACAAAAATACAGACATAGATATTAAGATTTACTTATATGTCTTTTCTTTAGTGTCATGAGAGCAAAAACAAACATTTTTTTTTTCGTATTTGTAGATGTATATAGATGGAAACGCATTCTCTATTAATACATTCGTTATTTGCCAAGGAGCCTATATTTTGTCAGTCGATGAAAAACGTGTTCCGAATAATGTACAAACGTGACGGAAAAGTTGAATTTTGACACGCTGTTAGAATTGTGGAAACAGAACAAAATATATTATTACACGCCAGCAAAACACAATGCTGAGTGAAGAATCGTTCTTTTTTTTTTTAAGGTTGTAAAATAATTTAAGTAAGCTTTGAATAAATGTCTTTTTTGATGAATTCAAATAAATGTAAAAGTCTTTAAAATATAATATGTAGCATCAACTTAGTGTTGTTGAAAATTTCGCATTTTTTGCCATACTTATTGGCAGAGATGGGCAAAATCAGTAAAAAATTGATTTTTAAAATCTAAAAATCAAATCTTTTAAAAAATGATTTTTAAAATCAAAGTTCAAAATCATCAAAACTATTGATTTTAGAATCAAAATCAAAATCATTACCTAAAAAATTTAATTAGCTTATAATTTGTTGAACTACAAAATCACAAAATATGATTAGGTATACTATGAGAATTAGTAATTTTTTTTTATATTTTAAAGCTACATAAAGCTTTAATTTTTTTCTTATTTATTTATTAATTTTTTTTTTTTGTCAGGCTGCACAGTTGCGAATACGCGTTGTGCCGCGAGGCTTCAAAGTGTTTTCTAATTAAATGCTGCAATGTTTTACTTTAGTTAGTGGTTATACTTTAACACTGGATTAAGTATGTCGTCGTAAAAGTTTACATATTTGCATATTATTTGTTGACTTTTGCCGAGTCCCTGCAGTAACCAGCCGAGTGGTTTAAATACAGAGTATTATGAAAGACTTGTTTATCATAAATTAAAATCTGTGAGCTTAAGATGTTTGGCAACCGACATTTTCAGCTCTAACTTTCCTCATTTTTTTAATCAAAATGTACAGTTTAGACGTGTATACATTGTGCCCTTGTCTTCTAAGAAACGTTTTAGAACTTAATGTAATTACCTGTGGGTTTCATTTACTGACAATATTGTAAACAACTTGGACGACTCGCGGTGCGTTGTTTACGTCGCCACATACCTATTCCTGTATGTGCCTGTATGTACTACAAATTTTAAGAAATCGTTTCCTCAGCGCTTAATATTTTATTCTGTTTCAATTAGGTTTATTTTTGTGAGTATGAATAAAAATCAACAAATTGTGTGAATGGGTGCAATTTTTTATTTTTTTTATTTTTCAATTAGTTTTTTATAATTAATAATCAATTTTTATATACTACACATAGAACAAATTCTAAGTTTTAATTACCACAGTGTACCAATGACGTACAACAAATTAGGATTTAAACTATCTTAATGTAGAAGAATTCTTAATTCTTTGTAGCCAAAAGTTTTAAATTATTTTTTTCTTCAATATTCTAGAAAATGAAAAGCGAGACACAATATGTTGTTTTATAGTAGACTTTTCCGTTTCCCCTAAACATCAAAAGATTTAAAGCTATCATATATTAATATTTTATAAACACGCGTAGCATATAAATTGTATATTGTGTAATTTATACATGAAAAATACGATTAATTTACACGAGAAAAGTCACCACGATGTACATTGCAAATATTGTATTATTATTTGGGACAAAAATAATTTATTTTGTTTTTCTAAACTTATCACATCTTTTGATCACACTATAGTTATATGGCTTTACTTTTTTTTATCTTATTGATAACTTCACAAACGATAAAAGTTTCTTAAACGTATTTGGCGACTTTGTATTTTTTTATACGCATTAAACTTTGACGATAAACATATAGCTGGTATGCTGAATATATTTACACGAAAACGTATAAAATACCATTATAAAAACATCACGTCGACATCGCATATAGTTTAGCACAAATGTTGAAAAAAAGGATTTTCAAAAATAATATAATATTATGCATTCAAAAAAGTTAAAATTATTTATAAGAAATGAGGGAGTAGATTCTACGTGGGTATTTTAGGGATGTTTGGCGGAGAAAAGTCTTCACTGTGGGTGGATGACAACTGGGCTTAGAAAGCCGTAGTTTCATACTTTCATATCAAGTATGTAAGCAATATGGATCGGTTAGGAAAATAATAACGATTCTGAGTGGTGGTGAAGCGGACTTCTACGGCGAGAATAGTGCGAAGGACGCGGGATCGAATAGCACTTGGAATTTGAAACCTTGTTTAGAAAAAGTCGGAGGAATCTCGAGCGTTGATTGGGCAAAGTACTTTGATTTTATCAGCATTGGGATTTAGCGTTTTGAATAAAAACTGGAGATGTATTTTTCTGATTTTTGTTTTGTAGTAGGTATGAAAGTTACGTGGACTACAAATTTAGGTAATCTTAATACATAGATATTATATTTATTTATTTTTTTTTTTTTAGGCTTATTAGACCCATTGCCGCTTCCACTATGCATCTCCATGTCTCTCTATTCATCGCTATCCTTTCTACATCTATGATTCCTAGGAGCTTCAGATATTCTCTGACTCGGTCGCTCCACCGCTGTCATGACCGTTCTCTTGGTCTTGCAGTTTGTTCTAGCTTCCGTATTGTGACCGCTTATTACTATTTAATCCTACGCTCGCCACACTTGTCCTGCCCAACTAAGTCTTCGGCATTTTAGGACATAATATCAGTTTCATTAAACAATTCCCTTAGTTCTGCATTCGCTCTTCGTTGTTTTCGGTATTGTTTTTAGGGCCAAAAATCCTCCTCAATATTTCCCTCTCAAATGTAATTAGTTTCTTCAGCTCGTTCGTCTTCGTTGACACGTCCACGCTCCGGATGCATTATGCATTTAATACAACAGCTCTTATCCGCAGGGTTTTGTATAGTCTGATTTTTGTTCTCTTCGCAGTTTTGACTCAAACAACGGTAGTTACCTATTGTGTAATACGCCAGCTATTTCACGAATAAAAAATCCCGTGTAATACATGTACATATTATACTATAGTGTATAAATCGCTTTTCGCTGAAATAAAATATCATATTAATTTGTAAAGGTGTCTGTGCCAAATGAACCGTGTTCGCGCGTATAAGTGCGTGACACGTACGGTACATAAAGAGTAGTTGAGTAACGGGTTTTTCAACAGATCTCGACAGAAACGGATACAGGCCATTATAGCCATGCGGTGAACATAAAAAAATGTAAAATGTGACGCAAAAAAATATATAATGCATGAAATACCTATTATAGGCTACACTGATCGAAAGCCATCATCATAATATTTAGGGAGCGATCGTATACTAATATCAAGGCGATAAAATATTCACACACTTGTGCTTTTTTTTTTTTCTAAACAACACGTCTCGCAATTCATCCATAATCCTAAAGGGTAGGTAGGTACTTCCCGTTTTAACTTAAGCGTCAAATCTATAGTATTACTAGCTGTCCCGACCCGGCGTTGCCCGGGATTTAGTCGGTTAAAGCTTAGTAAATTAATTCCATATAGCGGACCATATAGTTTCCATATAGTTAACGCATGCTTTTAGTTCCTTGCTGGCTACACGGCCCTCCTTACAAATTACTCAGAACTTTTTGTGCTAGAAACCTTCCCAGACCTTTAAGGAATGTATTACAAAAGAATTCATCAAAATCGGTCAAACGGTTTTCGAGATCATAGGGAACATACAAACATACTTTCATTTTTATATATATAGATATGAGTGGTGCAAAGAAAAGAAAAATTGCAGACGAAAATAGAAAGTACAGTGAGGAGTGGGAAGAAAAGTACTTCTTTATTATTCAAAACACAAAATTAATGTGTTTGATTTGCCGATAAAACAGTCGCTGTATTTAAAGAATATAACGTTAAAAGGCATTATGAAACAAAACATAATGATTATTTGAAATTTAGTAGTGAAGTGAAACAATCGAAGCTCAGGGAATTTATGTCACAATTAAAAACTCAACAAAAAATATTTAGTTCAGCATTACAACAACCATCTAATATCGTTAAAGCAAGTTATTCTGTCTCATTTTTGATTGCAAAAAAAATGAAAAAATTTTCAGATGGTGAATTTGTGAAAGAATGTTTGGAAGCTTTAGCAAAGGATATTTTACCTGATAAAAATAAACTATTTTCGAATATAAGTTTATCCCGACAAACAATATGTCGTCGAATTAATGACATTTCAAACGAAATTATTGTAAAACTACGCGATCGAATTCAAGATTTCAAATATTTTTCTATTGCATTTGACGAAAGTACAGATATATTAGATACAGCTCAACTTGTAATATTCGTTCGTGGAGTAAATGAATCATTTCAAATAACTGAAGAAATGTTAAAATTGATAAGTTTGAAAGGGACTACAAAAGGTGAAGATATTTTTCACGCTGTTGAAAACAGTTTATGCGAAAACAATTTGGATTTGGAAATTATTTCTGGAATAACAACTGATGGTGCACCTGCTATGGTTGGTAAAGAAAAAGGAGCTATAAAATTACTGATCGATAAAATAGAATCTACCAGAAAAACTAATAATTTCTGGAAAAGAGATGATTTATTTATAATCCATTGTTAGATTCATCAACAAAATCTATGTTCTCAAGTATTATCGATGAACCATGTTATGCAAGTAGTCATAAAAACAGTGAATTACATTCGATCACATGCGCTTTCCAACCGACAATTTAAGGAGTTCCTGAAAGAATTGGATTCAGAATATGGTGACGTAGTATATTTCAGTCATGTCAGATGGTTAAATCGTGGAAAATGTTTAAAGCGATTTTATGAGTTACGTCATGAAATTGACTTGTTTATGAATGATAAACAAAAACCAGTATTAGAATTAAGTAATGATGAATGGTTATTAGATTTATGCTTTTTAGTGGATATTGTCGAAAAAATGAACCAATTAAATATATCATTACAGGGGAAAGATAATTTAATAATAGATTCATGTATATATATATATTACTATTTGCGTTTCCTGCTACTTACGCGACCATCAAAAATCAACATAAGTGTGTTACTAAGACAACTATTTGTTATTTTTAGTTGCGGCTACAATTAGAAAAAAGCCGATTATATTATTTTACAATTTACATGTACAATTTTGGTTTTTTGTCCATTCCAACTAATTTCCTTGAGACTTACTAAAAATTTTTTGTGCTATAAACCATCCTTGGACTATGACGAACAAAATAAAAAAAAAATTAGGCAAATCCGTCGATTTGAGTGATGCCATTACACACGAACAGCATTTCATTTTTATATATATAGATTTACTATAGATTTGACGCTTTATGACTTGTGAATAGTTTAGCAAAAAAAAAAAAACAAAATAAACTTTTTTTAACCGAGTTAAGTTTATTTTATTTTCTATCTTTTGTACAAAGGCGAGTATTTTGAAGGAATCAGAAAATTCTAATTACCAGAATACCTACTTTTTGTACGTATAATGTGGATTGCTTACTTTTTGAATAATACTGTAATTGTATATTATAATAGCTGCGTGAATCTATTTCATTTTAAAAAGACAGAAAGCTTGTACAAATTTACAGAATTCACCAAAAGGGAATGTTACACAAACTATGTGGAGTATCCAGGAAAAAAGCAGTTATTGAGTACATCTTTCATTTAAATGTCGTTTAAAATGTAAATTCGTTTGCTATGAAAGTATTAAATGTTTGAATTTTAAATATTTTTACTAAAATTCCTATACAAAAACCCCTAAAATACTGTTGGTATAACATCCAAAATATGTAAAAAGAAAATAATGAATAAATGCTCCGGCAGTAGGCTCTACCAATTTTGGTTTTCAAAGTCTAACAACTACGGCCATTTATGATACATACATATAAATGTACAATATATATTTAATTTTTGAACACTAACTATTATGGTTCAATCAGAAATACACTGAACAATAGGGGGATTTACGTGTTATAACTTATAAAATTAGTTATTTTCAAAATAGTTAACACAATAAGACATTTAGTTCAAGTGTGAATACTACTTTAAAAAGAAAGCTCTGGTAGGATTTTGAGATTTTTTTGTTCGAACGTCTAAAATGAATTAAAAATATTTTTCACCATACATATTGAACCAATCATTATCTTTTATCACCAATGTAACATGTACTGTTGGTCAAAAGCAATTATTGTGATTTATTTAAGGGAAAAAAAAGGTATTCAAGATTTCTGATTCAATACATTTTATTACTATTTAAATCTTAACGAGTAAAACACAAAACAATTGACAATACGTATTTAAAAGTATAAAAAAATTATTTAAATAAAAATATTGTACTATTATATTTGTCAAGTTGTGGAAGCAATTTGCATAAGGTTTGAATTGTCTTTCAAAGACAGAAAAAAATTATTAATGTTATTCCTCACTAACCATAAAAACTAGAAAAATAAACATAGTTTGAGAAAACCAACTTGACTGAATAATAATGTTGGTATCACATACGACAAAATATAATATAACATTATGCAAATATATTTTATATGTATATAATAGTTATATAATAGTTATATTAAAAATATTGTTTTATATAAATACCTAGATAATAAAATATAATAATACAATATAAGGGTATATTTTATAAAAATATATGTATAATAATTAATTTACTTATTTTGGTCGCTTTTAACATAATTATAACTATAATTTTTATCACATTTTATAAAAAAATATTTGGCGTTCAACTGTAAAACATTTTATTGAAACACATTAAAAACTTAATGATAAAATACGTAATTATATTATGTACATTATAAAAATTAAATTTATAGACATAAAAAGGTGAAGATACCATGTTGTAGTACAGCTAAGCTCATACAAAAAGAAAGTAATTCTGATGTATACAACAAAGATAAATACTGTCCGAATAACTATAGTTGTATTGTACACAAATTACACATCAAATTATTTAAATTCAATAATCTGTTTTGAAAATTTAAAATCAATATGTTTGATCAAAAATAATGTATAATGTATAAAGTTAAAAAAATTCAATATGTGATTCAAAGTGTTATTAAATACATTGTTATTACATACAAATCTTAATTATTGACAAATGATTAACTGCATTATAAAATTAGAATTTTTTAATTTAATTATAATAATTTGTTTCAATTACAGTAAAAATTTAAAATACAAAAAACACAACTTTTCAATTTAAAACAATTTTGCAAACGACATCCAATTGTTGATAAATAAAAAATTATCAAAGCAAATAAATATCTTACAGGTCATTTACAACATTTATTACAGATACTTTAAATATTGTTTTGTTATTAGAAATTTAGTACACATTTAAGTTAATCCAGAAAACAAAAATAATGTGAACCCCTTACCCAGATAATTGATTTAGATCTGAAGTTTCTCAGTAAGAACGAAACTATGGTTTAAAAATTTGATTTAATCAATAAATCATCTGTGAATAAGTGATAGTAAAAAATTGTTTTTATTAGCAAGTTTAACAGATATCGTAAACTTAATAAACAAAAATTGTCCAAAACATTAGATTGTTAATAACAAAATAAAATAATTTCTATTTGAACGTTTTGAATACTTAAAATGCTTAAAAAGACAAGGTGGCCGACTCCAAATAGTTGGGAGAAAAGACAAAGAAAAAAAAAGAAGGAATACTTAAAATGTGAAAAACAACACAACTAACATTTAAAACATAATTTATACACATGGCTTTGAATACGATTTAGCCCTAGCTAAGCACAAAGCATTACGTAAAGAATTCTGAGATAGGAGGTTGTCTGGAAGAATGAGATAGTGCCTGTAAAGGAACAGTAGAGTCTTGATGTTGGCCCTGGGTGGGCAAGTCAAGCAGTGTAATGGGAGAAAATCGTACACGGGTTGTCGACGACATCGATGCCACTGAACTATTGTCCTTTGCAGACATGTAACTACTGTCATCGCTGGTTAGACTATCTGGAGGTGTAGGACTGGTCGGTGATACTAGAGAATGAAAAAATAAGTTGACACAATCAAGCCAAAACACTAACACCAAATGAATTATAGAAGATAAGAAAACATAATATAGGTGACTTGCCTCCAGGACTAGACGAGCCGACATTTAATGCTTGACGACTGTTGTAAACAGTTTTTTTTAAACTGGATCGCAATCTCAATGATGCCGGCGGCTGTAACCACATAATATTTTAATAACTACATATTAAAAATTTGTTAAATCAAGTAGGATTGTGGTGAACATAAAAAATTTAAATGGAAAATAAGAAAACATTAAAATATACATATTTTTAAAACATCTCCATTCTCTTCAAAGTATCACGTAAAAATATTATCTTGTAAAAGCATATCAAGTACCAATCAGGTGGTTTAACAAACTATAGGATTAAATACACACGTGTTAAAAATAATGTAAAATTTATAAATATAAATCAACATTATTAAACACTAAGAACCAACCGATGATAAAAAAAAAAAAACATTTGATTTACAATAGTTGTTTAAATGTTGATAAAATAGTAATTTTAACGGATGCTTAAGTTATCTAAAAAAATACCTCTAAGGTGGTTGGTCGCTTAAGAGCTTCAACTGGATAGGAGGAGTCTTGCAGAAAATAATTTGTATAATTTCCAGCCTGTCTTGTTAATGGAGATGACAATGAGGTTGTCGTAGTTTTTTGTTTTTGTGAATAATATGGCTCAGCAGGATCCAAAACAAATGTGGAATTTCCACCTCCCCCAGTTCGAAATTGACTTCTTTTGAATAACGGAGAGCTTACTCCAACAACCTCATGGTTAGCACTAGCTGGATTGTCATATGCATACAAAGAGGCACTGAAGTTTTCATTAACACATTCTCCTTTGTGGCTAGACAACTGACGATAACGTCGATCGCTGGATAATTGTTGGTACCTCCGATCATTTGACAGTTGTTGATATCCCTGTTCACCGGACACTTGCCAAAATCCTCGATCACTGGAAGATTGCCTATGTTCCCGATCACTTGTTAGATGACCTTTAGACATTTTAAAAACATTAAACAAATTTAGTATTGACTAAAAAGACTGAGAAAATCATTAATATAGTTTGTTTTTTGTATGAATTTTTAATTCCAATCAAAAATTTAAAAAATATATAAAACAATGTTTTAATTCATAAACTAAAATTGTAACTACCAATTACTCAACTCTTATATAAAAATAACATATAAACATAAATCATGTTTATTTTTAGGTCATAATTATTATAGTTGAAGTCAAGTTAAATAAAATACACTAATTAATTTCACTAACTCAAAACGTGTCAACGGGAAATAATCTAGTAACGTTTTGATAATAAGAACTACAAAGTGTAAATATTTAATCTCATAACATATACCATTATTGGACGCCAAGTCTGTTTGCCAGTAATAGTCACTAGAAGAGGTACTATGAAAAAGTCTCTAAAGTACAAAAAAAAAGAGATTATAATATTTTTAATTTGTTACAATAAATGTTAATAGTAATAAAACAACTAAACAAACAGATACACTTACATTATAATCATATTCAGCACCACCAACGCTTGTCGATTTTCTTTTGAATGTTGGTTTGGTTTTTTTTCTTGAGCGACTCATACGATGCTGTGGGCTGTCAGTGAACCTCAATGGTTTGACATCAAAGTTTTGTATAAGAGGAACACGGGAATGATTTGACGGTCCATGATACGTGCCGTGTTTGAAATTACCTAAAGCAGCAAAATAATAATTGAAATGATAACATATTACAGTACTATACTGTAATGTGTACTTACAGTGACTCGAGGAGCGTTGCTGATTACTGACCACTGTTGACCCTACATTCAATTGTTCATTGTTGTAACTAAAAAATTTAAATTATTTCAATAACAAATAAGTATAAAACCCAAATTTTAAAGCAGATATTTAGGTTATTTACTATTTAGTTATTCTGGCTGACAAAATTCAACTTAACATTAACAAGATTAACTTTGTAATTAAAATTTCAATTTAACTGCAGGTAATAATTAATTAATTATTTTAATTTTTATAAATTATAACAGTTATAGAACTAGGGGAGGACAGGCGACATAGACAGGCAGTGGCGTATTTAGGATTTCTTTGAGGGAGCACATATGATTAGAAAACATGTTTTCTCTCCACTCAAAATAGATTGATAGAAAATTCAAAATACTAAATAACGTCAAAATGTACACCACGTTGCTGCGGGATGATGCCTTTAGGCTTTATATGGTTTGTTTGCATGTGCGGATGATGTCCAATGTAGTCATTCTTACATAATATTTCAATTGGTTTTGATTATAGTAGCATTAGGTTAAACATTGTTTTTCAATGTATGCTGCTGTATTTGTGTGTGAAAAATGAAAATCGCACCTTAAACTTTCTATTTATGTATTTTTTTAATTTTTCTAAAAAAACGAATTTTTGACCAGCACTGTAGTAAGTGTATACTAAATTGATCCGCAAAGGACGAGTTAAATAAATAATATATATTAGGACATACATATTATCAGTACACAAATGAATGAAATCTTCATGCATTTACAATCAATATAAAGTAACAATATGAATTGAAGTTAAAAAAATAACTACCATGGTATGTACAGTGAAAAAAAAAGGTCAAGGGGGAAGATACATACATTTTAGCTGGGGGTATAGCAATAAAATCAATACCTAATGCGCCCTGAAATAAGTTTTCTTCTTATCCGTAAAAAGAATTATTCATTTACATTCTACAAATACAGTAGAACTTTTCCTGCTAAGTCAATTTTGTTCATTTAAATTTAAAATGCATTAAAAGTAGTAAAAATTGCCATTTAAAAAACAGGCACAAACAAACAGCCCATTTTACCTCTTAACATAGTAAGTGTTTGAACAAAGAACTATTAAATATATTATACCTAATAAGTAATATGCTTTGGAATAATTATTAGAGGTATTTGAGCTTCCTAATACGACTTGGTAATAAAATAAAAACTCTGCAGAACCACCCAGAAACACATTTAAAAACATAATACAGCGAAAAAATATAAAACCTTTGACAAATTTTAATTCTAATTTGTGTCAAACTGTTCAAACTTTTTATTGAGTAATAACGAGTAATCTAAACAAATTTTTCTTCCTTTTTCACTATAGATAACCACAATATAATACCTAGAAGAAGTGCAAGTCCTTGAAAAGCCTGAACCCAATGCAATTCCAGCTAACATGGATGCAACTGTGTGTAAAACGCCCTCAATAAAACCAGTCTTGTTGTTGGTTGAGTTAGTCACCGTTGCATTGCTCATGGTTGAAGACGACGATTTAGATGAGACATTTGGAATCCCATTTTTGGTTCCAATCGCCCCATTAGATAATTTATTACTGGCAATGTCATCACCACAGTCACTGTTTTGCCACCAATCAGATGTTTTTGAAGGACCACGGTAGTCTAATTATAAAAAAACTTAGTATATAAACATTGACTAACAGAAAAAATAACCATTCAAAATAAATAAAAATTTCATTTTCTTAATAGATTGGTATTATGCTAAGTAGCAGCTAGAACAATTAATGATTAGTCATTAGAAGAAAACATTTTTAATAGACTGAAGTCCAAACTGACCACAACTGTTTCTAACTCGAAAAAAAAATTGTACAGCAACAGTACACATTTTCTAACTAAAATTACTAATTAGAACTTCTGGTTGATATTTTAATTAAATAAGTTTTATCCAAAAAAAAAAAGGTGAATTTTTAAATGGGGTAAAATGGAGTTCGAAAACATATAACTTAAATTTAAGTTTAACCCGTTGTTAATGACGTTAAATTTGTAACACTATTGTTGACGTGAGTGCATTTTGCTCACATATTAAAAAAATTAGTTTTTTTAATGAAAAAAAAAAATTAAAATGGTACTAAAAAGGACAAAAGAAAGAATGCGATGAACGTGTTTTCTCTATTATATTGGCCATTTTGCATATGTAGTGATGCTGCAAAATGGATTCACAGTGGCAAGGCGGTGTTGTAGATCTTGCCACCCAACACACTACAAAATTTGGCATTGTCACTTTGGGACAAAATAAAAATTGTTGAATTTTTCTAAATTATTATTTTTTTTCATAATTATTTTTGTTAACAAGTCAAAAAAACATATTTTAAATTTTGACACAGTAAAATGACATTTGAATCGGTGTTTCCAAAAATGGCAACTGTGTGAGCGAATTGCTCATAGTGTCAATAACAATGGGTTAAAAAATAAATTTAATATCAAGAAAAAAATAAGTATTAAAAGTACATTACAAAAATATGTTGATTTTTTTTAAATGTCCATTAGTACAGTTAAACTGGTTAACCGTAAATTATTATATTGTTTATTATGTCAGATAAATTAAACAATTATTTTTTATAGAAATCTATTACTAAATTAAATAAATTCGTTTGATTATTAACTTTTGTAACCCAGAATTAAAGACAACATTTTTTTCATGAAATTTTAGAAGCATATTCATAAGACAACAAGTAAAAATAGTAAAAACTAATGGTTAAAAGTTAAAATAATACTATTTTTACTTGAACTCGTGTTATTATAAAGTAAAATTGTTAGTTTCATTTTTTCAATTTGTGTATTTTCTTGTTAAACATTGGTTTTGTAAATGACTAAAAAATAAAATATAACATGCTTACCAATAATAAACGAGCATAAACAACTACTAACTATTATTAACAACACAACACATGCAAAATAATCTAACTAATTAATTACACTCAATCTACAATCATAACGTATAGAAACAACAACAACAAATATATCAGGCTGTTACTATAGCTGAATATTTCAAACATAAAAAAAAGTCTGTTGATTATACTTACTTTAAAAAATGTTTACATACCAAAAATAAATTTTGAAATTTTGTTTTATCAAAACTTTTAAATAACTACTTTTAAAACTTGTTTCATTGATACTTAACAGTTAGTTTATTCATTTGTTTAGCATAATATGTTTACAGTACAAATGTTATACACAATGATAAATCTAAATAATTATTAAAGAACAAATAAAATAATAATAATAAATTTTGAAAAATTATAAAAAAAAAATTTTTTTCTTATTTATATATATAAAAAAAAAAAATCACTACATTTATATTATGATTAAACGAAAGTAAATTATAATTTTTGTTGTTTGTAGGTGCCTAATATTTTTGAAGCAATAAATACAGTTCTGAGTTATAATAATAATAATTAATATTTAAAAATAATAACAGCCATTGGCCTAAGTCTAATTAACAATATTAAACAGAAATGAAAACATTTTTTTGAAGCCAAACTGGAATGTGTGCTTATATACTTTCAAATAAATGAAGTAAAATAAAACTAATGGTAAAAAGAAACATTTCAACAATCAAGCAGTGCTTTCAAGAAGCACATCAAATTAAAAAGCTTCAATTTGAAATAATAATAATAACAATGAATTCGTAACAAATTAATAACAATTTTTATGTAAAAATTAAAACGATAAATAAAACCAGAACCATAAAATGTTTTGATTGGTTATGTTTATTTGTATATTTTTGTTTCTATTGTATTCCACCACCAAAAAAATGATTTGCATAAAGGGGTTAAAGAGTTATTTATAGAATATGTATGGAATGCAATAATTAAATATTTATAGGAGTATAGTTTCAGCTTCATTTATCATCCTGGTCACAATGGGTACCTATTTCTTGTAAAGCCACAAAATTTGAGCAATGTGATGATGGGTGATTGTCCAAGTTAGGTGCTGATCGAGACCATTCCCTAAATGATGTTGTTTTTGGTGTTGACGGATATGTTGGACTACCATGAATTATTTGAACACGCTCACGTGGGTGTAATGAGCTTGGACCCCACGTTTTACCTTTGACTCCATCTGCTGGCACTGAAATCATTTATATTGAGGAATGCAAGAATTTACATCATATTTACAACAAATATTTCTTAAATTTTTGGTACTTCATGTTGTTTATATTACTACACCCAAGTTCCAATTCCATACTTAAAGTTTCTTACCATAAAAATTTAGACAGGTTATAATATACATAGTTACTGAAGTCAATTAAAAATTATGGAAATCTTAATAAATTATAACATAAAATGCAGGAGTCTTTTAGTTTTTGTAAATTCTTTAGTTGTAAGAGTAGATAAAAATATATACATTATTAGACAGCTAATTTAACACTATTAAATTTACTCAATACATAAAAAAATGACAATATATCTTTGTATTTGAATCAAAACAACTAATCATGTTTGGTTTGCATTAACAGAAACTCAGATTTAAACAATAATTTTCATCAAATTGTAAACCAAATCTTTTATGTAAAACTGTGCATTAATATGAAAATAAAAGTTATTAGTAGTAATATGTAAGTAAAAGATAAATTTGAGGTTGAAAATTTTTAACTTTTTTTCAACAACAATAAATTGATTTGAAATAAAAATGTTTTTCCAAATGTATTAATTTAATACCAAATTTCTTAAACAACAAAAGTGTACATCAAATTTAAAAATCAATACCTTACACTGACACAACAAAAATAAAAAACACTGATGAACATTTATTTGCATACCTTGTTACAAAATGTGAATTAAGTATTTTTTTACCATCACAATGAGTTAATTGTTCTTCAAAAGCAAAAATTCTATTCATACTAATCATATATGTTGAGAGAATTGCACATAACTGATTTTTTTTAAATTGTTAACAAGTGATATTTTAATTCATCAAATTCAGCTTCCCTGCAATAGAGGGAAATATAATATGTATATGTATGTAAATGAAATACAATCTTATAATATGAAATAAAATAATTAACAAGTGAAATTTAACAATAACCATCAATATTAAGAATTGGTAAATATTTCACAAAGTAAAAATTAAAACATTAGAGCTAATATTTTCATTTAATTTGCAATGGTTACATAAACTTTTTATGTTATCTTACGTAAAATACCCTACAGAAAGATAATAAAAATATTATAGTGTAAATGTATCAGGTGAGTGATTATCAATGATATTAATATTAATGAAACAATTAAAAATATTTAAACCGAGTACCAACTATTTAGGTTTCAAATTTTAAACAACTTATTTTGAACTTAAGAATAATTTTAAAAAATAATTTGCATAGTGAATTCTGAGTACAACAAGAAATATATTGATTGAACATTGTTTTTTCTGTCATTTCTTTTTAGGATGTAAGGAATGTTGCAATTTTCTCATATAATACCACAAAAATTATAGATAATAGGCCCTAATACTTAGGTTGAAGTTTTTTATTTTAAAAAAACTTTGATTATCTTAACATTAAAACTACAAGATAGTCAATATTTTAAGATCATTGAAAAAATACAACATTTTTAAGTTCAATATGGTTAATATGGTCCTTGATTTACCTAAAAATAGAATGCGTTTTGAACTAACTAAAAATATGGATAATATAAGAAGCACAAACCAAACAAATTTTACAAATATTTTAAAGTAAAGAAATAAACAAAAATACAGCTAATGAAAATAATTTAACTTCTACAAAAATAGATAATAAAAACGCTAAATTACATAAAAAAATTTTTGACTAGTAGTTTTTGGAATGAGAATAACTACAACTGTTTTGTCCACAAAATCAATAAAAATAACAGTATACTATGTAATAAAAAGTACTATATTATAGTACATTTTACAATATACATTAAAATAATTTTTTCTGCGTATTAATGTACACTATTTTTATTACGTATTAATACTCACGTGCAAAAGCTCTCAGTCTAGGAATATTAGGGGAACCAGGCGGGCTGTTTGGACCAGCCAACTCGCAAGCTTTCCGATCACCTGTATGCTGTACAGTAATTGTATGCCGAAAGTCTAAAGGATTTAAATATTATTAATAACTTGGTTAAAAAATTATTTAATTTAAAACTACCAGATGGTGAACTGATAGGCAATTGATCTGGTTTTTTCAATAACTTTAAAATGTTTGATTTTTTGAAATTTCCCTGTCGTTTTTTTGGAGTTGGTCTTTGCTGCTGTTGCATTAACATCATCATAAGCAATTCATTTCTGACCAGTTCTATTTCACGGGCTTCCAAGTCAAGTTCTCTTTGTTTTAAGTGTTTTTCAGCAATTTGCTGTTGTACCTGTGCTCGAGTTAGTTCTTCTTCGCGACATCTCAGCTCCTAAACAGAAAACCATACTAATGTTAACAAAAATTCAGTATATCAAATAAAATGACTTACTTCCTCTTTTGATCTAAAAACCTCAAGAATGCATTAAAAAGAAACAGTAAAATGTATTTTAAAAAATTTAATTGAGATGGTTACAAAATTTTTTCTAAAGAAAAAATCACAAATATGACCAATTTTTGCCGATTTTCCAACTTGAAACGACGAAAAATAAATTTATGATAGTGCAATTTTCAAAAGTTTTTAGTCACAAAGTCAACTACATATTTCTAACCTTGTACTAAAATTTTAAAACTTTTACTTCAAAATAAAATTCTTTATTGAAGAAAAATCACAAAAAATGGAAATTTTTAGAAATTTTAAAATGTCTAAGCTTGAAAATGATTGAAATATTTAGAAACTGGTTTCAAACCTTTATATTATTCATATGAACATTGTGTTGACAACCTTGATGAATATTATGCAAAATATTGAAATAATTGTTGTTATTGTTAGAAACTTACTATAATTCAGTAATGCAAGTTTAAATTGTAAACATTTTTATAACATGGATAATTTAAATATCAAACTTTTTTTTTTATAAACAAAATATTAAATAACTAGATAATTTATTTAACTTTTGTTTTCATACCTAAAATACCTAGTGTTTTATGCCAGAAATTGTATAATACTCAAGCGAAGACATCAAATTTTATCTTCATTAAAATATGTTAGCTATTGTTTTGTAAATTTGACATTAATAAACTCATCATCAAGAAACCAATAACGTAGAATGATTTGTTTTACCTTTTCTTTCATTTTTAGCTCATCAAGCACTTGTTCAATTTCAACTTTCCATACATCTTGTAAGGTATGGAAAGATTCATGAGGAGTTTGAGTAAAGGCAGAATGTTTAATTTGATCTAACAATATCAATATGTCTTTGAAACTTGGTCTCTCATGGGAATTAGAATGCCAACAAGCTAAAATTACAATAAAAATTAAATAGAAAAAATAAAAATATAAACGCAAATAAAAACTTTCAAAAGTAATGTAATTTTTTACCTTCCATTAGATCTCTAAATCGCTGTGGACACGTTGTAGGTATTGGCAAGGTGAGTTTTTTCACACCAACTCCAAAGGCAACAGCAAATGCATCTATTCCTTTATATGGCGTTTCTCCAGTAAGTAGCTCCCAGAGCAATACACCATAACTAGAGAACGTAAAAAAATAAAAACTATTGGAATTTAAACAGTGGGTGTACCGTATTTTCAGACAAGGTAAAGAACAGAAACCTACAATATCAGATCACTGTGAGCGTTATATATTTTTCTGACAGTGTATTGAAACCAAAAATTTAAACAATGTTAAAAGGTTGAGAACTATACATTGGCAGGGTTGATTTTATAATTATTATTTTAATTTTTTTTTAATTGTATACAATTAGAAAATTATGAGTACTCAATTTAATACTTGTACATTGTTTTTATAATTTGTTCGGTTGGATTTGGACTTGGACTTGGATTTGTTAACTGAGAACAAAATCTAATAACTAATATACACAAATTAAAATCAACATCTCAATTTTCTTTAATATTTACAGGCTGATTTATATTGTTTACTTAACTGATTACTTACAGTATAATTGTGAATACTAAAGTCAAAACATTTAAAGTTCCTATAAATGGAATTGATAGCATTTGAGCTATTATCTAATTATAACTACCAAAATAAATTGTTGGTCCAAATCGCCCAACTTTTTTCTAACAGACAACAGTTTAGAAATAAAAAGCAGGTACTTTTAGAATTTAAGTACTAAGATAATGGCTATTATAGACTTATAAACTTGAGCTCATCATTATATGTTATTAGTCATTTAGTTTTTTATGAAAAGACTAAATGATTAAAACATACTTTACCACATTTCACTTTACACTTATGTCCTTGCATGAATTTAAATCGGTTAAGTTTTTCCCTGATAATGATTTATGAATATATAAAATGTTTTAAATCAAAACCAATGGTTAATAAGTTGTAAGCTTTCAAAGTTTAACATTTACATTGTATGTCAAAAAATCTAAATTAAATTTTTTTTAAGAATTATCTTGCCGTTATTATAACATAAAGCGTACAATTTGCACTTTAAAGCTACAATATCACTGTGTTATTGAAGTGAGTGTCAAAATGTTGTAATTAATATATATTTTAATTTACTGACAAGTTAAAACCTGTAACATTTGAGTTTTGAAATGTTTGTTGTATTATTATGATGTAAATAGCGGTAAACTTTAAAAGCTTGTAACTTTTAAAGAAACCATTTCATTTAAAAATTATGCTTTATTCATAATCAAGAGAAAAAACTTTTTCTTATTTTTCTTTTCCTATGCCTTCCTCCCAACTGTTTGGGGTCAATCACCCTTGGACTCCACTTATCTTGATCATTCACATCCCATACGCACACCAGAAACCCTTATATTGTTATCAAAGAAACACCAATTTAATTTTTTTACTTTTATTTTAATGATAGGTTGTACTTGACATGTAGGTTCCAACGTTATCGTTACTAATCACTTGTCACAACTGGCATGTTAAATTTGTAAATTGAATAACACAAATTTGTCTTTTATACCTCCAAACATCGCTAGCTTTGGAGAATGTCGACTTTATAATCACTTCAGGTGCCATCCATGCATATGTTCCGGCTGCCGACATTCTGGTTGTCTTGTATACTTCTCGGGCAAGACCAAAATCGGTGATTTTCAAAGTTTTAAATTGTAGATCATTATTCTTGATTGGTTCATTTAAAAGCACTGTAAATTAAAACCCATGATATGGTTATTACTTATTAATACCCAATTTATGTACAGAATACAAAAGTATTACCAAACATTCCAACTAATAATAATATATCACCATTAAATATAAAACCTCTAAGAAAGTAAGTCTATTATTATAAAATTTTAAATTACTAAAATCTATTCACTTCCATCAAGCAATACCTAATGGTGCAAAATAAAAATTATATTTTTAAACTTGGCTAATTTAAATGTCCGCATTAAACTAATAGGTACTTACCAAGATAGTATTGGTCGAATATTATAAAATTTTTAGATTACTAAAATTCATTGGTAAAATAGTTTTAATTTAAAAAAGCTAAACATTTCGAGGTCAAGTGTGAAGATTGTTGGAATAGGTATAAAAAAAAACTTTGTACTTAGGTAACTCAATTTGTTTATTTTTTAACTTTTATGACCTACAGTATTTAAAGAAAAATAACGTACAATAATTTCATATCATTTAGACAGTAAATTTAGGAGTTATTACAATTGAAATGTCAATAATTGTGCAACAGTAGGCAAATAATTTTATCATAATAACGTGAACTAGCTTTAGTTTTTACGTCACCACTCTAAACCGTCTAGACTGATTTTTCTTTTCAAAATACTAGGTACCTACGTGCAAGATAAACTTAGAATAAAAATATTGAAGAGATTTTTAATCATCAGTCGTGTTAGGTTTTTGTTCATGCGTAACGTTATCTTATATTCCTATAACTGTAGGTTCAATTCCAATGTCTTTTTATTGTTATGAAAAATTTGGCTGTTAAAATAAATTACTTAAATAGATTAAGAAAAAGGCAAAATGGACGTATGCCGCAGATGCAACATGAGGGCGGTTGGCGTGAGAACGCATTTATTTTTAAAGAAAATAAACCATGAGAAAATGTAAAATTGAAAAGAAACCACTTACAAGTTAGTTATAGCTTATAGGCAAGTATATTTAGTTAAGGTTTTAAAAATGTAGGTGTCTAGGTACATAAGAATACCTCAAATACCTTTCTTAATAGTTAAGAGACTTACCGTTGGACGACTTGAGGTCTCGATGGATTAATGATATTGGAGCTTCATTGTGCAAATAATTCATGCCCCTGGCTATTTGAATAGCCCAATCGACCAGTATATCCGGCCGTATTTTTCTTCCCATTAACACACGATTGAGCGAACCACCTCGCGCGTATTCCATGACCAGACACGGTCCTTCCATGGACCAGCCGTTGGGTTTCGGCTTCGGTTTCAGACAAACTCCCAACATCGACACAATATTTTCGTTATTCAACAGCCAGAACAACTTGGCTTCGCGTATGACGCTCTTGAATGTCTCGTCGTTATCATTATCCGGATGCGCCGCTTTAATAGCCACCTCTTTTTTGTTCCAGAAGCCACGGTACACTTTGCCGAAACCGCCGGAGCCGATCACTTCCTTTAGACACAGCTCTTCGGAGTCGATCTCTTTGATGGGCGCACCGCCCACTACTGGAGGCGAATCGTTGTCCAGTATGTCGCCGTCCGTGACGAAATTGGCCGGAAATATGCCCACCTTATCACCCAATTTACCGGTCCACCAGCCGTCGTCACCGGAAATCTTCGAGTCGGTAGACAACACCTCGACAACGTCACCGCGTCCCAGGCTCAGCTCGTCCTCGCCCTGCGCTTCGTAGTCGTACTTGACCGTCCACAGCGGCATAGTGACTACTGTCGTCGGTAGCCGTCGATCGGCAGGAAAATATTGTCCAGTTTTGTGGTGATGACCACCGTTGCCGTCGTGGTGGAACACTGAGGCGGTTGAGCCGCGGCGGGACGAAGAGTACGGATTGTGCGGCAAGTTCCCCGGAGCGCCGCTGGAACCTGGACCTCGGTGTTCCATGTTCGGCGACGACGTCGGAGGCATTCGTGTTGTCGTTTCCTCCGTAGCTGCTGCTGCTACCTGACGATTTCCGTATCGGCGGCACAGAGCGAAACGAACACCTCTGGTATCATTGTGTTATGCAGTTTTTAAGACTTTTTAAACACGCACATCGACATCATCTCTCGCGAGCACAATTTTTCATTTTAAATTTTATTAATATTTCAATAAGACTTTAGAACAGTTCTAACATTAATAATCGTCGGCCTTATCAAGTATCAAGTTGTCTATCTACCCTATATGTTATTATTGTACCTTATAATCTTTGTACGAATGACGTCGTATCTGTGAGCGTGTGTAGTGTGTGTGTGTGTGTGTGTGTGTGTGTGTGTGTGTGTGTGTGTGTGTGTGTGTGTGTGTGTGAGTTGTTGTTTTAAGGACACGTCGAGTTGGCCGATGTTGACACGTAAGTCGTGAACGTCCGAGAGTACGAATTATTTTTGATGAAATAGACGTAGTGTTGTAATCTGTGTTAGTTAAAAATACTTTTTATTTTTTAATAAAAATTTATTTTTATAGAAAAAAAAACAAACATAGAGTTTAAATCGCCATTTTGATTTTTTTAATATCGTTATCTCTAATTTGTCGTGATTGTATTGTATTCTGTTATCTATGTAGTGATCGATTATAAAGATAGGAACTGTCTGATGCCCGGTCTTAGAAGTAAGAATTAGAAGGAAAAATTCAAAATTTCAGAACGCGATTTGAACTTTTAGGGTAGTACGGAACGACGCTCAAAACTCTTACTTTTCAAGTTACTTCTTACCATAGACAATAGACATAATAATTGTATATATATATATATATATATATACATACAAATGTATGTCTATACTTTTAACAGTCCAAAGTAATTCTATATTATAGTTTTTCAACTGTTTTCCTGTTTCTTGTTGGTTTTTGTAACATGGACAGTAACGTAATTTCGTTCCTGGACCCTTTCTATGCTGCCTGTATGGATTTGCGTAAACACAACTACGACAGCTGTATTGAAAAATGTACTGCCATTTTACTAAAAAATTCTTACGATCAGGTATTTGAGTATTATTTTTATTTACCTAGGTAGTTTGTTTTAAGAACTAAAAAAGTTTATCTGGTAACAAAGTATGCAACATTTCAATAGTTTTATACTTTTATGTAACCAACTTGACCAACTTTTTTATTAATGCTTAATGATTGATTTTTAAGGGAGCATGGGCTCTCAAAATGCGTGCCTTGACCGAACAACTGTTGGTTGATGATATTGAAGCCGAAGAAGAAGGCATCGCCGATTCTTACTTTAACTTGGATGCGATAGCAGAAAATGCTCGAGTGGGTACATCTTTAAAAACGGCATCAATTGATGGTAGTAATCAAAGGTAAGACATTAACTCTGAGATTCATTTGCATATTTACAAAAACGTTCATAACTTGCTTCATGAATTTCAATTTTACTGACTAAAAATATAACTGGATACTGTACCTAATGTTTCATAATATTTTTTAATTTTCTGATTATTTAAAATATAAAAATTATGTACAAGTTAGCCAAACTTCCTAATGTGAAAATAAATTAGTAATGGTGAGACACTGTTTCATTCCAATTTCCAGCTCTTGACTTTACTTGACTAAAATATTTTTCATTACTTTCCAATAGATCTAGTTTGAGTTCAAATAAAATAATATGCATACTGTACTGACCGAAACAAATACTTTTTGATTTATGGGTCAAAAATCAAAAATTTTTCTGTGAAAAACTTGAAATTTTCTGGTTTGCGATCATGTTTTTTTGTCAAAGAAGTGCTCCAATCATTAAATTGAATACCACAATAAAAAGCTATGATTCATTACAAAATCGTCAATACAGTCATTAGAATAGGTTTAACTATTATATAAGATGGCAACTAAAATATGCTGCCACGCATACTCTTAGAATAACAGTCTGTTATTGAGTTGAACTTTCTGATTATTTAACAAGTCATTTAAAGTAAAAATAAACATATTCATATTAATCTAAATATTTGCAAAGGCTGTAAATGAGTATATAAATTGCCAAAACCTCTAAAAAAATTATTATATTTTACTTGTGAAGAAAATAAAAAAAATTTTACCTTTTCTGAGAATAGCATCATTAGTAATTGTTTTATTTTGTAGGCCTCGGACAATGAGTGGAAGACCATTGAGTGGTATTGTTCGCCCTTCGACTTCATCTGCCAGTGGAAACAATTTGTACAAAGCGTTGAAAACACCTCGAACTGTTGGTTCATCTAGACCACTCACATCCCAGTCAGCCAGAAACATACGACTAGGCACTGCATCAATGGTATCACAAATGGACGGTCCATTTGTCAACGTATCTCGTTTGCATTTTCCAAAATATGCATCTGACAAACTACTGTCAAAATTGCTATTTAACTACATATTCTATCAACTAAATGATATTAGAAATGTAAGTATATTTTGTAAGTATTTATTAATTTTCAATATTCAAGTACTATTAGCTTAAGGCTGGTATGTTGCAAAACATACTAAGTTTGTTTTTGTGTTCTTAGCGTAGCAAATAATGTTTTTTTATAAGAATGTGGTAATTGACTGATTGTCTTAAGCAACAAAATAATTAGTAAATAATTAATTATTTATTATGACCATGTATTAAAGTTTTGACAAACTAAGTATGTATTAATAAAGTTAATATAAATTAACAATTGATTGCACAATAGCCATTAATATGAAAAAAAAATTTTTGTTAATATAGTAGCAAATTATATTATTACAAATTTTAAATTAGTATTTAATTAAAATCACTAAGCCTACAATATAAATTTGATTCTATTGCAAACTTTTAGTTTGTATGCTCCATACACAAAATTTTATATAGTTTTTTAGTTAATTTAAAGTTACTAAAAACAAATGTAAGTCAAGCTGTATATAAGTAATATAATATTATTATCAAATATATAAATATAATATAGTGATGTAAAAAATGTAGTAATTAATTATTGCTATTTTACCCAGGCTTTAGATTTTGCTGTGGAAGCAAACAAATATCGAGGATGCGAGGATCCTTGGTGGAAAGTGCAACTGGGAAAATGTTATGTTATGTTGGGTCTTTTACGAGATGGTGAAACTCAATTTCGGTCTGCTTTACAGCATGGACCCAATATTGAAGTATATTTACGCCTCTCACGGATCTTCTTACGCTTGGATCAACCACTGAACTCATTGGACATATGCCAGCAAGCATTATCCTGGTTTCCTTACGAAGTTACTTTGCTTACAGAAATGGCTCGGTATACTTTCGAATACCCTACGGCTGTTATTGAATCTTAGTTTTTTCACCAGACAAAAAAAATAAATTTACACAATGTTGCACAGCAATTTATACTTGTATGCACAAAATTGTTCTTCTACTCTGTAAGTACACAACTAAATTCCACTAATAGTGCTATCTTTTTATTATTCTAATCTTTGTAGTAATAATAGAGAAAGAAGCTTTACCACATTGACGGACACTTACCATTTTTATAAACTTCTAATATCTCCTATAAGACCTTTCTTATATCTTTATTTTTTCATTTTAAATATATTATAAAGATAAAATGTTTTTAAAAAGCCATAATTTGTAGTCGCACGATTCCTCTTACTAACATCTGATCTGTAGAGTCTAGGATATCATTTTCAACTTAAACTTTGATAGTACCAGAAAAATATTAATCTAAAATAAATTGTATTACAAATGTTTCAGAACATTTGAAGGATTAAACAATATACCCATGTCAATCAAGTACTATAGAGATATACTTGAATTTGAAGCAACGGACATGGAATCAATTGCTTGTATAGGATTACATCATTTTTACTCAGATCAACCAGAAGTGGCCTTAAGATACTACAGGTATCTTAAAACGTTTCATTGTTTTAATGTCTGACATTATTATTAGAAGATATTGTATTAATATTTAATTGGTTTCAGGAGGTTGTTGCAAATGGGTTTGTACAACGCCGAACTCTTTAACAATCTAGGGCTTTGTTCATTTTATACTCAACAGTTTGACGTGGTTACAGCCTGTTTTGAAAATGCTTTGCGACTAGCGTTAAACGACAATGCAGCAGATGTCTGGTACAACATAAGTCATGTGGCGATTGTAAGCTCCCATTAGAGTTAACATAACCTTATTTAATTTTTTTTATAAAATATTTTTTGTTTTATGTAGGGATTTGGAGACTTAGACATAGCTGAACACTGTTTGCATCTAACACTGTCTCTGAATAACTTGCACGGTGCAGCACTAAACAACTTGGCTGTATTGCATTGGCGTAAGAACGAAATGTCTAGAGCTGAATCCTTATTAAATTCAGCTATAGTTGCTGAAGACCATCTTTATGAACCCCACTACAACCGGGCATTATTAGCTCAAGAGGTGAGACTTTAAAATGTTAAGTTAAACTTTAAAAATTTAAATAAATTTGTCCAATCCAGTTCTGTTCAAATGAAAACTTTTGAAATGATTTACAATATTTAACGTTTTGTATGTGCAATGTAAATATTGTTTCCTCATTCACTTAATTAAGGTATGGTTAAAAATAAAGTAAAAAAAAAACTAAAAAATGTTCATGTTATATTTATATGATTATTGTTGAATATATTTTTACAAAGAAATATTTTTACTAAAGGTCAAATCAAATAATCAAGTTTGGGCATTAACAATTTAGAAAATTAAAAAATAATTGTAAGATAAATTAATTTTTAACTTTTAGTTGTTAATTTTTACTTTTTATCTTGGCGGAATACTTGTTTTAACTTAATTTTTAAGATTTAACCTATTTTTCCTTTAATTAATTTTAAATTAACATCATTTATTTTTTAATTTAATTAATTTGAATGTTATTTTTATTGTTCAAACACTAAACAAATATCATCCACTAAAAAAAAGTATAAACGTAAAGTGCAAATTTAATTTGAAATTAAGTTAATTTGTTATTAAGTCAATTTTAAACGTAGCAGTTTCATTAACTTTTAATTCTTAACTTGATTACTTGATTGAAAAAATGTAATAAACTTAATTAGGTTAAATAAAATTATTAACACACCCCGCATTGAAAACAATTTAAATAATAAATATAAATATATAACTTATAATATGTATAATTTGGATCTTTTTTTTTTTCTAGGAGGGTGATCACCAAACAAGTTATGCTATGGTAAAGAAATCTTTGGCAATATATCCTAATCATTATAATTCTAGAGACATTTTAAATGAATTAAAAAAATATTTTTCTAGTCTTTAGAAGCTATTAAATATGGTGTATAATTTATTTATACATTTTATTATATTTATATTTTTTATTTACGTATATTTGTATTTAAATATTCTGGTTATATTTTAAGTATTAAACAGTAACATTTTTTATGAAAATAATATCTACTAATTACTATTAATATTTATTAATTGATCATTATTATATAACAGAATACCTCTTTTGATTTTATCAGTTTTATCTTTTATGTTCACAATACATGTATTTATTATTATTTTTTTTTAACTGTCTAACGAGAATAAATAAACAATTAATATTTTGTATTACGTTGTATTAAAAACCAATATTAATTCCTTTTTTTGCTGCTATGGGTAGAAATTCACCTTGTAAGTATGGATTAAAAGCCTGAAAAAACACAAATTAATAAATTAGTGATGAAATTGATTTCTTTATACATTTTTGAGTTTTGAGTTAGTTAAAAATTAATATTAATTAATTAGATCTTATACAAAATTGACATAATTGATAATTATAATTAATTACAAATAATATATTTGATTTAATTTTTTAGAGTAAAATAAAGTTAATTCTATAATATTTGTTAAAAAAGTTTGTTCATAATTTTTTCTACCATATAACATAAATTAAAACTCACCTTCTTAACATGGAACTTTTTTGCCACCAAATTTTTATGCTCGTCTTCTACCTTTAAAATTTTAAATAAAACATTAAAACTATATCAAAATAAAGATTAAGCCTATGTTCAATTACATTGTTCATGCAATATTAATAAACATCAACTAATAAGTAATGACTAGTGCAGTGAAAAACACTCGGATTCAGAGCATATAGATCGACAAGGCTCTGACCCTTCCCCAAGCATCTCAAACATTCAAATATTTATCAATTAGACTGTTAAGCTGTACGCCCAAAACTATCGCATTCTCTCACTAAACATAATATAGTTGATTTTACTATCCACATTTTCCATCATACTAATTTCTTATCATTTTAAAACTTCTAAAAATTACTGAAGACAAAACTTAACTAATTTTATTCTGGATATTTTATGTTTTATATACAAAAATTAACATAACTATTGTCACCTTTAGAGGCAAAATTAGTAACCTACTAATACCTTCAGGAAAAAAAAGTACTGTGAAAGAAACTTATTTGTTATTTGAGTTTTATAATATGTATTATGAAACAAAGCATGCAAAAAATATCAATTAACTAAGAGATTTTATTTTGATCATAAAAGGTCTCAGTACTCAATACCAATTGTTTAAAACTTCAAAACTTTTTCAATCATAACATTTTTGTAGTTAATTTTTAAATAATAAAAAGCATTGTGCATTGGCATTTAATTATATTTATAATCATAACATTTCAATTTACTAATAATTTTCAGTACCTGAAATTTCCTTACAAGTTCATCTACGTCAACATTGTGCTTGGTACCGCCGGTCGTTGATCTTCCACAGTCAAACATATGTTCAGAATCGCACATACATTCTTGTGATTCCTGATACTCTCGACTGAACGCAGCTGTGTTTTCAAAATCTACAATACATCCATCTTCCTCTGTAACAAAAGATCATTGTAGAATTGGTTCAGTACCTACTATCTAATGTGGTGATATGACTGACAATATACGTCAAAAATCAATATCCTTTCCAATCATGTGTGTAAAATTGCAATACTTGCCTATCCGTGGTCTATTTAGAATCTAATCCAACTAATCATACAATTTGCAATGAAGACTTAGATGGGAGAAAATGACTAGATGACAATTGGCCAAATCAAGCAAATAGGGATCTTTTGTTGCATTTAAGAACAATCTTAGTCACAGTTGTAGTCAGTAGTAACTACGATTATTATCAACCTCACAAAATTGACTACTCGGAAGATGTCTAACTGACCTATATCTTAAGCTGGGGTATTGACCAGAAAATATTTGTTTACAATCGTTCAGAATATTTAATCCCACTTTGATAGGAAAAAAAATTTTAATTTTTTTTTTTATTAAATAACTGTAATCTGCATTAACTGATTAACATGTCATTTTAATATTTTATTACTATAATTTAATGATTCAAAATGTAAGCATACTAATTGCTACGTAACACTTTCATAGGGTGTGTCAAAAGATATAAATGAAATGTAATATTTGATCAAAATGTTAAATCATTAAAAAGTAAAAATTGTACTTTAAATTAATAATGTTACATAGTCAACAAGTAACAATAGTATAAACATTAATATTATTAAATGTTTGTACTATAAATAATTTAATGTTTTGTAAAAGACAATATTGTTCTATGATTTAAAATATTTTATTGAATAGTAAGTTATTACTTATTAGCTACTTAAAATATTTGAATGACCATTTAAGATTGTGAATTATAGCTGCCAATACAATAATAAATTATTTAATTATACACCTAATTTATGAAGGTAAACATAACTTACCTGAGTATCCCACAGGACAAGGATTTGGAGGATTGCAGTAAGCTGGCAACGTAGCGTCGGTTTTAACTTCATTTTTATTTCTTACTGGATTTTCTGGATTTAAAGTTTGAACTCCTTCTCCCGCACCTCCTGTTAATAGTAATAAATAGTTATTATCATAACATGGTGGATTAAATTGGTACAAAAGTATCCTTAAGATATTATTTAATATTAAATTTCAACAATGAGACACCAAAATTAAACATTTAAAAGCTAATTTATTTCAATTTTATAAAATTGTTTTTAGTTTTCAAAGTAACTAACTGATTACAACAAACATTTCTTTCATTGTCATCCATAATTAAAAATGATCAACTGAAATTTTAATGACATCAACTCCATTCTATTATGAAACAATAACTGAAAATTAACAAATTCAGAAATTTCAAAGTTCTGTAAGCTGCTGAAAATCAGTTCCAATTTAATTTTGATATTAGTTTTACTCATAGAAAAATCTATGAAAAGTAAAGTCATTTGGAACATTTTTAAAAACTTTAACTTGTGTTATTTAAATTTTTCGTAGCTAAAATCTTAGTCAAACTTTCTAAAAAAAATTAAAATATAGTACAGTTTCATTTTAATAAACCATTCTAAGAGGTACTTATTTCAATATTGTAAAAATCGGAACATTCCTACAACGAGACAAAAACAACATCATAATTAAATCAATACATTCTAAATTACGCTCTAAGTCTAATACAATTAAAATACTTAACCACTCATGTACTGTGCTCCCCACAGTGTACTGTGCTGCATATACTCATTGTCTCTGATTGATGGCATGTTTGTATTTTCCGCCTCGTCTTCATAATCTGTATTGTCCATGACAGGTTCATGTTCCGTTGTTTTAATCCGGCCAAATTGCACATACTTGCTATCTACTTCAGACTTGACAATATCTTTTTCTAATTGATTAATAACGTTTTCCAATATTTTACTCCGTATATAATCAGAGTTCTAATAAACAACACACAAATATTAATTAAAAATGCACGAATTTATGTCATCGGAAATTTTTAGATTAATTTAACCTATATTACCTACTTGTTATTTAATATTTCCATTATTTTTATCATCTCAAACATAAAACAATAAAATGGTGGGTAAGGTGTTCCCCAAACAAAATATTGTTTTAATCAATTAGGTACTAACCTAACTACTTAAAAATTATCTATTTTAAGTTTTTTTTTCAAATAATATTAGTAAAAAATACAAAATATTCTATTTTTATTTTCACTATACAATGACCAGTAAATTTCAATACCCATGTCCTACCTATTATCTAACATAAAATATAACATACCCATTGGTTATTGTTAATTGTGTAAATTATGACTAGAATTTAATGTCATTGGCTGTAATTACTCAGAAAAGTTGAGCGAGCATTGGTTTTAGCATCCCAGTGTGCTCTATTTCTCCGAGTAATCCACAAACAAAAATGTAAAATTAATAATAATAAATTATTTAAGTTAAAAATTGTAAAATGAAAAGAAATCAAAAACATAAAACACTCAATTATTTGTACAAATTTAGCACCAATTTTGATTATTTAATATTTGTGATGTAAAATTGACTTCAAAATTAACCATGTCTCAACGGTAGTCAATTATAAATATGATTTTAATATGTAATTGAAAAAAATGCTCTTAAAATGTACTCACTTTTATATTTTCTGAGTACTTGCCAAACGCGATTACACAAGCGGGTACCAATACAATGCAAACTATGACAGTGTTGATTGCCATAATGATGGAATTTCTCATATGCCTGGAGAAAAAAAAAATAAACAAATTAAATTTAACGTGAACACGATATGGTAGACTTATGAGTTATGACATAGGTGTACATTCAGTGCTCAAATTGGCAAAATAGCTTTCCGATTCACCCATACCAAATCCCAGGGTCACATAAATTTGAAGGGGTACACCGAAATATTTATAAAAAATTAAGGGGTTTCCTCATCCCACCGCATCTCCCTCATTTTAAGCACTGTGTATATTGTAAAGGTACATTTACAGTTGAAAGTCAAGAGTAAGTCGTAGAGAACTGTACACAACAACTTAGTTGAAAAATTACTAATCTGTGTACTTCTGTAATAATAAAATATGTACATTTTTAATACGAATACTACCTAGCAGGGTTTGAAGTAATGGGTAGGTACAGCCCATTAAAATTTACTTAGGTTTATTGGATTAATCCAATTAGAAAGCCTTAAGTATTTATAGAATCAAACAATCACTAGGGACTTACCGCAGTTCTGTAAATAATATTAGGTCTTCA
Source organism: Hormaphis cornu (assembly GCA_017140985.1). Classification (NCBI taxonomy): domain Eukaryota; kingdom Metazoa; phylum Arthropoda; class Insecta; order Hemiptera; family Hormaphididae; genus Hormaphis; species Hormaphis cornu. Next base: position 1,410,397 of record CM029364.1, on the reverse strand, counting down.
AGTATGAACTAATGATCCAGTAAATTACAGAATACATTTTTTATTCACGTGCAGACAGTTAACATATCAAATTACAAAAAAAACAAACTTTAAAGTTAAAACAAAACAGTAGTGACAAAATAGCAAGTATATTATGTATACAGTATACCTACCTATCTGTTACAGTTACCTACTAATTTGTCAGAAAAAGTAATTTAAATATACTGTATACTAGGTATACATATATAGGTACAGATATGTTCATGAAAATTTAAAAACACACCAAAGTAATAGTATTTAATTAAAATTATACTTCAAGCGTCCATTGATTATGCATCCATTGTAAATACACAATAATATATGTTTAATCAATGAAGCATTGAAACCAATAATTTAAACTCAAATAAACTAGGTTTTTTCCAACCCTGATAGTTTATATCAAGCACATTTTGTTTTCAAGTTGTACTGGCATATGCGTGTTTTAGCTCCTTACACATACGTAATTTTAATTTTAACTTTTCAAAAACAATATAACAGAAACAAAACTAAACCAACGCATTTAAAATTGAGTGTAAAATAACATGTATACCTACAAAAAAAGAAACAACTGAATGATTTAAAAGTTGAGATGATGCAATAGAAATTTAAAGTAGTTGAGTTGCTGTATTAATATAATGAATATCAAAAGGGGAGTAAATTTAAGAAAGAAAGGGAGTAAATTCTAGGTCGGGTGTGAACTTGTCTGTTGAAGCGACGCTTTAGAGTGGGTGAGCACTATTCATAGCGGGTAGGCCAATGTTTCGGAAGTTGTGGTTCAAATTGTAGTATGTCTATTGTGACATATAGTATGACAAATACAGATCTATCGGATTATATTTTAAGCTGAACAAGGGATGCATGTGCATAACCAGCATGGGTATGATTTTTGAAGCGATGTTTTTTATTTTCTAAAAACACTTTTTAGTGCAAAGAAATGTTTAGAATTTTAAGTATGATATTAATACCTAAAAAGATATGTAGGCATTCGCCCTAATACAGTATTTTATTTGAAATTGTGGTAAGGTACTTATTTTTTGAGTTATAATCAAAAAATCAAAAGTTTTGAAATGTATTGCTTCAATAGATTTGAAATTTGCACGCACCATTAAAATCGGTGAGTAAAATTGAAGTCAACTTTGACATTTTTCGAAGATTCGCAGAGCTTTATAAGTTTTTAATGTGTAAATAAAACGTTAAATTTTCAGTTAAGTCTTGAAACATAAATGATACGATCTAACCAAAATATTGACCAATATAGGTTAACCTATATGGTTGAAAATATTCAAAAATCGATCCACAGGATGTTGGTTTAGGTATAGACGTTTTTACAACCGTTATTATTTCGCTTTGGTTGAAAATATTCGAAAATCGGTATTAGAACAGATGAAGTTTAAATGTCATACAAATTTAAAACAGTTTTGATCGTTTTTGAGCTATGCCTGTGTAACATATAACTTAGAAGTTTTCACAATATTTTGTAAGTTTTGGCTTAACATAAAATCATGTGTTTTCAATATTTATTAAGACATAAAACTTTTACACACGAGCTATTCAAAACATATTTTTCTATTAGTGTAACATAGACCTACTTAAAAAAATCTGTTAGAAATTGTTTTTGTTTGTTTTGTATATATAGGTACTTCTGAGGATACAGGTCGAGACGTCACACGTCAGGCCACCGGCTAACGCTAACCAAAAATAACAAAAAATTTAATGCTTGGAGGCCATCACGATCCATATTATAGGTGTTGAATTTATTAATTCTATAAGTAAGTACAGTGGTGTTTTTTGAGAACCCTATTTTTCCTGTACTTATGGTTTAAATGTTGAGCCGATTACTATAGAAATACAAATAAATTATTTGTGAATTCTATAGTGGCGCCACTCGGAATAAAAGATTGGTAAGGCGGGTCAAAAATATCATGGCGTATAGGATGATTTTTTGAAAAAATGTGAAGATATTAATAGATTTGGAGGAGCTGGGTTCCCTAACTGCGCAAATTTACGCATTTTTGATTCATTGGCGTGCATAAAATGTTCGCACCCCTAGGTATCTAAAATCTGAAATGACGACACTGCAGAGTAGGTATAAGGCGCCCTTAAATGCCGTAAAACTTTACTAAGGACTCGCGTACCTATGTTATGACTCATCCGTTTTCATTGGTTGTTATAATAAAATAGTATAATTCATCGAAAAGTCGTCAGCTGCAGGTGGTTCATTGCACTTACCTTTCGAAACGATACAACCCGCATAAAACAATAATAATATCGTAATATTATCGAGCCCACGTTTGGTGTCTGCGTTCCACAGGTGACAGACGACGGCCTCTACTGACGAGGTATTGAGCAATACTGTCGGTGCCAACTATATAGTATGTTGAGTGTAGAAGGCGAAATGCTGCTGAAGATCAATATCGGCCGCGTCTACCGGCGGTGTTGAGCGAGCGGCCGCGCTTGCGCCAAAATATACGGTCCCAAAGAACAGTTTGGGAGGTATTCAACGGGTCGTAACTAACTCGTAATGTGAGCCAAATTACAATATTGTCAATAGGCTGGGCATTAACTCGTTAAAAAGTTAAGTTAATCCTTATGAACTTAATTGGGTAGTTAGTTTTTTTCAATTTAGCGTGTTTAGTTAAGTTTAAGTAAAGTTTATGTATAAATATCGTTTATTTTTAAAACTAAAAAAAAAAGTATTACTTATATTACAATATGTTATCTATATGAAATTTCATCTATTCTTGTTGTATTACTAAGTAGAAAATACGTCAAAATACGAGAAAAAAAAAAAAAATGTTTGAAGCGGTGGAAATGTCATACTAAGTACAAAACCATGCTAATTAAAAATATGAAATACTATCTATATTTTAAGTCAACTTTATTTAGGTAACGAGTTAAAAAAATTGTTGACTAGCCCAGCCTTGCACATAGCACCTTCAGACATTGGCGTATTCGCATATACCCCAACCGAGAGTTTTTTTTTTTTATTAAACAAAATGGTGTTTTTGAAATAAACTTGGTTTTTCGCGATTAAAAAAGTTTAACAGCGATTGATCCCCAAACATACAAAAAGTCAAATTAAACTACTAAAATTGCATCACTTTTATCAATAAAAATCGTTTATTTTTTTTAATTTTCTCTTGTTTTATTTACATTAAAAGTTAAACATCATACATCATACAATTTATAAATTTAAAATTGAATACTTTAAAATAATAACTACTTCTTCTTCTTCATCTTTGGGGTTTGTCGGCCATTAAGACCATCCCGTCACACATCCAATTCTCCAGCTTTCTCTATCCAAAGCTCGCGCTCTCCAATCCGGTCCTCCATTCAGTGCCAACACGTCTCTTTCCATCATGTCTTCCCACCTTAATTGAGGTCTCCCTAGTGGTCTTTTACCAACTGGGTTCTCGTCCGTAGTCATCCTTATTATGTTGTTCTAGCTTCGTCTAGCATGACCGGCCCACTGAAGTCTTCGGTCTCTAATTGCATCCACTATGCTTTCCCTTTTAAACAGGCTTTCCAATTCATTATTTTTTCTTATGTTATTATGTTAAAATTATAACATTTGACTAATAATACATTTTGTAAACTTATTTTTTCTATTTAAAATGTAATTTTATACTTTGTATTTTAAATAATATATGATTTACTTAAACCATTTTTCAACACACATTTTAAACGCATTTCAAATTTTGTTTTGTGATTTTGATTCAAAATGCATTTCAATTTTTCCCATTTCTCCGGCAACCATTCACTGTAAGGTCAAAAGATAAAATCTAAACTTCTAGAATGAAAAACCTAACCAAAATAAACTGATGCGTTTTATTATATAGTGAACAAATATTGTATTAGGCCCCCCCTCCCACTAAAAATATCACCCGGATACGGCCTGGTCAAAATAAAATTTGCTAGGTCACAAAATATACGTCTATTTGGTATTTACTATAACAGTTCTTTTGAAGTACAAAAGCTAAAAGCTTATTGCATCATCCCTCGTCGTGTTATAACTTGATATAAAGATTCATATTTTATTTGCATTGTTTGTGACATTAAAACAATTTGATTAAGATGGAAAATTTGTGAGGCTGTACAAAAAAAACAAACACATGGTTGTAAGGAACATTTTTTTTGGTAAGTTATTCTTTTGAATTTGATGTTGACATTATATTTTAATCAATATAATAAAAAATTGTATATTTAATCAACAATAAATTATATATGGTCTATGCACGAAACATTAAATTGTGGCACGAAACACGATTTCAAAAAGTGATAACCACGGTTATCAATCATATTATCACAGAATAGATTAATTATTATCAGGAAGTATAGTCAAATATTATTATTACTATTTTTTTATTCCGATTTTCCGACGAGTTGTGACTTGTGACGAGGTAAATGTAGGCGTCAATCATCCGGTGACTCAGTCCGATTCTCCGATTATTTTTAATTCGTGCCCCGTCGCTTCGTGTGATCACTTGCAAGCCGTCGATCGATCGAAACTTGCTAAACAAATCGTACGCTAAACTAACTAATAATTATGAAACCAGGATTGTATCACGAACAAAAATGTTCGCAGCTGCTGAGTAAAGACGAAAACGATTCTGTACTACAACTGCTGGGCCCGAAATGTCAAGTAAGTTGTTTCTGTCCATTTCAGCGTGCAGTAGGTATATCTTCCGTCGTAGTTTGACATGCGTTAGTATTTGGCAATTTTTTATTTACATTTTTTAGTGTTTGGCCATGGCTGTTGTACAGTTTTTCAGTACCGACGGTCCTGAGGGCGCTGAATGGCGCCAAAAAAACTTTGGAATCCTCGGTTTCATTAGAGATCCGAACAGAAAGTCGTACTATTTCAGACTTTACTGTCCGATTAGACACCAGTTACTGTGGGAACACGAAATGTACAATGGATTGCTATACCAGAGTCCTGCTAAATTTTTTCATTGTTTTGAAGCCGAGGTAAAATTGAACTACTCAATATTATAATGTGTTCATTGTCAGCCAACATTGATAACATTGTTAAAATTAATTACGATATAAATAAGTAAGAATAAACAAGATAAATTGTACAAATTGCGGATTTTTGATGTAGGAATGCATTGTTGGCTTCAATTTTGCGAGCGAAGAAGAAGGAGCCACGTTCGAAGAGACTGTGATTAATTTACAAAGAAGAAGGCGAGAAAAACGATTAGGTAACATTTGTTTTACAAAAATTTTCTAATTTTAGTGGTACTCGAATAAATTTTTTTTATATCTGCAGGTATTAGGTGGCACTTTTATTTTTCACTATTTAGGTAGTCTTGTTACAGTAAAGATAGATAGTTAATTAGTTTTTACATGTGTTTTTATGGTTTGAACTATAAAGTAATTGTAAACTGATTAGTCTAAAGTATTGATTAAAATTTATATATGCAGATGGAACGTTGTCCCTGTCTTTTGATGATATAAGTCATTTAGATAAAGGTTAGAAATATAAAAGAGAATAATAAAATTTTGAGTGGTAGTTTGAAGGCATTGGTGTTATAATAATTAGTTTTGTTCAAATCTTAAAAACTCCTATAACTTGTTTTATTTTTATTGTTACTCCTTAACTAATGAATAATTCTTACAACTCAACTAATGAAAATTTTTATGCAGACTTTATTATTTTTATTTCCTAAAAGCTAAATAATATTGTTAACACTGATTGATACTGCTAATTCTAACATAAAAAAACTAACTTTTAACATTATATGATGACTGAAGTGATATAAAAATTATTTAAGATTTTTCTCTGCAATAGTTTTACTAAAAATCCAATAAAAACAAAATAGGTATTGAAATTTTTTAATTTTCAACATGTTGTGAGATGATTTATTAAACCATTTGAATTTTGAGAGTAATAATATCCATGCTTATTGATCAAACCAATTAAAATTGTTCATACTTTCTATTTTTATATAAATATATATACTTCCTTTAACAATATTCGTCCCCAATTATTACTGTAAAAAACTAACTTGCCAATGAAATAAAAAAGTGTATAGCTACAAAATTTTTGTAGTTTAAGCTGGGCGTCCACTAGGGCGGAATACACAGCGGCACGGTACCGCTCTCGAATAGTTCCACGAGAAGTAGAGATACCAACCTAATGGATCCTTGTTCATTTTCATGAATTTTGTTTTGGGGGGCTCTGACTCGCCGACCTAGTGGCTCCCAGCTGTATAGTACTCACATGTTAGATTCTAAAATTTTTGAATTTAGTTTATTACATTTTATGCTTCTTTTTACCTTGTATTATTATGCATTATCCAATATTAATCTGTACTGTACTAACGCCCTTGAGGCGTTGATAAGTAAATAAATAAAATACTTAATAATACTACTTATTGAAAATTAAATGTAAATTAATTCATTTAAATTAGTGTTGGTGTCAGCACTTAGTCCACTTCATGAATAGGTAAATACTATATTACAATAACGCCCCCAAAAAACCAATAAAATTTAAATTTTGATTTTTAATACTTAGTGCTCAGAACACATTAATTTTACTTAAATCCAATACTATTTAGTGGTTAGTTAATAAAATGAATTAAGTTCACTGTAAGACATTCATGGTAAATGTATTTTGATCTAAAAATTTTGTTTTTCATAGTTTGATATTATTTAGGTATACATTTTTTTTCTTCAAAATTGTAATTATTTAGTTGTTTTTTTTTCTGTTTGATAATTTAAAATTTCAGTATTCAATATCGAGCAAATACAACTTATAATTTTAAAAATTTATATTTTTGTTGAAAAGTGGTGTAGAAAAAAAATCAATGAAAATATTTTTACCTTGAGCCAAATCTCTTTTTTAGTATTTCAGTAATACAATTTAAGAATTATTAATACTTAGTAATTTCTGTTTAAAAAAAATCATTACATGTATTTATAAATCCTAAATCATTATTTTTGTAATAAATATTAAATTACACTAGTGTAATTCATATTACTTTCTACGTGTTTTACTATTGATCATAAAGTAATGAAGATGCTAATTATGCTACTAATTGAGTTAAATACAACAAAAAGTATTTAGTTATAGTTTATCAGACTGATTAATTTTTCTCAAATTTTAATTATTTAGAACAACGGTCTAAATCACACTACACTCAAAATAATAATTCACAACCTTCTGTAGCAAACAACAGTTATGGACCGCCTATTCAAACAAATGGTAATTATATGAATTATAGATAATCATTTTTGAGTGATAACTGACATCTATGTTATTTTGATTTTTACTTAGGAAAAAGTCATAAAAATAAAAATAAGAATTCTAAAAACAAAAAGTACACTAAAGATCAAATAGGCCTACCAGAAAACTTTAGACATGTACAACATATTGGTTGGGATCCAGATAGAGGATTTGATTTAGGGCAGATAAAAGATCCACAGTTAAATACATTTTTTGCCAAGGTACAGTATAATTATGATGCACACTGTAAAATTTATATGTTATTAAAATGTGATTTTTGAATTAGGCTGGAGTATCAGAGAGTCAGCTACGTAATCCACAGACTCGTGATTTTATCTATGACTTTATTGATAAGCATGGTGGTATAGATGCTATTAAAGAAGATGTACAAGCTTCACCAACTCCGCCTCCTTTACCAACACGGTTTCGGCATGCTCCTCCGCCTCCACCTCCTTCACACAATACACCACCTACAAGAAGTCCTGCACCTCCACCACCTCGGCCTATCAATGTACCTGCTCCAATTAAAAAAACAAGTACGTTATTATTACTATTATTTACTTAATATATTATATATATCAATGAAATAAGTGACTTATTACGGTTTTAGGTGACTTTAATATTCCACCTCCTCCACCTCTAATGAGTGCTGTTCCTCCACCACCCCCACCGCCACAAATTGAAATGCCTAAATTAAACAAACCTGTTGAAGTATCTCCAGACCCTAGGTCAGCACTCTTAGATGCCATAAGAAATGGTAAAACGTTAAAAGTATGTACTTAAAATAAGAGCAAGTATTTATGCATATTTCTTTATGAACTCCTTACCCAACATTCTCTTGTTTTGTAGCACGTTGAAGTACCTAACTCTGAAAACAGTTCTAATTCTTCAATGCCAGACACAAGAAATAACTTACTCAACCAGATAAGAAAAGGAGTGGAATTGAAATCGGTATTGTTGGATATTAGTTGTATAATATAATTGTTTTTACTAAAGTTAATAATATAACTTTTTATTTATTTTTTTATTTGTTTAATGTTTGTATGTTTGTAGGTTCAACCAATACAAAAGAAGAGTTTTAACAGCTTAGAAATGGATGGTTTAGCTGGAGCGCTGGCAAGAGCTTTAGCCGAAAGAGCTAGGGTTATTCATAGTGATAGTAGTTCTAGCGATTCTAGTGAAGGGGACGACGATGATTGGGATGATTAATATTTACCAGAATACTATTTCAAAAAATTTTAAATTTTTTTCTATAATGATTAATAATAATATATTAATACTCCTAAGAGTCCTAAGTATAATTATGTAAATACAATTATTATTACTATCTTCTATATTAATATTTTAAATATAATTTATAAAAATTTTCTGCATAGTATTGTGTATAAACATTTTGTTTTAAGAAGATTCTAGTTAACAGTAGTTGTATTTTACTTTATTTTATAGTATTTTACTATCAGCAGTATTAAAAGCATTGAAAAAGAACTGTGCCAAACAATTAGTACTAACTGCTAGCTTAGGTATCCCTGAAACACTTACAATTGTTTATAAGTAAAAGGTAGGTTAACTACAGAGCCAACAGTAAGAACCATAGATAATATAAGAATGAATAGGCTAACAATATAACAATTAACAATTAATATATTAAGCCATAAGGGGTTACAATCAGAGATGGCGAAAAGAGGAAGACAATGATCACAATACTCTCTCTTTAGCATGGGGTTTTATATTATTATCATAATAATATTTTTCTTGTAAAATTATAATATTACCTATGTTCCTGTGCAATAATATCTCTTGGCTTTTCTTTCTTACATTATCTAAGATAGGAACCATACAAAAAAAAAAAATTTTTTTGTAAAAATATTTTTTATTTTTTTACATTCTTATTGTTATGATATCGTTTTGCGAAAGTTTCTCCAACCAAAAGTGGAAAAATTAGTGTTGCATCACCATATATCTGGAAAAAAATGAATTAAATTATTACTAAAATTGACTAGTAAAAACTACTAAGTTAAATTTGTTGGTAAGAGAAATATAATAAATTTGCAAGTTTTGCTAATTAATAATTATTTATTACAATTTCATGCTTATTGAAATAGTGAGTCAAACATATGCATCATATAAAAACCAGTAAGTGTTGGAATAAAATTACTAACATTCATTTAACTACTAATTTTAAAGCTTTAAATAGAATATTTGAAATGTGTTACTTTAACAGTTTTTTACTGTTGAGACATACCTAGGCAGAAATTTTTAGTGAGTTTTTTTTTATAAATTTTTGTCAAGATAACATTTTACTAATTTGATGTTCCACATTTACTAAATTTTACTGACAAACTCTAGGAAGTAGAACCTTGTATACATATATTTAAGTTCCATAAGTACTAAAAACACTAAGCTTTTAAGGTTTATTGCAAGAAATGCAAAAGCCTTTGCACATAAATTGTTGAAGATTCCCCAAAAATTATTGTATAAAAATAGTAAATAATATGTTTACAAAAATAGTTACAATATATTTAATACAAAAAATACTTTATGCTAGTATATAGAATACAAATTAATTATATGAGTATAAATAATTTATACTTGATATCAAGATTTCAATATACTTAATTACTTTCTAGAAAGGGGCCATGCCCATTACTTACTTTCACGGGTGAAGCACTTGCTTTAATTTTTCCCCAAGAAACTGCTTCATCAGGCCGTGCTCCAGAATCGCTGCCATCATATTCAGATGCAGTATTCAAATAAACAGCATAATCGGCACCGTTTCTCTAAATAAATATAAATGACATAACAAGTTGTGCAAATATTTTTCAGTTGTTTAATTCGTGTTTCAAAACAAATATTAATGATTGACAACAAATAGAAGTAAAAAATACTTTTAAAAATTTTTTTTTTTATAATTAACTGATAGTATTGAATATTTAATTTTTCTGTACAAAATAAATTCACTAACCATCATGTTTGCATTGCAGATGTGATGTTTAATGACTCCGCCACCAATTATAATTATTCCACTGTTAGCTGCTTTTACAGCCATTGTGTTCAGTCTTCTTAAATCTTTTGAAAACAGTAATAAGATTGTTATTAGTATTTACTATTGTAAACTCGTTAAAATATTATTTTAAAATTTTAGTAACTGTTTTAATTTGCAATAAAAAAAACCAGAAACATTCTAGGTTGCGAGGGCAGTTTGATGTAGTAACGACTACGCTTTGGGTGGGTTACTAGTTTAGAAGTTGTGGTTCAAATTGTCGTAAATTTTAAGTTTCTATACGTTGCTCAACAATTTTGAAAATCACTCAAAACTTGGACAAAATCTGTATTTAAACATTGTGTAAGAGTTTCAGCTAGTTCCGTCTATCATTTTGGAAGTTATGGCCAAAAAAATAAATCGATTATGTCAAAAAACTCGTATGCCGTAATTTTTAACGTTTTTGGACCTACTTTTTTGATTGTAACTTTTTCAACTTTGAACTTTTAAATTTGAAACCAAAGTACAATTAGAGTTCAAACACCTTTCATTCGAGGTATTGAACGTAAAATCAGAGCATTCTCTATTCCCTAATAGTGTTCACAGAAACACTAAAAAAAGAAAAAAACATTATTGTAAAAACAATACATTCTTTGCTGGCGCTCAGAATCTTAAATTACTTAAACTCATACTTAGTGAAATAAAGTTATAGATCAGCGGTTCCCAAACTGTGCACAGCGGTGCCTTATGGGCACTGTGAGCACTTTCTAAGGGCACCACAGCCTACTAAATAAAATTGGTTATCAATGAGAACTTTTTTTGTTCTGTTTTTCATGTTATATACAGCAGGGCACTGTGGCTAACTTGGGGCCTCTAAAAGGGCACCGCGGAAAAAAAAGTTTGGGTATTGCTGTTATAGGCAATAAATAAAATTTGGCCATTAATATTAAGAGCTGAGCAAGTCAATTATTAAAAGCTACTAAAACAAAAAGATGTAATGAAAGGAACAAATTTAACAATGAGAAACTTTTGGGATGAGTAAATTAACTTAATTCAGCAGAATTTACTTTACAAGATAACAAGGAACTTAAGATAGAGCATATACTATACAATAATACTTATTTAACCACCTTTTAATATGTCAACAACAAGACCAGGGTTTCTGTAAGAATGAAAATACATCATATCGCCCAAGCTACCATCAGTTAAAGCTGGGCAAAATATAGGAATCTTATTTCTTGCCGCCCAATAACATATTGATTGTTCATCGTTTATTTCTAATCCTAATCTTTCAATTATTTCAGATGGTGTCCAAGCAATCTTCTGTAATATAAATGAACAATAATAGACCCATGATCATAATTACTAATAAAATATAATTATTAAAAAATATACTTCTAACGAACTTGTTCTTCAAGCATCTTGTCTAAAATAGGCATAACCCAATTCTCAAACTTGCAATAGTTATTGTTTGGCACTAGTAAATTGCCAATCCTATTGATTCCATCTTCACGAAGAGTACTGCCTTTCAACTGGAAATCTCCTATAAATGTTGGAGCTAAACATTTGATCAGGTCTTCTTCAACTCCTCCCGCAGTAGTCACTATACAGTCAACCATATTGTGTTGAACAACAAAGCGTATTGAATCTCGATTACCACAAGACACCATGTTCGACGTATAACCAAGAAACATGGTACAATTGGAACGGCGTTTGATAAACTCGTCCTCTTCATACACATCTTCTTCAAACGGTTTTTCCCTCTCGTCTAGCTGATACAAAGCATAAAAACTCAATTAGTAAAAACCACAGAATGACACGTATCTATCTAATATTGGCAAGAATAATAACGTTTATCCATCTAACCATTTTATTTATTTGCTCAACAGATAATCCAAAATTTGTGGCCTGAAAACCGGAATACCGGTAGATTGACAGTAGTTTATCGTAGTCGACACCATTGTTCCAATCGTAACCTAAACAAATGAGGATCAAAAATAAAACGTACAAGACAAAACTCAATTACGAAACGTTTGCACAAACCTTGAACGATAGAATTTTCTGTTGAAATGTCAACGCTCTTTTTTAAGACCGCGTCCGACGCTTGCTGGGGCTCCATTCTCTGAACTTTTTTCTTGAACGTCCACTGATAAACTGAGGTCTGGGAACAAGTGTCAAGCACTTAAACAAGAAATAGGTATTATTAAAAATTACGAGCAACAAAAATTTTCAATTTACCGCTCTGAAGTAAGAAGTTTCAAGTTGTGATAGCATGGACTGCAATACTGCATGGTTTTTAATCTCTGTGATAACGCCATATTTATAAATCCACCTTGATAGCATGAAAATCTTATCCAATTACATATTTTATAGATAATAATTTTACTATCTATAACCATCGAGATAGATAAGAATACTATTCTCTGAATAAGAATACTCTTATATGTCTATAAGTTATATATTATATAACTGCGTATCCAATAGAATTTGGAAGAATTTTTCCTGTAAATTGGTAATTAGAATTAAATAAAATAAAAATTTAAGGGGAGTAATAATCCTCAGAAATGGCGATTGCTTAGGGATCCCTTCGTATTGTCATATTAATTTTTATGAAATTATGTGTATGTATTAAAATATATAAGCAATTCCCTTTCACTTCCACTATTTGTACATCCATGATATCTATTACATTTTGTAACTATTTTTTTTAAATTTCAAACGTCTTTTTTCTTGTCTTTTTGGTAAGGTGAAGTGGGGTAAGTGCGATTCTAGATTTTATGGTGGGAAAAATAAAGTTTATCGCTTATATCACAGAATAGATTAAATATCAATAATTAAAATTGTTCTACAACTCAGTGGGAATTTATGCAGGTAATTTGTATTACTGTACCTACGTTGTTTATTTTCGCGCTGTCAGAGTTGATATCAAAATCGTTATAATCACTTCCGTTTTGAATTGCAGTCTTGTTTTTAAGTATTTTTTTTCCCACAAAAAATTTATCCAAAAGACTTCTAATTAAGGTAAGGTGTGTTATTTTTTGTCTAGTTTAAGTTTTTAGTTAGATTTACATCCTTAATTATCAAATAATATTCATTAATTTAGATTATCCTCTTACCCCGTATAATATGACGCAACAGTCGTTTATGTTTATGTTTACTTATATGTAAATTTAAAATGAAAGAGTCAAGATGAAATAAATAAATGAAAGAAAGGAGAAAGTTTATATTACATTTTTTTTAAACATGTTCAGTTTGTACCAAAAATGTAGTAAATCAATTGAAATTTGAAATAGCCATCATTTTTGAACTATTTGAACAAATACTGCTCTGAAAACGAAGTATTGTAGCTAAAATTATGTATATTTAGTCACTTACCCTACAATGAAATAACAGTGAAATTGATATTTATAAGCAGTCCATTTTGCACTTACCCCTTGTCAAGGCCTAATCTAACCTAACATAACCTTGTCAAGGGGTAAGTGAAACATTTTAAAATTTTTTGAATTTTAACGTGTAAAAGTTTTTTTAAAGATGTTTAGACAACTTAAACAGTAGATTTAAATAATGCACTTTTGTATCATTATATTGCATGGTCGTCATAATTGTAAGTTAAACATTTTGCGAGAAATCGTCAGTTCAAGTTGAACTTTTCAAAATCGTGTTGCAGTTGCCCCACTTCACCTTAAGTTTTTTTAAACTTATTAAGATTTATAACATATTTTATTCAAGTATAATATAATAATTATTATTAATTTTATTATTTACATTTAGTAATCATGGTTACGGTCGAACATTTGCATTTGCATTAGCGAGACTCTTAGATTTTACAATTACACGTTTTCAAAAAATTAAGTTTTATTTATAAAAAGTTGTATATTTAAATAAATAAATTTTATATAACGAGTACTTTTTCTAAGCACAAATTAAAATTTAATTAATAATAAAATTAAATTCAGAAAATAATATTATTTAGTTATCAAATCCAGACGAATGAACTTGAATGAATCAAGTTGAATCAACTGGTGGTTTATGGAATATTATTTCTATGAATTTGTAACCATTTATTTTATCTTATACTTGTTTAACATAATCATTGTAATAAAGTATAACAAACGAACTGAACAAATTGTATATGATTAGAATATTTGATATTGACTTTTTAGATTGTTTTTACAATGGTGTTTTTGTTTAATAATACTTATAATTTTCTACATGTTAATCTGTAAGTTCTATACGTCATGTGTTATTAAAACACCATTGTGTACAATTATTTTTATTTCACAATCTCCATAATATAGGGTTAATGTCAATGATAAAATTTGAATTACTTATTTCAGTTAAAGAACTGATCATTGTTTATTTTTTTTCAAAACCATTAAAGCCAAACCTCACTAATTTCATTTTATATTTTTATAAGTAAATAATACGTTGACTGTCGGATAGATTAGGTAAAATCACAGAAAAATTAAAAATAATAGAAGTGTAGACAACTATTTAATCGATGTTCAGCTGCTTGAAGTTTCCGTCGAAACCGAAAATATCTGAATGCTCGTTATTGCTGCCCGTTTCTAAAGGTTTTTTTTCCATGTCTGCTTTTAACGACAGAAGTCCGTTCATGAATATATCTCTTTCAGCTTCAACGTTCTTTTTGGCAATTTCTGCAAATGAATCGTCAACACACGTATGAAAGTATAATAATTGATTGTCACAGTAATCATGAATAATTCAGGAACGCTTTATATATTTTAATCAAAATAAAAAATATATTTATTTCTACCATCAAAATATAAGTACCTACTAATTTTGCGGCTGGATCTTCCTTCCATAGATCTTTACCTATAGTTAACTTAGGTATATAATTACATTGATTTTTTTTGAATATCTTTTATAGAATTTTAATGTTGTATTATACTTATTGACCCACGTTAAATATTACAAATTAGATTTGTATTTTAGTGTTATTAAATAAATTTTTTAAGTAGTAGTACTCTTACCTCAAAATATAGGATAATGGCAGTGACACTGTAAAAATATGGTAGGTACTTATTTGAGTTATGATTAAAAAACGAAACCGACATCAATTCCAATATTTCTCAGAGTGACTGATAATATTGAATGATCTTTCACGCATTATAAAGAAGGGTTAAATTAAAACGTTTTGGTATGCAAAATAGGAACAAATTTCAAAAATATTTTAACAATTTACAATACTTTGAAGTTTGAGTATTTGCCTATTTTTGCAGCTATTGTTTTAAAAAACCTTTAATTTTTTATTTAGCGCTACATTTTTTTTTTAAAACAATCTAAACAACATATTTATTTATATGTTACCGTTCTATTCAATTTTGGTTTACAGTTTATACTTTATAAACGTTTTTACATCGTCATTTTGTTTTGTTATATTTTCATGATGTGTTTTTGGCCATAGCACCTCCAAAAATTATTCAATCGTGTAGTTTTCATATTTTAGAGTCGAAATTTAACACAACCTTCACAAAATATTTTTTTTATACCTATTTATACTTAAAAATTGTTTTATTTAGCTCATTTTTATTTTATTTAATTTTTTTTCCATCAACCACTCTACCAAAAGTGATTCTAATTAATTGAAATTTGTGTGAATTATTGAAATGGACAATATTAAAATATATACGTAAATAAAAATCATAACATTTTGAGCTAATTTTATAGATAATAAAATAATTAAAAAGAGTAATTTTGTTTAAATAAGGTATTAATTATATAAAATTAAATCGATATTAAACCGTTCTGAATTAAATGCAAATAAGTAAATTTTTGTGTACCTACTTCCAAAGTAATAATGATTTTACAAAACCAAAAGTTAAAAATATTGTACATTTAATTCTATACATTTTAGAACTTATATACAATAGGATACCTTACCACCGAGTTCTTGGACAGATTTATCGGAACCGCCATAGTCTGATGGCACACATTCTTTCTGGATATGTTTCAGTAGGTCTTTTGGATCATTATGCATAAACATCTAAAAATTACAATTCAATTAATAAAATATAAAAAAAACAATTTTAAAAATTGATATTTCGACCATATTTTTAAATGTATTAATAGACAAAAATAAAATTAAAAAGAAACAATAACCTTAAAACGTTATATTTTCTATCCATTCAACAAAATTGTTTGTGTTACGAGTAAATCTCCAAAAATAAAACATTAACTCTTAACTTAAAAGTTATTTCAAGTGCATTTATCCAATTTTAAACTGAAATTTATCTGGTTTTGTTCAAAAATATCAAGTGCTAACAATATAATATATATATAAAAAATATTCTTATAATGTACCTATGCTTTTATTTACAAACTTTGTCAATTTATAGCTACTATACCTATACGTGTTCTGCTTTTTTTTTTTTTGCAATATTGAGATCAAATAACGAAATCAATGATCTAAAAAAAGATACAAATCCATAGGTTCATATTTATCTGCTCTTAAATAAAATTGGTTTCTTATTGGAGTATTTACAATTCCCCTAATATATTTTATTATTAATCTTATACATTGATAAAATACTTACACGAGATTGCATTTTTTTCGGGACCAAAGCTTTTAAAATATTGAATACTACAGCCGCGTATGAGGGCACGTTGATGAAATGTACTTGTATGAGCTTGTACGGGAAAAAGTACTGAAATATTTAAAATTATGTAACTTAAAACCAAAAAATTCTTATAAGTTTCTGGTCATCATCCATATGGTATGATTGTGTATTTAAATATTAATAAATCGTGTATGAACAAAAAAAAATTATAGATTAGACAAATATTATATGGTATAGTGGAACTATACCATATACAAAGTACAATATGCAAAAATACGTAGAAAAACAAAAGGATTAAATTTGAAAGTTTGGGGAGGAATTTGTTAGAACTTAGACGATACGCTTTGAAGTAGGTTACGGTTGTGGGTAGGTTACTGGTTTAGAAGTTGTAGCATAAACGTATTATGTAATACCTGAAAGCTATGATGAACATATTTTGAATTTTATAAACGATTTTCTCAGCGTACTCACAGTAATCTATTATACCTACCTATCCCCTAAAAAAACAATTACACATATTATTAATCGGAGCATGAAAAAACAATTATTATATATCAGATTAATTTCAATATTTAAATAATTTAAAAAACAGACTAACTTCGGTTTTCACTAACGAGCCAAAATAACGTATGAATGAATTTATTTTCTACTATCGTGAACCTATAGTAGTAATTGCCAACAGACTGGGGGACTAATGAATTAATTAGGTATGTGGGTTAATGGGTACATGTTTTAAAGCGTGGATGGACGATTTTTCTTCCCAGGACTTATTAGATTAGTAAGCTGACTCAGAATCATTTTTTTTTAAACAATGATTTATTTATTTTATTAAGTTAACCGAGATATGTGACCTACTCCAACAAGCTTCCAGCCCGACCTAGAATCAATTATATTTTTCAATTTCAATTTTGTTAAAATATACCATTTTGTTTAATATTTAATGATAACCGGTTTTTTTGTACGTCTTGACATTCGTAACAAGTATTATAGTGGAAAAGATATTTTGACCACTCACCGAACAATGTAAGGACTTTTTGAGAAAACTCGGTGTCACTTGAGTGAGTATTTCGTTCTTATTTGACATGGACATGTCGTAAATCATTATCACACCGTTTCCTGAAGTTCTCAGTAAGTTCCAATCAATACACATATAAAAGTACTTCGTCCAATAATTTAAGTATCCACCGGGAACGTCGTCGTCGGTGATGTTCCTCGTCACTATCACACGGTTACCGTCCGATGTCAAATTTGTTGAAAATCCAAACCATCTATTGATGTTTATCAAACACAATTTTTAGTTTTGAATGTATAACATTACAATACCGTCAACCAATTGAGGTTAGACGAGTTTATGATATTGTTAAAAGTATATAAGTATTAAGATAAAAGTCGGCAAATTGTCAATGCAAGTAGGTATGCAACTGCATTTTATTGAACCTAGTGAATTAAATTATAACAATTATTCTGTTTGATTTTTACAAATACTACTACTAACGTTTTTCGCATTGCCGTTTGAACATCTTCGCCGAGTGGATCGCGAACGCCAAAAAATTCGTCGATCATAGCTCTACTGCAAAAATAACCGTTCAAAGATTCCTTTGTGCGTTCAATCCTAAGTTTCCGTCCAATGTAACAATTGCGTAACCACGACCTGTCTGTTAAAATAAAAGTAATTATGATATTATTTGTATAAGTACATTTTATATCATTTCTTTATTTAAGATAGTCAAATTGAAACAGCAAACTGAAAATTTGCCAAAATTTTAAGGTTTTTTTTGGAAGGCAAGAGAATTATTTAATTTATACTCGTGTCAGTCGTGTGTTTTAAAAAAATGTACACCCGCAGCAAAAGTATACCTTGTGTATAATCATACGTATAATCTTATATTAGGTATATATTAATTACTATAATATAATATTTGTATGGTAAAAAGTAGTACGTTTCCAAAATTTAAATGTACTTGAATGTATTATTTTTAAAAAAATGTTTTTTTCTCTTTAAAATTAATTTTTTAGAAATATTTGAAAAACAACGTTAAAACTATAGATTCTTAATTTAAATCTAATATGGACTTACCGGTAATATTTGGTAGGTGTGGCATGTGTTGCAACCATTCTATCAATTTGTTTACTTCTTCATCGTATGGCAAAGTTCTGTCTATAGCAACCAATTTATCTTCTTGCATTTTGTTTTTAAAGTTTTTCTCAGTTTAGTCTTCACAAAACGCACTATGTATAAGAACTGTGCTACCTGCAGAGACTGAAGATCTTGGTTTCTATGACTCGTCGTGACAAAATTTGCACTTAGTGCATTTAAATACCTATAGCCTTCGGTAAATTTACGACAAGTTCGATAATTACACGGATTACTCAAATGATTAAATTGTTACACACTCTACACGAGCAATAAACGTATAGTATTGCTAAATTCATTAACCATCGTTAAAATGACCATAATTAACCGTCCCAACGAATCAAAGTAGTCGTGTTCAAAAATATACAACTATATTATGTATCGATTTACGTTTAAGACAAATTTACTGACTATAAGAACTAAGTTAATATTTACTTCCAAGCAACTCTGCAAGATACCTTAGTAAAATTTAAATCGTTCTCCACGTAAAATTTTATTAAATATGTTGAAAATATATAGTTATGCCAAAATTTAGGTTATGAATGATTTATACCTATGCGGTTTTTAAAATACACTGAGCGTGATGAAAAAAATGTGTTGATTTTTAAAAATGATTTTTTTTTCTATAAACTAAAGCTCCGGTAAATCGGTTTATAGAATCATTTCGATTTCACATATTAATAACAATATAATAGATATCAAAAATATGTAACTGAACATGAATGGTATTTTATTTGGAGCAATTTTTGTGAAGATCCGAAAGTAAACAATTAATAAAAACTTCAAAAAGTGTTTTTTACTTAAACTTTTCACAAATTATGCTATCCAGTGTTAAAAAATACCTGAATACGTGTGTTTGATAAATAGATTCAACGCGCTTTTTTGTTGTTGGACATTAAATCAAAACATAATCAAAATTTCTAAAAAAAAAAACTTTAACTAAAGTGCTATCTAGGGCCGAAGGGCGAAGACTTATCATACTGTATTATAGGTACTGCATACAAATATTGAGGTACTTTTTTTACCAAAAATGTATTTTCGGGAAAAAAATCAATAAAACATCATATTTTAAACATCGCTATACGCTCAGAATCTACTTTTTTTTTTAAATCAAAATATTCGATTTATTTATTGGTTTCTACACCTACGCATGATATATATTGTATTAATTTCCAAAATCTTTTTAAATTGTCTATACTACTATTATTGTTTAAAATGCATTTAGAAACGTTAACACTCGTTTAGAATTATATTTTATGTATCGTAAACAAATTTTAAGTTCGACTAAATCAATTTTTGCTTTATATTATATACTTTTATTCATTGATAAATGGCAAACATTTGTTTGGTGGGAAAATGATAACTTATTTATAGGTAATAATATTTTACTTAGCAGTGTTTTATATTGAGTATTTGATTTGATATGAGATCGCTCACAATATATCAATGCTAACACTTTTGAATATCCGAAATAGTAGCTCACCCTTCAAAGTGACCAACTGCTCTAAACTATTTGCGTATAAATAACGTTTATTTTGTTTGCATACTTACTTCATGTACCTACAATTGTCTTATCGATTTATAGTTTTACAATTAAATCTTATTATTTTTTTAGCAATCAAATATATGATTGATTTTTCGACCGAGACTATTCAAGTACACCAATATAATAGTAAGTAAAGTTGTGTACGTATTGCCTGTCATAAAATTTTACTGGAAATCATCGCGTCGTACAATTTTCTACGGACATGAAACGGTGATTTCTATAAAACGTTTAGTCAAGTCATGTGCTTTATCTAAATATTAAAAGAGGAATTACACACGAAATGATTAAGTCATGATATACATGATATGATTAGGTAGGTACATTGAAATACGACTGAGCTCGGGAATGTATTATATACAAGTAACTACACACAAGTAATTACAATTACCGTTTACCATTGACTTAGAATGTATCACAGATAGTAAAATTTCAAGTGATCCGGCACAAAATGTTAGGAAAATTTTCTGAATCATTGCTCAGAAAAAAAAAAAATACGTTTTAATGTCACTTGAGATAGAACGGAATAGTTTGTTTGGTTTTGTCTTATGTATATTATTTTCGAAGAAATTATTTTAATTCCATACTTTTCAAACATATTTTTGTCGGTAGATTTGAAACACTAAAAACTTTAAAATTCGGAACGTATAAGCGTATACTAGAAAAGGTAAAATAAATAATTTTCGTACGATATTTTTTATCATGAACTAATACGTTTTTTCAAAAAAAAAAAAAATATGCAAATAAAGTGCGGTATGTAACAGTTAGCCATATTATTATTATTATATTACGCGTTGAATAATTTCTCTCTTGTACGAGTATATCGTACCTATATTTTAATGATTC
The DNA here is from genome assembly GCA_017140985.1 of Hormaphis cornu. NCBI lineage: Eukaryota > Metazoa > Arthropoda > Insecta > Hemiptera > Hormaphididae > Hormaphis > Hormaphis cornu. The sequence continues at coordinate 1,389,067 of CM029364.1, read as the reverse complement.
GACGACAGAGGTATAATTTTCCTTAATAATAATAGGTACCTACAAACTATATTTATGGGATTTGACATGAGTTATGAAATCCTA
>CM029364.1:1368343-1383940 GCA_017140985.1 Hormaphis cornu | reverse complement strand
ATATATATATATATATATATATATATATATATATATATATACTGGGTGTTTTAAAGATGTAGGTAGGTTTTGGTATTTTAAATTGTTTTACTCGAAAAACTCTTGATTATATGTATAGAAATTTTAAATATTAAAAAATAAAATTAAAATAAAACCTTATATAAGTATATAACGATCTTGCTAGTGGAGTGGGTGATGTATCATCTGTGATTTAATGAATTGTGAATATTTTAAAATACTATATATTTAGCTTAAAAATGGCTGAACGGTTTTGAAATGTTTGCAGCAATGTTTAAATTTCGTTTATTTCAATAATTTGTGGAACATTTCAATACATGTTAAAAATTTTACACAAAGTATAAACGTCAAAACAAACCAAAACTGTTTTAATATCCAATCATTACAATATTCAATTACACAAAGATAAAGTTGTTGTTTAGATTGTACTGATGTTTCATCACTAAAGATGTAAGGTAGTGTAAAACAATAACTGTGAAAATTAACAAGTTCAAATGTAAGTACATAAAAGTTCTCTAAACCGCTTGAAAATTTTCAAAATTAGTTCCGATTTGCTTGCTATGTTATAGTATATATTTTTTTGTTGGGTTATTTTAGTTTTAGTAATGTTAAAGTTAAAGATTTCAAACATTTTTTTACAATTTTAATAAATATAAATATTAAATATCTTTAAACATTCTAATTGATTGTAATAACGAAAAATTAATTTTTTTCTAAAATCTACACAATTGTTCATCTTATTCACTCTCAAGTATATAATGATGAGTATTTCTTCTTAGACCCTAGATCAGTATATAATTAACTGTTTGTTCCTATTTTCAAATAAAATCATCACTATGACGCAAATTAAAGTTAGTAAGGTACACTACACCATTCAAAACTTTAAACCACCCAAAGCTCTATCTTACACCACCTTTGTATGAAATATCTTTTAAACATGACGCATTTTTTAGAATTTTAGATTCGGAACGCAACAAGAAACGTATTGGTTTTGCAATGATACATTTTTTTTCTGTTAACATTTTTTCTGGTGGAAAGAGTGCTCCGATCGTCTTATACCCTACCTCATATGATAGGTTTTCAGACCTGAATGTTACCATAGTTTTTTTTTATGAAATTTTAACTTTATTTTGAGTTACAGTTTGAAAACCAAAGAATTTTTGAAAATGTTGCGCCGGACGGTTTTAAATTCTGTAGCCTGTTATGACATTTTGGGGTAGAAGGAGGTTTCCATAACTCTCTTAATACTGCTCCGATACTACAAAAAATATTTTGATATTTGACCAATGATTGTTTACTTTATTTTAAACTTTTTTTAAATTTTCAATTACTTTTTGAGTTATATTCCAAAAACCACACACATTTTAAAATCATCCCAAATCACTTAAAATGTTCGCATATTGTAAAGATGGGTTAAACCGAAGCATAAATAAACGTCATAAAAGTTTGGAAAAAATTTGATCCTAGCATTAAATTAAAGTTCAGAACTAGTCAAGTATGTTTGTTAGACACCTTATATTGAAAACCGTTAACAAACTTTAGGGGTGTCTAGAGCCACGTAGTAATATAAAATAATAATAATAATAATAACTCGATGGTGGCGACGGACTCGCAAAATATGCCACGCCCTTGATACCATTTATTTTAAAACTATTTTATTGATGTTTTCTCCGGCGTAATGTTTTATACTATTTTGTCACGAACGTCGACCACCTCGGAAACGATTTCCTATAGTATACGTATCTCTCACACCCCTACACTCCCTCTGACTATGATTCTATACTCAGGAAAGGGAAATATAGCAGGTAAATTCCAAATGGTTAATGATTGAAACTATACAATTAAACCAGTCTGAACCTTTCAATTTATGAAAAGAAAAAACAAACACGGAGCAAAGTGGGGCGAACTTTAACTTTTTCTTATCTACTCTTAAATCTTTACATAAATAAGTTAAAATTTTCAAAAACGATATTAAAAAAAATCATCATAACCTATAGATAGATTGTATATTATGTTATAAAGTTTAATATAAATTTTTTATTAGTTACATCCTTCAAACGTTATCGTAACCCCGCTTTGTCCCACGTTCAATAAACTCCTTGAAACGCTTATACACATTACTAGAATGTAAGATATATTTTAATCGCCGTACAAGTTACGAACAAATTTGAGCCAAAATTAAAACTTAAAAATTTAGAATTTATCCAACTCGCTGAGCTCGCACAGAATAGTAATTTTTGTAATCTGCAATCAGCCGCTTAGGTTTATTTGAATTTAAATACATACATCAAACAACAACTTTCTGAAAACCAGTTCTCCAACAAATTTCCCAACCGATTACAACCTTTTTAATTTTTTTTAGATTCAGAGCGCGGCAAAGAATGTAGTGTTTTTACAAAGATGTTTTTTATTTTAAAAATTGAAATAAATAGTATTCTGATCGTTATTAATTAATTAATTGTCTTGTTTTTTTTTTTTACAGCGATCATTCAATAAGCACTCGAGTAGAACGATTGGACGAAGCTATAATGGAAGCGTCCAGAACGCTACAAAGCGAGCCAGGAGGTTTATGACAATACTCGGAAACGAGCTGCTGAGTACGTGAAACTCGTTAACGTCACACCATAATATACATTGTATTATTTTGTTTTTGTTATTGCATGCAATATCCTTGGTGCAAATGTTGTATTACCAAAATATTATTATCATAATAAATTATTTAAAATGATAACATTAATAACGATAATAATAATGATGATGATAATAAATTATAGTATTAATAATAATAATAATAGTTATAAAATTAATAATTAAACATTTTTTTTTATGAATGACGGCATTTGCTTAATGCTATTTATAACTAATAGAGAATAGTAGGTAATAGCAAAAATTTACTGTCAACAACATTCAGCTAAGACAATGCCGGTTCAAGTATGTCGTTTTTTTTACCTAGATTGATAGTTTTCCTTTTGGTTTTGAAATTGTAACCAATCTTTTTTTATCGTTTACAACCTCAAAATTAAGCGTTTAAGCGGTTTTTTTTACATTTCAAAGTATACAACTCTTGATTTTATATTTTACTTTTATGTTTTTGCGGTATTATTCTTGGTTTACTCACAATCCTGAATTTAAAGACATTAATAATATAATATGACTTATGACTTATGAGTATGTACTTTACTATATACTACCTATACGAAAAATTAACTCGAATTTGGATGATTATGAAACCCGTGTAGGTATATTTGTAAGTTGTTAAGTTTTAATATTCGTAAATTATTTATAACAATAAAACGTGAGATGAGATTCAATAGTAGGTATCAATTGTTATTAATATGTTGCTGGTATCACCAGTAACATATATTATTATAATACAATTTGTTATGTACATTGAACTTATATAAATGTACATATTATAACATTTATTATATACATACGTGTTAGTATTTTACATTTTATATGTGAGCAAGTGTGCTTTACATATTATTTTGTACGATGATAAAAAAAAAAAAATCTAACGCACAGTGTAATAAATAAAATTAGAAAAGCCATTGTTAATCTAATAAAAAATAAAATGAAAATTTTTTTAAACTCGATTGGCTGTTATTTATTTATAATTAGTATAATACTAATATCTAAAAACATAATTAATATCAAATTATAACGTTCAAGTTGTAAATATGTAGGTAAGTACACGCACCAACAGGGATAGTATTGTAATCTATATGAATTCAATTTATTTGTTAACTGATTTGAAGTATCTGTTGCTAAAGCCTAAAACTATACAAATGTTATGCTTACAAAATATTTTTTCTAATACTTGCAAATAAGTGCTTTGGTACCTACGGTTTACCTGGATAGTTTAGCGAGAGACGGAGACACACTCAATAAAATGTTTTTCTTGTCTTGTTCATCACTATTTGGGGAGACCACTCTCTTTCACATAAATATTGAAAAACTCGTTTGACGTAAAAAACGGAATCAAAACATTTTTTTTCGAATCCAAACTGATAATCGTAATATTAGAAAACAAAACTTCAATAATATTTTATATCTAAACTTGATTTATGAACTCTATATTGTTAATACATACAATTATGTGAAATAATAATAATCTGAAATGTTGGTAAACTTGCTTAAAGGTGGACATCGGATTTCTAAAAATTAAAATTAGTCTTTAAAATTAAACAGCAAAAACGAAAAAAGTCAATTGAGAACGTTTGAATTAAGTTATTGTAACTTATGTTAGGTCCATTTTGATGGGTCACACACGCATCACTTTTTCAGAAATAATTTAGGTGTGTACAGAATACCTATAAGTATTGTGTTTAATGATAGTTGTCTTAAAAAAAACTATTCTGAGCTCAGAACATACAAAAAATACGCGTAAAAATTAAATTAAGGCTATACCCAACATACGTAGAAACATAGGTATAGAAGAAATTATATTATTAAGGGGGAATATTCCATCTTTTTTTTTTAATGGTTTGATTGAGTATGTTTATAGTTGATATTAGGCTTACGATAACCTTAAAAATATTTTAAAAACTTTCATTCATTTTTTAGTCAGTTACTATAGTTTACAAATTGAAATTTTGCATTTCAAGTTTTTTCCCACTAGTTTAAATTTCGCAGTTAAAAGACTGTATAACTTTAAGTGTACATCAGGGACATCTAGAACCATACCTAAGTACTTAAAAATGTGTATAAATGATAATAGAGTGAAAAATTTCTTTGAAATTAAGAAACACAAAAATTTGTAAATAGATACTTACTGTTTACTGTAAAAAACATTTTTGTTACGACCCTACCTAGTACAATTTAACATGCTTCATTTGTTCATCCTGGAAAAAAAATTTGACACTTTCACTGCTCACCTGCAGGTATAAAATCTAATTATGTCAAAATGTCAAATACCTAAATACCGCATGCAGGGGCGCATGCAGAATATATTTTCAGGGGGGGTTTGAACGTAAATAATCATAATTTATTTATGCAACTATAGTGTTATGTCAATCCTTCTTGGTTTTTTGGCCACAATGTCCAATATCGCGTCACTGGTTACTTCCAGATCCCGGTGAATGTTTAGAAGCGCCAATCCATTCAATCGTTGCTCTCCAGTTTTATTTCGTAAATACGTCTTCAATCTTCGTAGTGTAGAGAACGACCGTTGTACGAGTTGTACAATATAACAAACATCACATCATAATTTTTCAGGTTATCAGTAGTTTACTCCGTTTTTGTCAGTGGCGCTCTCGTGGGATCTGCCAAAACTATGAACATGGCGGTAATTACGAATGAACATTGAATTGATATTTTCCATTTAATTTTTTCATAAAACATTTGGGGGGGGGGTTTGAACCCCCAAAACCCCCCCTGCGTGCGCCCCTGACCACGTATTATAAAACGTCGCCAAATATTAATAACAACATTTAATTATTTTTACGTTTCAACTGTAAAATGCTTTCATCAATATTATGATACCTACAAAATGTCATTCTTAGTAATTAATAAGCCTTTTGTTGACACTTGTTCGATGCCTAATTTGATTCATAACTTAAAATTCACCCTCAAGTTACGTTTTACAGAAATTGATTTATATATACATATGTATAAACTTTCAAATTCGACGCCGAAAAATCAACTGAAATCAAAAAAACATAATAGTATCGTTTTGAAAAAATATTAACGAGACAAAGAGACTTCAATATCATACATCTATTATTAATTATATACTCCCCTAGCAATGTATAAAAAAACAATCTAAGTCTCTGTCGATAAACAACGTGTGCTGCAATATTTTACGGACTCGAACTTGGCATCGTTTCACATGTAAGTACATTAGGTATATATATTTTTTAGGATAGTATTTAGAAAACATTTTATGTAATGACCGGATGTACGAGTGGCGCAAATAATATGACAGTCTCATATAGAAATTGGCACTCATTCGAATAGTATTGTATATTTTTTTCCCGATTGTGTTTTTTTTTTTTTTTTTTATTATGAGGTTCAACATCTGGGGTTATTAGCCAGCCTTGTGTACATGTTTTGAGTGGGTTACATTAATAATTAAATATCTAAGGTTACAATAAATTAACCGATTGTGTTTATAAACATTAAAATATTACATCAATTAACCACACGAAAAGACAGACTTTTCAATTTTCATTTATTCGCGTACAATAATTATTGTCATTGGATTAATTTTTATGTTAGTTCTGTACAAACTATTGAATAGAAATATTGGTCAACAACACACTCACACAACCAGTACGAAATACGTTTATTTAATAGTGCGAAAACAGCTGAACATCGAACTCCAAAAGCACGGATCAAATGCAATGATTTGTGAGTGAACTTTCTTATTTTTTAACGAATTTTGGTAGTTGAATAAGTTTTTAAGTACAAAAAATGGCCACGTCACTTAGAATAATTGATATTATTATTTGGCCGTTTCATCGGCAAGTAATAATAGTATAAATTATTTATTGATGTTGGTGACTTATTAGACGCTTTTGCATACTTGCATAGTGCATATTTTTTACTGACCTTAACCAATTACACTTTCTCTGTAATCGTATCAAGAATAACATCCACTACGAACATAACCAGTTATGAACGAAACTGATAAAATAAATAGATAATTATGTTAATACGATAAATTATTTTATTGCCTTCGTTTGTATGTATTAATGTTAAAAAAACACTATATTTAAGTAGGCAGTCAAATATATCGATAAGTAGGTGTGTGAAATGTCATCTATTCGCCTTGAATGAGTTGAAATACAAAAGCGTTCGTTAGTTGGGTCGTTGCGTAAAAAAAAAAAAACAGTATTCCTACAATATTTGACCTTTATACTATGCCAACGTTTTCCCACAAAAGCTAAAAAAAAAAAATCGTTAACCTTTACGCATAATCCAACCTTCCAACCTTTACAACCAATATTATATTATGATGACGTAATATTTTTTCATTTTTGATAAAACACCGATATACATAATATTCTATACGTTGCTAAACACCATACAGTTACTTGAGAAAATAATAACAAAAATGACGATAATAATACACCTGTGTATACATTCCTAACATCTTAAACCAAAAACAAAAATTTGTTTTTAAAAACGTAAGTAGCGCAATTTTTGAAACAATACAAATCTACAAATCGGTTTGAGAAAATATTAAATAGAATAGATATAACCGTTTAAGTATTTTTGTGTAAAGATAAAATTAAAATTCGATCAACGTAAACAACAAAGAACAGTATTAATTAAAATTACCTTTCTTAGTAGAATAACGTTAGCTGTTTATTAAACGTGTCGTTATTTAAAAATATCTTTATGCGACATTTGAACAAACTGCACCAGTTCACATTTGTTGTATAGCGATATTTAGATAACAAATAACTGTACTAATAATTTATTAATTTTGTATTATAAAAAATGTATACAATGATAAACATCTAGATGCAATCATAAAAAATCTATAATTATGGTTACACGTACTAAAGTAAGTTTACAAAACTCAAACTATCAAATATTTCTATTCATGATTTATTTATTCACATAACCTTCTGAATAACAATAAAATACCTACCCTACCTAGTAATTGAACGTCATTTTCACTCTTACATCAGTTGTAACTTTTACTTAGTAACAACTTAAAAGCAATTGAAAGACTGAGATCTATATATCACTATATTAGTAATATGGAACAAAAAGGCATAAAATTTTTATAGCGATCGGTTTTTCGTTAGTATCATTTGGAGTCTAAAAAAAAAAAGATACTTCAATCATAAAAATGTATTTCTCTAAAATGTAACAAATTATTTTATATTATTATGCAATACTTATTGGTTATAACTCATAAGCATATACAGGCTCTATATATAATCTAGTAGTATAGGAATATGTATTCTGCATACAATCTTCTAAGTTTACAAGTATAATATTGTCCTTTAATGGCGGCTATCTTATATATTGCTATACTCACTATAGCAACACTTTTAATTTTTTATGGTTTGGTTAGTAGATCATGGATGTAGTTGAGGAGGATTAGAGGCAGTGAAGCCGGTATTGGCAGTAGCCCTGATGCTTGGTCACGAACAAACAGATTTTATTGTTCTAACTACACAAATTTCTAATTTATGTGTTAGTAGTAGGCCCTTTTTAAGTAGGATGAGTGATGATGCAGTTTATTCAGAAACACCTTTTATTTTTAGGATAGCCACCACTGTTGTCCTTAACGCAATAAACTCTTATAAAAACTTATTGCATTTGATTAAATAAATTACAAATATATTAAATTTTGAATAAAATTTATTGAATGTGTGATAAGTAATATTTGATTACATTCACCAGTTGTCTTTTTTTAAATTGTTTATATGTAGGTATTGTAACTTACACTAGTGCGAAAATTGTATTTCTGGAAACATGCCTTAAGTTTGATATAAATCTAGGCTACGATCCAACTTAACACAAAAATTACCATTAAACCGCATTCACTGTAAATACGAAACATTCATATAGTGTATTGGTGGGTGTAAAGAGTTATATTGTTGGCCATAGGCATTTATGACCTGTTGAAAACTGTTGCATTTCAATTTGCCTTTTTCTCCGATCTAACTTATGTTTACCTATATGTATTGTATCAACTATATGATAAACTAGCAATGTATCATACATTGAACATAAATTTTAAGTTAAAAATGTCAAAGCCGTCAATTCTTTTCAGTAAAGTTGCAACTTTCAACAAACCCGAAATGTCAGTTCACAGCTGCAGCAGGCGTATACAAGGTGTATTTAAAAATAAAATAACATTATCTCAATCCATCCAAGTTTTGTTGAATCACTTTTGACTTGATATTCGGGTAGGTACCGTAAAAATTTTTAATGATTATATATTATAGGGTTTATTAACAAAAATATTAAACATTATCAGACATCAGTTTACTTATATATTTTTGGCAAAGATGGTAAATATTATGTTTATAGTTCTTTTATATGCTTTTATCTTTAGTTCACTAACAAGTACGTACGTTTATACAAATATTTTTTGAATCTTGCATAATTAATTTAATTCACTTCCCAATGTCGTAAAGGGCTGAGAAGAATTTTTTTTTTTTTATAATATATATGATGAAATATTAAGGTATTTAGTCAAATACATTATTATAGCTTAATATTAACAATAATGATATGATCTAGATACTATGGATTTGTAAAATTATTTTTGGACACCAAATGTCTTAAAAATTATTCATAAATAAGTATGGCATATATAGGTTCTACTACTAAAAGTCTGATCCAAACAAGAATATCAAAACATTATTATTTAATAGTTCAATTATGTTCACAAATTGTGTCTGACACACTGTTTTTCACATATTTTATATACCTAAGCATTTAGGTTATCGGTGTCCGGTGAATATGTTGAAGACTTTGCAAAAGACTCACATTTATACACAAAATTCTATTTGACTGGCTCCCCAATAGTTTTTAATTTTTTTTTTTTACATCTGTAAATTTTCACTCATCAATATAATATCCAACAACGTTTTTATACACAAAAAGTAAAAAATTCGATTGATGTATGAATATGATTAGGTATTTTAGAACTTCAACGAGCATATTAGGTCTATGTCAACATATTATATTGTTAGGAATTTTGGATAGTGAATTAGGGAATAGTATGTGCACCTCCGTATAACGGTTGAACGGGGAATGAGTGATTGGGGTGAAGTATAATATATTATAGTCTCCTCTATGTCGGGCTCCGGTCTGAAAAGTTCTCGCAAGTACTAAATCCTCTTCGTTTCCCTGCCCAATGCGCAGCTATTCACACGTACACGATACATAAATAAAATACAAATCGAATTTTCACCATTATATATCTACCAGGTTTTTCCCGACACCGTAAAATATCGTAATAAGTATTTATGTTTGTTTGTTATTTTAATGCAAAACACAAAATTCCTCGCTTCGCACAGAATCTGAACAATTCATATATCAGCTATATCCTGACCAATTAAATCGTTGTACGTATTCGCGGTATAATTATTAAATGTAACATAATATTGTTCGTATAAGGTACATGCGTTTTGAAATTCTACAGCCATTAAATTTGAAAACACTGATATAAACCATATTACATCGAAATGTACTACTATTATACGTATTCTATAGTTTATATAATTACTCATTAAAATATTATATTTGTTATGTCAGAAATACATTATACATAACTCATAAGTATATTAGACTTACCGTAACTTTTTAAATCATAGTAATATCATACGTCATTACCTTTTTATTTATAAATTCACTTCAAAAAAACACTAAAAGACTATTTTTTATGTTATTGTTTTATGATAGTTAACAATGTATAAAAAAAATTATAAAAGACATTAGTAAGTTCACAAATTAAAACAGACCTTATACATTTTGAACACTAATACATATGACGCATATATCAACATTAATACCTACTTTAAACTTTATTTTTCTTTTTTTTTTCGTCATTGATAATCAATAATGTTTTGCGCGACCTATTGTGTTCAAATTAAAAATGTATTCCAGGTGAGTATAACAATATTTAATAACAATGGGTACACCGACGAATCAATCTTTATTGATATACATTATAACCACATAACAATAGATACCTAGGTATATATTTGTAAAAAAATACCTATACAACAGCTAATCGTTATTCGTGTACAATTTTGCACGCATTATAAGTTAATTTTTGTTACGAATGCATAATTTATTATTTAAATAATCAATATAGGTATGTACCTATACATAACTGGGTCAAACGAACTTAGATTTCCAGTGTTTTTTTTTCTTTGAAAAACATTACAAACTGTTATTTACGCTCCCTTGTAATATGTCAAAAATACTGAATACCTACCCCAGTGCCCGCGCGCACCTATACACACTAATGCAGGTGAGTGCGCATACATAATTTATAATATTATTTATACAAACGCGTACTCGCGCCTATATTGATTAAATTGAAAAACACTTTTTTTTTTTTTATCAAAAAGGTAGTTATTACAAAAAAAATAAAAAAATGTATAAAAATAAACTAGTTACTGCAGCTTATTTCAATACGTATCATGATTAAGTATTAAGCGTAAATTTCATGTATTTATATAATAAGTATCTAATAGTTATTATAATTGTGTTGGTCAAACTAGATAGGTTTTTAAATTTCTAAATTTGAAAATATAATGCAGTAATTAATTTATAAACACACTTACCTAAGTATGTTTTTGATCATTTTAGATTCTAACGCTGCAGCGAAAATTTTTAAAATTTAATATAATATATGTACGTTTGATGATTGTTAAATGCACCTATTTAATTATCTAAATCCAGATGTTTTTGGATAAACCCACCTAATTTCATAAACAAATTTTTTTCCGAAGTTTGCAAACACTACCTAATTGATAGGTTTTTGTATTAAAATAATGTTTGGATATAGCTGCGGTTACTATATCGAACTTTTGAGGTACGCGTCCCCATTCAAATCTCTCCTATAGACAATAACGTTGGTTCAAGTGCACAAAGTATCTAATACTATTTAATTTTTACAAATCATAAATAATAAACAAATACCTGAATATTTTGTCCACGAAATGAGTCGTTACTTCGAAAATAATGTAGAGTAATAGGTATGTTTGTATAGTATATAAAAATATAATAAAATTCAACTGCCCAGAGCTTGTAATTATATTTTTCATGTGGGAAACTAAAGAGTAAAATGTTGGCATAACAGTGAGTTGGGTACTTTTATCGTCCTTCATTATGGTTATTGGGTTTTTTTACGCAACAATATACAAATAGGTATGCACAAAACTTCAAATAAAACAACAAACATTGACCGTTAAAAATGTTTAAAAAAAAACATGGGTGCAGTGCTTAAGTAAAATATTCATAAAACACCCCTTACTCCACCTAAATATGTGTAATATATAATAATGTACTGTACAACATGCGATCGACCCATCACGTCCAACGTCACAGTTTCTGTTAAAACGACACGTTATTGGCAGCGTTACTTTAAATCTTAATAAAATAGGGCAGTTATTGATAAGATGTAATGGTTTTTATATCTATTTAACAGAATTACTAAAGTGGAAAAATTATTACTTGATTAACTTTTCATTTTTTGAATAAAGGCAATCAAGTACAAACAGCAGTTCTACAACACGAATCTTTAAAATTTGTTGAACGGTGTCTATAAAAAAATATCGAGTATTCATTTTTAACAATGAAAAAAAAAAGTATCGGATTTTTGGAAACTATTAAAGCAACTGTTCTCTATCCAGTGAGAGAACGTACTGATTTTGAGCACGTATATTGATTGACAGCCGAGCGATTGCTGAAACCAAAGTTCTCAATCACTATAGGTAGGTATACTCTCAAATTACAACTGTCAAGTTTTAGAATATTTGGTAGAGAATTGGAGCCGTGTGATCAGGAGTGAACTGACAATTTTAGGCCTGGGGTGCAAAAATGTTAGGGGTCCTTGAAGACATAAAACGTCATACGCCTATCAAAACTTATAATTTAGAGCCCAAATTATATAAATTGAGGCCCAAAACATGAATATAGACGAGGGCCCGGGGCGCAGTTTTGTTTGGTTACCCTACGTCCACCCCTGGCCTTGGTCATCATTCAACTGTCAGTCTATATATGCCCGAAATTGGCGCGTTATCTCGCCATGGTATACAGGTACCTAAAACGTAATAATATTTAATTCAAAATACAATGAGATCTAAATAATAGTACAACAAACTCAGTTAACACGTTTTTCAAAATGTCAATATTTATTTTCCGTTATAGATGTTAAGGTTTGTTTATTTTTACACTTTAATCAAAATACCTAACAATCAATTATAGTAGGTATAACCTATCTACAGTTAAGAAAAATTAAAATTGACAAATGTAGTAGATAGTTATTTTTTAAAATGTATTTTAAGCAACAAGGAAAACTTAGTTTAAATCTATTATCAAAATATCTCGACAAAAAAAAAATTCCTGTTGTTTTAATTTAGGTACATTGATGAACTGACCAATGACCATGTCACCACAATATGTAAGTAATCAAAATTTTTATTTACTATTTGGGTACTCTTTCACTTGTGTGTTCTGTTAATGATAAAAATCTAAAGCTATAATAGAAATTTGTAAGTGCAATTTTATTTTTGGCTGCTTTAGTTATTTGTTGGAATAGTTCGATCGTATAAAAAAAAAGTGAAATAATATGAAAAATCCAAACACTATACATAGTTTATCTGAATTTGAAGACCTCGGATTGATTCAAAATGCAAACTATACCAATGCAGTGAGATGAAGAAAAAAACAGTAGCAGAATAACGTTATTTTTTCATCCGTGAATAATAAATATGTTTTACAATATTAGTTAATCTGTTAATAGTATATTATTTTTACGGCATATAATGCGAGAAGTGAAAACTCTAAACAGAGATAATGAGAGGGGACGAGAGAGAGATAGAGGGTGGAGATGGGAGAGTGGGTAAGAAAATATAGTGTGCAGGGAAAGGGTGTGAGGGGTGTGAGGAAGAAAGTACACCTTCCCCGTCATCCCTTGGATGAGGAAAAAAGGGATTCGATCAATTGACTCAAGGACGTTTGTGGCTGGTATATAATATAACGTATAGCGTATGACCTCCTTTTCCAGTGCATTGCATATTCAGTCTTGTGGTAGCGGGAATTCGTATTGAGAAAGACCCGGCTTACGGCTACACGACCTCTAGGCGTCTGTCCGCCGTGGTCCATTGTGGTGGCTGGAGCTGGTCGTTGGTATAAAGATCCAAGACTGGGCAAGTTAAGAACTTTTTTTAACTCGTTAATCTCAGTTAATTAAAAAAATTAAAAGTTAATTTAAGTTAAAAGTTTATTTTACATTTTTTGATTGAATAATAAATTAAAAGTCAACTAACAAAAAAAAAAAAAAAAAAATAACGTAACTCAAAATAAAGATAATAATTTTATCAAATAATTTTTAATCTTCTTTTGATTTCAAATAATGCTTTGGTTTGATAAAAAATGTCAGTTTAAAGGTAAATTTTACACTCGATTTTTTTGATTAGTTTTAAATCAAATTGATGTGTGACTTTACAAAATTTTATATTTACAAAATTTTATTCTGATTATCATCTGAAAAAAAAAAATTAAATACGTTGATTCAACGAGACAAGAAGACTTTTCGTGTGAAGTCAATGTTGCCCATTTACATACATGTAATATGGTAGAATTTTTTTACGTTTTGCTTCTTAATAAATAGCCAATTAACTCTTAAATGAATATCTCTCAAAGTGTATATATGTATAGTAGGCATGACGTGATATGCGGTGATATTAATATTTATATAAAGCAGAATAGCTATGAATCAGTTGAATATATGTACTATAGTATTGTAAAGGATTTTATTCAGTTTGTAACAATTTTACTGGTATTAAAAACCTATCCAATACGTGTAGTGCGATTATATATTTGTTAAAAATGTAAAAACAGATTCTATTTTAGCTTACGTTTAGAGTAAAAATATTTCTGATCATTTTTGAACAATTTTAGATTTTTAGTGAAACGAAGAATGTATTGGTTTTCACATGATGTGTGTTTTTTATTTGTTTACCACTATGTAATCACAATAAATTCTTCAATAATGCTCCGATTTTTAACGCCAGTACCTCTAATGATAGGTATATGAATACAAATGGTACATTAAGGAATATTCTGTGTTAGTTATACCAACTATTATAATTTTATTTGTTATTACTTATTGGCTATAGATAGGTGTGTTAAAAACTTTAAATAATCATGATGGTTATGGTATTATGTTTTTAAACATTTTATTTAGTTTTAGTTTTAACAAAATAATATACACAGTAAATTGTTTAAACAGATTATACTTTACACACATTATGTACATTTATTGTTCGTTTTATCAGTTTGTAATAATTTATTTCTAATTAATCTCAGTATTTTACACAATGTTGAGAAAAATGCCCAAACTTCAGCTGTGTGTAACTGTTTTGGAATGTTGTTTAGTTAGAAATTAAATTTGTACAAAAGTAATGATTCTGAGCTGTGCTGGTTTGCTGTAAACATATATTTATATTTGATCGTTACAATATCAAAAGTATTTACAAATTACACAAAAACTATACTACCTAAGTATAAAAAATACTAAATAGTATAGTTCACTTCCTAGTTCCATCTGAATTATTGAGTAGACATATTTGTTTAAAAATTGTATGTAAGTAATGGTTTATGTGGTAAATGTCTATCTTTTAGACGTTCATTTTCTATGTTTATTAAACTTAAACCACGCACACTGGATAAATATTAACCCCAGACAGGCTTTTAATCACAACAGCAGATCTTTTCATTAAGATTTTGTGGCTTAATATACTTTACAATAAATTATTGTAGATTAGAAAATGTAACATCATATAAATATAAATTAAACTAATTATAACGTGTGAGTATTTTGGTTGAATCGCATTTAAATTATAAGTGAAATATGATAATATCCATAGT
>CM029364.1:1268002-1349103 GCA_017140985.1 Hormaphis cornu | reverse complement strand
AACTACTTGCCCCTGCGCACAACTTTGCTGCGCTGTACTGTACACATCTGTTACAGGTTTCACAAAGTCGCAGAAACGTTGTTACCGACTACTATTTGCTACTTTTCGATTCAACCTGTCAATCTATTATTTCCGGGCGCACGTATCTCTGGACTAAAAACCGTCTAACACGTCATGTACCAATAGTATTCACCGAATTTGTTTCAGTTCTTCTTGACGCTAAATTATCATGACAACACATGTACCCTGTAGCACAGCGACAAAGTTGTAAATTTTTAGTACTCGTAAATATTGGGAAAACATCATCGTGGGTTGTGTGGGGGGGGACATTGTTGGTATCATATTTTTGCTGATACTTTGTACAAAATTCCCTAAAATATTGTATTTTTGCTGTTGGGTGCGTATCAGTATCGAGTTTTATACGCAAATAAGCACGATAATAAAAGTACCCATCTAGGTATATGGTTAAATTTATAAAGTTAACAAACAAAAATTATAAGTGGGTACCTAAATCTAATACAACAAGTTTAAACTTGATGATTTTACACGGATTGTTCAGTCACTGTCACAATTCCATTTAAACGTAGCCGCACGATATGAAGTCTGGCCGTTCTATGGAGACCCTATGGGTAAATAAATAACTGAGGAGAGGGTGTCAAGGACATCGGCTATTGGTGTATACAGATTTCAACAAGTACCTATGTACGTTTATTTAGTTACAATAATATTTTGGTATATTTTAATAATTGTTCAGTTTTATACACGCAAAACAATATAATGTATTTTATAAATGTTTTATTTACACATTTTATACACTCCGTAGTCTGTACATCGTGGTCATACTTAATTTAATTAGGTACGTAAATCATATATATATAACACATCGATTCGACGACATTACCGTGCCAGTTATTCTTCTGGCGATTCGCATCATCGAATTCGCGACAAATATCATTAGTGTATTAACTATTAAACTGTATATCGCTACATAATTAGTTTCAATAATAATGAGTGCCTACCGTTTGCCATTAAAATATAAATTTTTTCATTTAAATCGTAATTCAAGTTTCGTGTAAAACAATATAATATGATACACGAACAATACTAAATACGTATAAATAATATGACAATAGTATAATTAATAAAATATAATAACATTAATGACCTGTGTTTCGCAGTAAGTATTGACTATGGTATGTAAATTACAAAATTTGTTAGCATGTTAGTTGGGTAGGTATATAACTAATAATTTTTTTCAATCTAAAACGATATTGTAACATTGTCTTAAACTTGTGTATACCGAGGTACGTTTGTGGAAAATCGCACGTCGTCGTTGCCGAAAGCGACGTTACTCGACGAAACACTCTGGACAAAATAGTTATAGCTGCGGTGTACCTACCTAAATCTTTTTTGAACGTCTTGGGTATATCAGCTATAATAGGTAGGTGCGTACGCAGCGAGGGTTTGATTTTTCTTTTAAATTTTTTCGAAAACCCGCCAAAAGATTGCCGTAGTGTTGTTGTAGGCCAGTTGCTGTCACCGTCCAGAAGTCGAAGCGATTCAAAATACGTAGTAAGTGGAGGGACGTCTTGTAATTACCTACCATTCGGACGAGTGGTTAACAAAGACGCAATAATACGGTTGCGCGGCGGACTTATCGAAACGTCAACGCGCAGAATAGCCCGCGTAAAATGTTCGTCACGTCCGAACAAAATGGTCGCAAAAGAGTTTAAAAAAAACAATTTATAAAATACACAACACATTCGCCTACAGTCGCAGTAATTACATACAAGTATATATATATATATATATAATTTATAAATACTAGTCTTGTGGGAGGCATACGTGATTACGTGGCAAATCAATACGTACATAATAGAAGGATAAAAAATGTATTAAATTCAAAAAATTTGAGGGATGACATTCCTTTGCAATATCCCCGCACCCCCACTTTGACTGCTGCATTTAAGTAGGTTTGTATTTTATAAACATAGATCACAATATATATATAGGTAAATTCCTTTACAAAAAACCTAGGAATTATAATTTCCTCATTTTCCGCGTCGGTCTCGTCGGTGATTGTTGTTGATATTACCCGCATGTAAAAATATGGTAATTATTATTAGTGATTGCGTGCAGTTCGTTTACTGTTGTTGTTGTTGTTGTTGTTGTTTGATCGGATAGCAGACGTCACTGCAAACGCGACCAGTATTGCGAAGACAGGTCCGCGGTGTGCCCCGGCACGGCGATCGGCACGGACACTCCGGGCGAAATGAGACCTGTGCGAGAAAACCACAACATTCTGTCGTTAACGTTACGTATTATTTATACGAGCGACATTGAATACGAGGTACAACCGCAATAATTATAATACTGCCAACGACCCCGCGCAATTGATGTTAGTTTTTAGAAATTTTATTAAACACGGTATCGAGTACAAAATGTACAATAACCGCGTCTGGTCTTGAAATCATTACATCGTGTGTCATAAAATAGTATAGTTGATGAAAGTGTTTCTCGAATAAGGACGCTACATTTGTACAGTCTGCCCAACCGATTAGGCAGGCACTAAACAATTACAAACTATGAATATGCGCAACACGATTCACCGCGGCAGTCGACAACTACCCCTTTAATGGTTTTGTTACGGTACTCGGAGTGTGTGAATCGTTCATTAGAACGTATGGACAAACAACGACAAATATACCTACGTATTGTTAAGGCACAAACGTTGTCCTGGTTTTACTTGATTGTTTTTTACGATCATAATTATTGCGTGTCGGGTCCTGGAACGAGCGCGGAACTGTTGCAGCAGGAAATCTTCCTTTTACCATCACAAAAACGTTTGTTCCGAGTGAGGTTTTTTTTTTTACAAAATTTTAGTTTGTTTTTACTGCCGCGGGGAAGTTATTTTAACTGGACGAACAGTTTATAAAATTTTAGGTACCTCATAGGTATAGTTTTGTTCGATTAATATTTATACTCTATAGCTGTCTGTATACTAGTACACTGTAATATAATACCTGTTGAGTTCGAGCCGTTCATGTTGTACTGGTGATGCGTCGCATGGTGATGCGGGTGGTGTCCGTTGATGGGCGGCGGGTGATGATGGTAAGCCGCGTGATGAGCCGGAGGGCTGTTGCCGTTGGACGTGGGCGACACCGGCGGCCTAAGCGGGTACCCGGGCGCGCCGATGGCCAGCGGCGGCGACGTGTCGTACGTCGGCCTGGACATGCTGCAGCCGTACGCGTCCCGCTGATCGCTGCCGCCGGTCATGGCGTGGTGGCCCGTCATGATGGGCAGTGACAGGCCGTTCTCGTTGTTGCCGCCGGGCATGCCGAAATTCATCGACATTGGGCTGCAAAAACAGGAAAAGAGAAAACGTATATAACGTTATATAATGCCACTCTGTGTATAATGTTTTAAACTACATGAAATTCATCTAAATTTTACTGGAAAAAAAAAAAACATAAAACTGTAATATTATTTTTCTTTTTCGATTTGTAAAAATTTAGGGGATAAAATAAAAAATGCGGGAAACTCTACTTTGGATCGAAACGCGAGTTGAAATCAGTATTCTATTATACTCAACGAATAACTACAATCGGTATACGTTGAAAACAGATTTGTCTAAATTCAGCCGTGATAGGAAAAAAACCGACGCTTCCAATCCCCATTCGATATTTGATGGTCTTCCAAAAATATTTAAAAATTTTCCAAACATTTTTTTTTTTGGGGGAGGGGAGGGATTGAACCTCTTGTGTACAACCACGGTTAGGTATAACGTTGTATTGGTGTTTGGTTTACTACTCTAATGTATGAAAGTGTGTTGAAATCAATTAGATCACACAAACGTCGCATAGTTCACTGCAGATTGGATTAAGCGAAAATTAATAAATTTTTTTTTTAAATTTAAATACTATTCAAAATGAAAAATGCACATCCCAATTTGAATCGATCAAAATATTATGCTGCATTATGCTTTACGCACATACAGAGCACGTGTATACAAAAGTATTTCAGTGCCTGTTGTAGACTGCCTCTATATACTATACTCGTATAAAGGGTGAAAATGTCGTAAAAATATCTCTATGCGCATACCCTCGTAAAGTCTGTTTGAAAATGAAAACTTTAATTAATCTATATAACATACTGAAAAGTTGCACTACTGGAGGTCTTATACACACACATACGCGGCACGGGGGTGTAGAGCAATAATGATAGGACCGACTTTTGTTTTGCATTTAAACTCAACAGGGTGCCAATCAACAGTCATCATAAATATATTAACATATATGGGTATAATAGGGGATATTATAATATACACGCGAATGCTTAAAAAATCTATACGACTAGCTAATTATAACATCATATTATTACAGCACAACATATTTCTGTAAAAATATATTTACTGTCCCCGCGTTTTTCAATTGATATGTTTTCCGTAGACAAAAATATTTTAGTTTATAATTTTACACATGGAGATTGAAAATTCACGAATATCAATCGTTTGCTTTTTAAAGTTGGGCACCAAAAATAATTATGATAAATTATATTATACAGTATGAATTTTTAGCCCTTCCGCATACAACCATTGAAGCCCCCCCCCTGATGGTTTGTTTTATAGTTTTGCTCCGTTTCGTTCATATTACCACGCATTTTGTAGTACGACAATTAAAAATCCGGGACTACTCAAAGTCAAATTTTACATTCGAATTTGAGACTCTTTAAAGTACCATGTGCAGAGACATAGACATTTCATTAGGGGTACTGATTTTAAAAATTGGAGCATCTTTACTACCCTTAAAGTTGGCCACAGAAAAAAAAAAAAACATTATTGTAAAAACGATACATTTCTCGCTGCGCTCAGAATCCAAAAATAATTATTCAAACATAAGTCGACCGATTAAAAAATACCTGAACGTGTCGTGGTTGCCGATGGTCGTGTACATGCTCGCGTTCGCGTCCGGATTGTTTGCAAAACCGTTCATCCGGTTCGGGGACGCTTGTTGTTGCTGCTGCTGCTGCTGCTGCTGCTGCTGCTGTTGTTGTTGCTGTTGCTGCTGCTGTTGCTGTTGCTGTTGCGGGTCCATCGGTTGGTTCTGATTGGAGCCGGGACGTCTCTGGGTGCGCAACTTCTCTTCCCGTCTCCACTTGGCGCGACGGTTCGAAAACCATACCTTCAAAGCACAACGGTTCTGCGTATCAGCAAGTGTATATCACGTAAATAAAAAATATTCATACATATGTAACAGTAAAATATTAAGTTTTTCTTAGGGATATTACTATAGTTTATTTTAAACAGCTTGCTTACGATATTGTGGTAAAAAGTTTTAAAATGTATTTGGAGGTAATAAGCGGAGACAGGGTCCCCCTGGTCCCTGTTTGCACTTTTAACACTGGATGTATTATAAGTGGCGTAAACATTACCTGCAGATTTGACCATATGTCAGCAATGCCGAAAAACTTTTATTGTCTCGCAATTTTCTGTTATCTATTAGGTTCATTATGATTTTTTTAATACTGAATTACTATCGAAATTATGTGAATCGTATCTATCTATATCTATAGTTTTAGTATGTAACCGACCAGAGTGAATTTTGTTCGTTCGTTTGATATTTTGTGTAAAAGCTAAAAAGTTTGGTGTCCACGCGCCCAACGTATTTAAATACACCCGAATAAATAAATAAAAAAAAAAAACAGTGAAAATAAGTCAAACATAATTATTATCTATTGTTTGTGCAGAGTGCAGCAGAGAATAAGCTGTTTAAATGCGTCTTAACGTCATTCTTCAAAGCGACATAAACGTCAAAATAATATTAAATTTTGTGACGATATTACGTCAATTAGCCAGATTGTGATTTATTACGAGCACGCTATAACAGATTATTAAATTCAATAATATTACTTATTGTCGTTTACCTGTATTCTGGCTTCCGGCAATCCGATTTTTCCGGCGAGTCTTTCTCTTGCGAACACGTCCGGATAGTGCGTACGTTCAAATTCTAAAATTTATCAAACGATTTATTAAAGACAATTAGAGATCACGGGAACGATTTTTTTTTTTTTTTTTTTGAGAATTTCTCAGATGATAGGGAATATTTGGACACGTTTTGTGTAAGTATACAGTCAAGTTTCATCGAATCGTTGAATAAAAAAAAAAAAAAAAAACATCATTGTAAAAACAATACATTCTTCGCTGACACTCAGAATCTAATAATGATAATGCCTAGACTAATAAATTCAATCTATATAACACATAATATCATGTAGTTGGATCAGTTTTTTTTTTTTAAATTCTAATAGAGTATAATGTTATAGCAACACGGGTAATCATTTTTCTCGTACCAACCGAGATAGTTAATTTCCTGGGTTAGAACCTCTGTTCATTTTTCTCCAGAAATTTTAGCAGTTAGAATATTCACCTAATCAATGAATTTCCTGGAGACCGGGGTTCACCTAGAAAATTAGCTTTAAATATTTTGGATGTTCAGAAGTTTTCTAAGCGTTTTCTAACTTCTAGAAATAAATAGTTTTATTCAATTATATTACAGGTTGTAAATTTCGTTTGTACGCATACATACGTATCATACATAGCTGACATTTTTTATACTGGTGTTTTTCAATCCTATAAGTGTATGTTTTACGGTACACACCCGTACGTAAATACGAATCTATTGTTTGAAACATATATTTTTATGGTTTTTCTAGTATACCCCCTTATAGGCACACTCTATACAGCTGTGTATAATATACTAAAATATATTGTTTGAAAAAAAAAATAATAATAATAATAAATAAAACGAAAAAAATTGCGGGATTTTTCAAAAATCATAAATACCCAATCCTAAAATTCGGGAGGAGGCTTTAGGGAGTAAACAATTCCCAAGCCCAGAATAATTGTCGCTTAAACGACGTATATTGTTTATGTACAAGTAGGTATTCTTATAATATGTACGTCGTGAAACGATCAATATACCTTTTTCCAAGCTGTCTATCTGATCGTTGGTGAACGACGTGCGGTTTCTTTGCAGCTTTCTCTTCAGCCTCAGCCGCGCTTGGTCGTCGTCGTTCGTCGATCCGGCGGCACAGCCCCCCAGAGAGCCGTCGTGATTGGAGTTGTCGCCGATGGACGTGCACGTCTCGTCGGATCCGATTCCTCCGTCCAAATCTAGCACTGGAAATGTCGGAAAAGTTACGCATTTTGTTGTACAGTAATTATTTCGTTAAACGCGTGACACAGTACGATATACGCGCAACGATATAATATTTGACATTAGTTGTATGAAAAATAATAAAAAAGCTAAAATCGAAATAACACGTGCGAATGAATTACCGCGAATTCGATAACGCCCCCGGCGAACTAAAAAAAAAAAATGACCCGTAGTACGCTTGTTCCTCGCAAAATTTTTGGAGGCGTTTGGTTAAACAAAAAAATATCCGCTCCCGTCTTTAAAACGATCGTTCGCCACTGACTATTTTGCAAACACTAATCATTCAGAATCAAAAATACACCTTTGGCGTCGCGACGCGGAACAGTTTATTATTTTTTTTTCTTAAAATTTTTTATTTCTAAAAATCAGTCGGGGCGTTAACCTTGTGAACACACGGTGCGCGGTCGACTTCAGAGCTCGCCGCGTTGTTCCATCATATTTACACGTATAAATCGCGATATCGTACAACGTTATTGAAGTCCTACAACGTGGCAGAGTTTTTTTTACAGGTTTATACAATACGCGCACCGCGCGCACTGTCGTGAATGTGACGAATTGATCTTCTCCATCGTCGCCGCAACGGGTCTATTGTGCAGAGACGCCGTTACTTGCAGTATACGCGAATATCATACATTATATTAAATCGTCGCTCATCGCTCTTATAGGACTGTGACAGACCGCCGCTGCAGCTAGTATATAGTAATACAGTGTCGTTAGGGACCCGACTGTGGACGTTTGGGGGGCGATTCTCAAACGGTACGTACAATAAGGCGTAATTATCGCGTTCTTATAATGTATAAACGGGAAAACTAAAAACCGAAAACACCACGGGTAAGTATATTAAATATAATGGGCCAATTTTCTCGCAAACAGGACATCTGGTCAACACGTTACCAATACGTACTACTGTGCTCGATAATACGGATGATACACACGCCTCCGTTTGCAGCCTATATAGGCGGACGATATTGGTCAGATCTAACTGGTCGTTTTTAATTTTCAACCGGTATCGAAGTCTACTATGTGCAAGAGAGAAAGTCGTACATATAGTACCTACTTACGCGGACAGGGCCATCCACCCCCAAACATATCGCGTACATACGCCACTACGGTACCTTTTTCGATCGTTACCCCTATCCGTCACCCCTAGAGAAACGTCGATCACGGTTTTGCAGGCGATACGCGTCCGCTTTCACGCCGTACATTATACAGTATTGTCTATAATTTTAAAGTTTTTTTTTTTTTCTGTTGAAATTTTCGAGACCGCCGCGTTTCGTCGTGCGGCCGTAAATCGGAGAGATTATTATTACAGCATCCCTTGTTTCTACACACACACACACACACGTTATATAGACCGTGTATACACCGCGGACGAACGACGACAACCGACGTTACTGCGGCGCAGGGGCTGACTTTTGGGGGGTTCAAATTGTTCATTGGACCGCGCGCACCGACGGGACGGGCTTCGGGGGGACGGCGCACCGCGCGGCGACGAGGGGTTCGGCGGCAGTTTTTTTCGCCCTGCACACGTCGTATGCGCGCCACCCGGCGCCCTCCTCGTGCACCGTTCGTATACATGTAATCGTATAGTCGCGATCGCTGCTGCTGGGTGGAGGAAAAAGGGATTTCATTTAAAAAAATATTTTTTTTTTTTTCTTTTAAACGCGCATAACGTACAACAAATATATTACTACGTACAACAATAATAACGTGGCAGTGTATCTACGTTTATTGTATAATAACATTGTAGTGTTATAGGCGCGACGAAAATCGGAGGTGCCGCTGTATTTATTCATCGCAACACATCCAGCGGTGTCCGTTTTCGGTCGGCGTATAACTGTAAAAAATATTTTTGTACCCACACGTGCGTATAATATCGCGTACGTTAGGTAGCAGTCGTGTAAACTGGCGTTTCGCGTGGTGTAAAAAAGAGAAAAAAACGATTGTCCCTCGCACTAATATAATATCGTTGTGATGACGCGACGCGTACCCACATTTACACCGTCACACAAACGTTATATGGTATTATATCCTCTCTCGCGGGACCGTTTAGTCCACGTAGGGGTATATGTATAATATATCCACCCCTTCTCAACCCCCTTTGCGGCGCCGCGTGTAACGATAGCGTTTCCCTCGTAGGTGCGGACTGGAAAAACGGCTCGTTCATCATTCGTTTTTACGGGACGTTTTTTTTTTTTTCTCTCGTTCTTATCAAAGCTGCAGCCGCGCCGAAAACCGTTTAATAAACGTCGTCGTTCTACGTTCTGATGTAATGTATCATGTTACCGGCGATTATGTATTGCGGTATTCTATGACATCGTAGAACATTCCCAGGCGCGTTCTACGTACATAATCATAAAATCTGGCCAAAAACGATCAGGAAAAGTACGTCGACTCTCTCCTATGTGCGTAGGATTTTCAAAGAATACACAACGCTGTGTCATATTGGCGACGTATGGGCTTATGAATTGTACCGCGGTATTTCGGCAACGACACATAGAGGCGTTCTATGTAGATTATGTATTACGTACGTACAATAATAGTACCACAACTGGATTAACCTACTGGTCTAGCAATACGTATACCTATACGTAGGTATACGGTACAAAACGTTGGCTACTGGTATATCTTAAGGTTTTATACTATACACACACAGTACGAGAGCGCTCAGATAAATTTAGTTTCGGCGAATTTATGTCGTATATTACAAGGGCCGAAAGAAGTTTGCGGCGCTTAAGGTTGGTTGCAGGGTGGAAACCGTATCGTCGAATCTCTATAATATATATTGGGTCGCGGCTGCTCCACCGCGGGGACCAGTTGTCGCGGGCCAAACTGTAGTGCGCGGGGGTGGCGGCGGCGCGCGCATTGACGGAGCGATAAGAACGACGAGCGAGCCGGCGGTGTCTGTTTCGTTCCGCGCGCTGCGAATCTTATCGGCAACTTTCTGCTCGAACGCTTCCCGTTTATTCGGGCGGCGGCCCGCCATCGAGTAAACTGCTACACGGCGGTAATAATGTACCGGCGGCGGCCACGGCTCGTTATCATAGCGCGAGAGCCATATACTTTTTCCGCGTTCTCCTCCCCCGCGTTGTACCTGCGCACACACCGTCCATTATTCAACCGGCAGATAATATGCCGCGGTTATGAGCCGCAGAACAACGCTTTTGTGACCGATTGTCTGTGTATATAAAATGTGTATGAAACATTGTCGTTTCAGGTTTTGAAAACAACGGGCGCGTCCAACATTCGGCGCGGTCCAATTAAAAAAGAAAAAGCGTAAATCTGTGCAGTTCTAGCAAGTCGTACTATACAACGCACGCTTTGACACTCAAGCTTTATACTTCAAAAAAAAAAAGTCGCCACTCGTATGCGCTCGTCGCCGTACAAGTGTTTAGCGCGCTCCAAACAATTCAGCGCTTTCTGACGTGGTTGCCGCCCGGACGCTAAAAATTGTTTGAATAAAAATTTTCAAAAAAAAAAACCCCCCCGGAGCGTTGTTACTCGAAAACAATTGTAAATGATGAAGCCAGACGCGAGTCCTTACTACACACTTGACCAGAATAAAAATTGTAAAATTTCTCAAACAGCACCACCCAGCTATCGCAGTCTTATCATTACGAGGGGAATCTATAAAGTTTTGGTGATATTCTTTTTTATTGCTAGGAAGAAAATTTAGAGTTGTAGAAATAGGGTGGTGGCGGCGTCTTAAAATTTTTATCATGGATAAGACGTGTTGTGTAAGGACTTTCTTTGTTTGATTTTTTTTTTTTGAGCGTAGCAGCGGCTCGTTTTTTTGAACTTTTTATCTATACTTGGGTATGCCTACACGCTCGTATATTTCGGGTTGACGGTTAATACCGCCGCGACGCGCGTGTGGTATACAAAATAAACCCTATCCGGTTACCAACCGCATCGCGCGCGTGACGAAGGGTCGTCGCATAAACGAATGACCGCGCCGGTGTGACAACGGTGGTCACGGCGTGAAACGGCTCGCCGTAAGCTCTACAATATCAGAGTGAAACAAATTAAAAATCAGTGTACACCTTCCGAGCAAACGTTGCATAATACAATACGGGCAGGGGCGATATTTTTTTTTTGCCCCGGGAAATATAAATCGATAATAGCGGCCCAACATCGTAAACGCGATTTGGGCAGGGGGTTGGAAAGCTTACATCCCTCCCTCCACGTTGTTACGCTACAAACACCCCATTTTATCGTACTCGCGTTAAGAATGTGACATTACAAAAAAAGAAAATGAATATACCTATTTAGGGTATTTGGTGTAGATTTAGACACCTGCGTAATTTTTTTCCTATGGTAAATGCACGGTAAAAAAAAATTCAGAAATCGTATCGATAAGTCGAAAAAAATTTAACTGTTGAGTAATTCTTGATTTCACGCGTATCAGTTTTTATATGCTCAACATTTTTGTGAAATCGAACAATCGTACTTTTTATGTGTGTTATTGACGGTCCGTTATAAAAAATTTCAAAAATATTCTAGTTCTTCGATTTTTGTGTGTATTACGTTACATACGCTGTACAGCCGAAAATGTGAAGAAAACATATTTGGACAAACAATTATTTTGGATACAAACGTATAATAACATGTGACGTCATTTAAATATTTTGCCTTTTATTTATTGTATTTTTTTTTTGCTATGACGCGTCTTTAAGCTACTTAAAAAAAATAGTAAAAGATACAAATTTTATCCCTCGGGATAAACGGGCGGTATAATGTTATATACCTATACTTATATATCTATGTCTGTATATATAGGTGTATTACTCCGGCTTGACTTTCCCCGGTAATGGAGAAAGCCGGCAATGAACTTTGAACTGTGTAACGGGTCGTTCCGATTGGCCGGAGTGCGGTCGTGGACAATTATTTTGCATTTCTTATTATAAACGACGTATGGTTTTTCCGGCTCGACTTTACCCGGTAATGGAGAAAGCCGGCAATGAACTTTGAACTGTGTGACGCATCGTTCCGATTGGCCGGAGTGTGGTCGTGGACAATTATTTTGTATTTCTTATTATAAACGACGTGTGGGTTTTTCCGGCTCGACTTTACCCGGTAATGGAGAGAGCCGGCAATGAACTTTGAACTGTGTGACGCATCGTTCCGATTGGCCGGAGTGCGGTTGTGGACAATTATTTTGTATAGACCGCAGTATATATTGTATATATTTTGTAAGAGCGAAACGTCCTCTCCGTCGGTCGAGCAAAACGCAAATATTCGAATTTTACAAAAAATGTACTACATTGTTATGACGTATTATCATAATACTGTGGTACCCGATCGCGGTGAAAATATTATTATATCGTATCAAATAATAGTATAAAATATTATTATTATTATATCGTGTGCTGCGCCGGCGTTCGTCGAAACAATACGAAACGCGTGGACGGCGATCGCGGCTGAGGCTGAGGACTTGTATAACGTCATCGACGCTCGTACACATTTTAATATTGCGCTGCATTTGAGCGAGTATGTTATAATGTTGTGTACGTTCAACACACGTATAATATACGTAGGTACGAGCTATTGCGGTACACGTACAGCACATTGTACAGAAGGAACCCGTGCCACGATTGCAGCACTTTGTTACCGTTTACGCGTGCTTGAGCAATCAATCGATCGTATTGCGCGCCGCACGAGCAATCGACGACTACGCGTCGCGCGTGCTTTGCGAAACTCGACTTCTGTAGTGCCTGACCTAGGTACAAACCCCGCGGCGGCGTCGGCCCGGGGTTAGGGGACGGTCCGCAACAATACTCGCGCCCCCGGATCTGGCCGTCGACTCCGCGGGCCGTGGGCGCAAACGGGTGAGGGGCTCGGGGGCTAAAAACGTCCGTGCCGAAATCGATCGTCACGGCGAGAAAATGTTTTTCCGGGCTTGTTAAATGCTTTATCAAGTACAGGTCGCGGACTTCCCCGAATCAAAAACACTGTCGATTGCTCCCGCGAGTTTCCGGCTCGTCGAGAGTCCGCGTTTTTATTAACGGTCACAAGACTTTAGCAGTATTTTTCAAGTCTATGTTTACTATCCGAGTCGGCAAACTCGCGAGTTTACCCCACATGGCTACAGACATCTGTACAGAAACGACGGCACTGACATACACGACCCGACTGCGTGGAAATTATTGGCGGGGAGGAAACTGCACCACCGGCAGCCCAAAAAACATACACGCGCCGTCCGTAAAAAATGGCCAGGTGAAAAAAAAAAAACTGGTCGTTTATTCAAGACGTTTAAGCACCGTGCGTATGCGATGTCATCGATAAATGCTAAGTTTCTAAGCAATCAGACTATATCAAAACACGCGTCAATTATTTTGCAAAATTTATTTATTTGGCGAGGAGTTATCCACTTAGAGCGACGTTACGGTTGCGCGAAATACGAGAAAATACGTTAGAACTTCGTTGTGAACTTCAAACATTATTAGGTTTTATTAAAATAAACTATCGCCGGATTTAGACAAATATTTTTCCGACGCCTTTGCGGTAAAAAAATTTGAAAATACCCTATATTATATGCGATATCTAAATTGAAAAAAAATAAAAAACTCAGCAGCTGCAGCTGCACTAAATTCTAAGAATGGGCGCCATGCAATTAATACGAATCAATATAAATTTTTTGAAGTTGATATCTTTTTTTTTTTTCATACATTTCCTAAACTGAGGGTAAGTATTGTTGTTTACAGTACTCGGCGTCCGGTGGGCGTCTCAAACATACGCTGCCCGGGGCAAGTTAACGGCAATCCTCCGTCAAATCCATCCCTGCTGAAATATCTCCGTCCGAACCCGTCTCATTCCTAACCGCGAGCGCGTAAACATCAACAGAAACATTGAAACATCACAGCCGTCTGTACAATGTACGCCGTCATGTTCGCTCGCCATTTAAATTGTTTTCGCTAAAACGCCGGGAGGCGACGCGCGCGGTTTTCGATGATTTTTTTTTTTTTTTTAATGTTTAATAATCGGATTAAAACGCGTCTCTCTCGCGGTTGTATCATAAAATATATATATTGTTACAAAAGCACGACGACGTCACGAACAGTTGAGCTGGAGATCAGTTAAATATAATAATAACGGCCGGTTTCGACCCTTTTTCGGCGCCCGGGGCCAGCAAACCGTAAAAGATTTCCCGTGACCGCGCGCTCGTCCTCGCTCTGTACGTATTATAATAATAATAATACGTCCACCGCTGCGAAAACAAACGAGACGTAATAATTATTTTTTAAACGAATTGTCAAATTCAGAAAGTCGCGTTTCGCATACACTTTTTTTTTTTTGCCGCCAATTCCGTACGTTTTGTACTTTGCCGTTCTTTTTCAGCATTTTAGCGCGTGCGCCATTTCGCAGTCGTCGTTGCGTTCACCGGTCAAAACATTTTACGCCGCGGTCGTATAAAATGTGATTATAATTTATTGTTATTAATAATCCGCAGAATGAGATCGCGCAACTCGAGTCAAGCAACTGCAGCTTCCTTGTTGTGCTCTGGAGCGCGTGCAGGATTACCGCAGACGCGAAGAACGGCCGAGCGACGTTTAGGAAACTGTTGATATAATACTATTTTACTGCTCATGGACGCAAATAGGTTGGGGGCTCTGAACAAACCACCAATTTTGCCAATGTATATTGTATGTATAATACACCGCGGACGATACATTAATCTAAAGAAATACTTTTTCGTATTTTCGAGGAAATTTTTTAATTTGTTAGACACTACGTATGCTTACCGGTACATACAGCGGTACAGCGGTTTGCTCATATAGCTAAATGTCGTCTAGCAATTTTTAATTTTGACCGTGAAAGAATCCGTATAGTTGTATAATGTGTGTATAAAATACTGTAACGAGACAATCGCCGTATGTAAATTGCATGGAAAGTCGAAACACTGAATAACAAGCACAACGGGTTTTCGCGTTTCACGCCCCTGTATAGTTACGCCACTGATTCATAACTAACGGAATTTTCATGCCACACCATATACTATGCTTATTATACTGTAGTACAAAATGTATACCTACGGCTCTGCAGAAGGTGTATAATATATTATAATAATTACAATAGTAATTTATGCACGGAAGTAAATTTGCAGAAGATATATCTTGTGAACAAAAATAAAGGTGTACTGCTCAATTTGAGAACTTGAGTCGTACGGCGCGTGCTCTATACGGGATAAGCGCGATTTTGAGCAAAACGAACTTTTTCTTTCTGTACCCCCGTCCGTATAATAATAATATTATTATATTATGTGTTTGCCGCGCTCGTGTACTACAGTAGTGGCGATGACGACGACGACAACGTCAACACAATAAAAATGACATTTGTTCCGCGACTTCTTTTTTCTCGTGGAACAAAAAAAAATAAAATATACGCTCGTTCAGCTGTAGGCACACACGTCGAGCGCGCGAATAAGGGCTCGAAGCAAATTATTTACGGCTAAATGGACGTGGACGGGGCTTTTTTTTTTTTGAAAAAAATACACAAGTACGTCGTCGCGGTGACAGGGGGACACGCAGCAAATCGGCGAGCTGGGTCCGCACATTAATAATAATAATATATAACACGGTGGCTACATTATGTACACACGTATTATGCGTTATATTCATAATAATAATAATAAAAATATAATGTAAACGCACCCGGTCTTTATGGTTGTGTCCGCGTGTTGTAATAATCGATGGTTAGGTAAAAGGGCGACATTTTTTTTTTTTCAAAATCCACTATTTTTTACGACGTAATAATAATAATAATTGTTATACATCGCGATTGTTCCGACGACCTATAATCGATATCTCACAGTCAACGGTCGATGTTTGTGACAATTTCGGTCGTCAAAGTTTTGTAGCGGGACTGAAATAATCGGATTGTAAGCGCCAAACAATAGTTAGAAATGGTCATTCGGAAAACGTGCAGACAAGTATAATATATTACGTCTTAAGACGCGTTTGATTCGATTTAATCGTTTTACACGGTCTTCTTGGCTCTGATGAATGATTTGAAAAGTTGCGCTTACGTCCTTCAAAACCATCGATGTGTTCATACTAGCCGCGAGAAAAAAGATACAAGGATACACACACGCCTATCAAACCGCAATCAAAACGGTCCGTCCTGCACCGCGAACATAACTTTAGGGTCTTATGTGATGGTTTAGTTATTATAATATCCAGTGCCGGATTAAGCTTTTTGGGGGTCGTTCACAGATTTTCTAACAGTTTGTATCTTGTATCTGCGAATACGGATTTCACAATAGCCAACGACAAGGAATCGAAACACGGAATGAATATTAGTACGCGTGTTTTTAAAGGAACAGAAGCACTATTATCTATGCAAACGCATAACTATTCACATAAACACATTCGGAAAATCAGTGTAAAAAATCTGACGGTGCTTCGATAACATTGTTTGTTAACTTACAATGTTTTATATTTTTTTTTCCATTTTCACGTTAAAAAAAGCGAAGCCCCGTGATAGGCGGCGATCGCCTACTTTGCAGCCTAATGGGTAGTTCGGTTTCGGTTATATCCACAGTTCTGCGATCGTCAATCTATATTATCCGTGTTCCAATAGAGCAGCGACCTGTCCCTGCACCGATGCAGATTCTTATATATTTAATATTTACACAGATAGGGAAGAGGCTCTGCAGAGTTCCCATGAACCAGCCTGTCTTTTGTGTTGCTGCCGCGTGATTAAAAAAAAAAAAAATCCATCTACAGTTATTATCATAATAATTGTACGATTTGAATTAATGAGAAATTTTTGTCCGCTGCAGAATTTTTCAAATAACCATTGCATTATATTCCAGTTGATTAATTTGCTGCACTTTTCAATCAAAACACTGCAGTCACGTATTTCACAAAAAATGTAGGTTTTTATGTTATAACTTATACATACATATAATGTAGAAATAATAACTGCATGCACGAGGCTGATAACGTATTAAACTTTGAGTAGGTAGGTTAGTATAATTTAGCGAAAAGTGATTATTTACGGTACACGTTGATTCTACAGATGGTATTTTTGATCCTGACTTGACAGTAAATATAAATACGACGTATACTTTTAAAGTTTTGT
Organism: Hormaphis cornu; assembly: GCA_017140985.1. Classification (NCBI taxonomy): domain Eukaryota; kingdom Metazoa; phylum Arthropoda; class Insecta; order Hemiptera; family Hormaphididae; genus Hormaphis; species Hormaphis cornu. The sequence continues at coordinate 1,331,806 of CM029364.1, read as the reverse complement.
ATAAAATTGCATATTTAATACAACATAATACGTTGTTTATTCACATCACCGATTTCGCGATTTTAATTGTTTGCGAAATCACGTAGGTGTTGTTATTATTATATATTAGGTCGTTTGTTAGTCACATCGAATAATTATTATGAGCGATGATTTGCGTGGATGGAAAAATACTCGGCGAAAAAGTCCGTTTTTGCGGTTTCGTTGACACGGGGACTGAAACGCGGACTGTAAGTAAACATACACATATTTTTGTCGTAGAATTTTGTCGAAACGTTTTCGCGCGACGATTTTGTCAATATACGACGTATACCTATATTATACAATTTGGGCGGATTGGTGATTTTTTTTCCGGCCTAACCAAAGCGGCCCAATATCATAAATTGCGATTCGGGGGTGAGAAAAGTACACAGAAGGATTACCCGGCCCGTTAAGAGCCCCACCGAACGACGTTTGATAAAAAATTTTACAAAAAAAATATTCGGCAAGTTCAGCTTCCGAGTTTTTGTGAATTATATTTTCTTCAAAACGTGCGTTTTCGTAAACGTATTATAACGCGCTTGGTTCGACGGTACTTGAAAAACGTCCGAACAAACTTCGCCTTTAAAATATAACGCTGCGGGTTTCAAACTCGGGTTCAAACCACTAAAAAGTTGTACGAAAAAAGTATTCTAATATGTATGACCCACCCATCGTGTTTTTGGTACATAATATTGTTGTTAAACAAAGCGGTAAGACGCGCGCGTGTGTTAAACGGCCCAAAACGGCCCACCGCTCTCGAAAAAAAACGCACCGGCCCGTCGCACGAACTTTCCCGATATTATTCGCCAATATTTTCGAACGCGATAGGTATATTTTTAATATAAACCGATTTCTACAAAAAAATTTCTCGCGAGCGAGTGCGTATTTCAAAAAACAATGTTTTCGTCGTCTGTGTTGGGCGCGAGGCGTTACAACAACAGCGCGTTTTTTTGAAATACGTACTTGTCGTGATAAAAAACCAAATTTCTCGGTTTTACTTTCTACGAGTTCTACGAAATATCGAAATCACTGATTATTTCGTCGGTCTCTACGGTGAATACTACGTACAAAAAATACTAGGGGTATCCAATCGTGTTATAATATAACACGCGTTAAAATTTCGGGGCGCTGCAATGGCCGCCGCTCCGCCCGGCATTCCTGCGCCGTTTATTCGCCAGCTTCCCCCAATATATACATAATATTACGCTATATTGTTTCGCTGTTGAAACCGGAATTCCGCGTTATACGGCAAAATTTAATATGGTTACCGCGCGCGTGTACCGAAAACCCTTTTTGCGGTAATACCACCGCCGGCGGCGGCAAAATCCTTTTATCTAAATAATATATACATATACAATAACGCCCCTCTCACCCCGTCCTCGTGCCCACCCGTAATACGCGCTCGTGTATCTGCCGCGCTCTCTCTCTCCGTTTTCGCTTTGATACAATATTTTCTCGTTTCGCCTGCTGCAGCTGTAGCGTACGCCGCAAACGTATATCGCTTTATTTTTTTTGTCTGTATTTTGTTTTTAATATTAATACAATTTACACGTCGCGCGCAACAGAAAAGCGCGCGAGAGCTGCCGGGTGAAACAATAAATAAAAACTGAAAACACAACGATTCCGACGGACCTTCGTAGGTTTGAGCGCGCATCGGCACAGACTGATGACTTTAAATACAAATATTTTTTCCAGTAAAAATACGTTTTATAATCGTTGTGCGGATGTTCCCCAGCTATTTATTATCCATACGTAACCACGACATTATCGTGACTCCGCCCATATTGTACGGAGGGTATTTATAGGTGATTTTTTTTTTTTTGTTAATATTCACGAGAGGGCTCTTTTTACCGAGGTTTTCGAACGCACGATAGAATGTATTTAGGAAAAATGTTTGATCTCGATAAGTATCTGTTTTTAACGCTTTATTTTAAAATTATACTTCAAAGTAACGTTAGATTGGGCGCGCGTTTGTTTAAACCGCCGAAAATTTGTTCCGTACGCGTTTGTCGCGGAAAAACGATATAGGTTTTGCGGATACCGACGGGAAATTTTTAGAAAAAAATATAAACAGTTGCTTCTTTATAATAACATCATAATAAAGCTAGTGTATTAAAATTATTGATAATTGTAAGTTTATATTACTCATGTACGTTATTTTGGAAGTTTTCGATTCAGTCAGTGTACGTGCGTATCTAACTCTCAGTTCGATCATGATAGATAAAATCTGATTCAAAATTTTAACCCACCCAAATTAGCGACCGACTCCGCTGTAACGACCCGTGAATACCGTTTTTTTTTTTTATAATAAAATTTGATTCAAACGCTACACCCAGGCATGTATCATTCATCAATGGAACAGATGAATGAATAATACGCAGTTGATAATTACAAGCCAGGCCCATTTCGAAAACGCACGTTTCATTATTCTATGCACTTATGCGCGCCCGTTGTGAGCGTGTATTATTATGTCGACTGCACATAAAGACGTTTGCAGATTTCAGTGACGGTCGATTACGACGATGACGACGATGATAACAATATAATGTGCAATAATCTCGAGTTACTACACGCGATACAAATATGTTACGGTGCTTGCACGCGTGTAATGCAGTATACTGCATGGTAATATTGTAGTGCGGATAATAACGATTGTTGACACGTTTTACCTTTTTTGTCGAGGATGTCGGGCAACACGGTACAATTGGCGGCGGTGTTCGGGCTCAGCCTGCCGGTCGGTTGGAGCGGAGCGAACGGGTTGTCTGCGCCGGGTGCGGGCGGGTACCTATATGTATAATAACATAAAATGTGCAAAACACGAATTAAACCACCGCGTAGTAGTTGGCCTGTAAGTTGATTGTATAACGTATATAATTTACATAGGCTCGGTTTGTCTTCCCGAATTAAAAAAAAAAAAATACCCGGAATATAGCCTATAAATGCCACTCAAAAACTTTAGATTTCAGCTCTGTTCGAATTCCGTCTACGGTGTATAGTTAATAACGCACGTGAGCAGTACGAACCATATGCGGAGGCGTATAATTTCAAATGTGTTGAAAACAAAGAATGTCATATATACTGATGTGAGATGTAGTTAACATTTCAATTTTAGCTATCATTACTATTATAAATTATAATATTATGTTATGTGTATTTTTCGATTGAAGGAATGAGAAATACAACAATCTTCACTAGGTAATTTAATTTAATAAACATTTAAATAATGTGTTACATCTCGTCGCAAAATATATATATTTTAATAAATACTCTTTATACTTTTGAGCATAACTACGGGTTAATTATGTCATAATATATTCCCCATCGCGATGGAAAGATCGATACACATTCTAACAATAATACCGGGTAAACACCTCACGGATTTATGATTTGTATACCCGCATTGTTATGCTGCGGTGCGAGTAAACATTGATGCAGCATTGATTTTTGTTGTACTTAACTTATATGGATCACAACAACACGTTAAAAAGAATCCGTGTTTCCATTAGCTTTTTTTGTTAAACAGTATAAAATTTGATCTTGAATATAATACATAGCAATTATTCATACAGTAATTTTAATGAAAGTATTTCGACTGTAGTATAAAATATTCATAAATCACAGTGGATAATATACGCTATATATTATTATAATATCAAGCGTACTTACCAAGGATTGGGTCTGGGCCACGCACTGGCTGCTGCCGCTTGACCGTTCAACAGCCTCAACTTGTCGTACACGGCGTCCGTGTTGCAGGTTGGCGACACGGACGCCGGTGTCTGCTGGTCTTTTTGGGCTGCCAAGTTACGCAAAACGCGGTTGATTGAAGATACCTGCGGATAATAAATAAAACGAGAATGGACGGTGTAAATTAAAATGCTTTTGTTTCGCGTGGTTAGCCACTCGAAAAATATCTGATCACTTTTCAAACTGATAGTTTTAATGGACGATTTTTTACAAAAAATAATAAATAACCCCTCCCCCCCCCAAAAAAAATGTAATCGAATCTCCGACTTTTATTGAAACTATCTACGGTATTTCACCGTTTTAAAAGTTAAAAGACTGCACCTATAGGCGTAGATTTCTCGTGTATAGGTGTATACTTTATAATATAATTATACAACCGCATTCGCAATAAAACAATTGTGATTTCTATTTAAAAAGTAAAACTACATAGGTATTTCTTATCAAAACAAGAGTAGTGTGACGTTATAGTATACGAAGATCGCATAAAATAAAAACCTCGGTCGAGTGTGGCGAAGCTGAAAATCATAATGGGTACTTCGTACAACACATTAAATCGAATCACTATTTAATATAGTCAATATTATATTAGTGCTGTTACGACCTTATATGAAGTATATCATCCTGTGATTGTATTAATGTAAAAGCGTATAATTTATATATTGTGTATCTATACACGCTCATACATTGCCAGAGAAGCGTTATAAAAAACATATAGATATGACAGATATAACGCTCGGTTGGTCGAAAGAATTAATGTTATCATGTCAAAGCCAATACAGCGGAAAATTATCGATATATATACATATAAGTACTAATTTTTGTTTGGTTTCATTGCAGTTATATTGTACCTATATATTTTTACCGATATAATATATGTGTCTATTATTTTTTATTTCAATAACACAAAGCAGCAATATAATATTCTAATGTGACTACGCATTTACTCTGCATTGTATCGTTGTTCGTTTCACAGATTACGAGTGTGTCTTAATAGACTGCGCATCGACGATAATAATTTTCAAAAAATTGTCAAAAATAAAATAAATTTAATGTGTTGGCGTAGGTACATATATAGTGGCGTCATTAACAGAAATAACTACGCGAGAGACTATATTGTCATCATTTCGAGTGTCAACCAGCAATAAATCCTATTTATTTTTTGTCGATACGGGGGTTTTTTTCATTTTCTCCGTGGCCATTATTCTTTGTGTTGCTCTATAGCTGCTGCAGCCTTTGTGGTACAAGTACAGTACGAATTTTCGACTGGAATATACATTTCCTTTGCCGTCGATTGTTTTTTTTTTTCGTTTTTATTACTTATTTTTTCTATCTTAACAATTTTTATATTTTCTAGGTACTACAGAATAAACGTAACGTCAAACCTATAGCAATAGTATTATATATAAATAATATTGGTATATCCGTCGGTAATTTTTTTTATGAAGGTTTTTAAACATACTATGTTATGATCTACGTTTTATAGAGTCTTTGTGTGGCACTCGATTTTATTACGCAAATCTCAGCAGTTCCATAAATTAATTGTGTTATCCAATTTTCATTCCGAAAACGGTTATCGTCTCGTTATAACGTGTTTCGTGTTGAAAACAACATAATTTTTGACACACCCAACAAGATAGTTTTTGAAATTTATTATTTTTAAAGAAATAAAAAATAATCGAAGTATTGAGTACACGACGACATTCGATTAATTTTAAACGGCCATAAAATCACGAAAACTTATTTATTTGCAAAACCATCTTGTAAAAACTGTGTTTAGATTCTCGTGTTGAATTCGACTTGTTCGGTGTTGGCTCTAAACCTACCGAAAATGTACAAAACGGCTTTGTTTTTATAAATAAAATGTACTGGCGTCACTCAAAATACGTTTGTGCTATTAAAATCGTAATGATTAACAGTGCTCCCCCAAATGTCTATGATACGTGACGTCTCTCGATAGAACCATTTTCAGAACGAATATTGGAAAAAATACAAACTTAGCCGTATCGGAAAGTGCCACGAACGAAGTTTTTCCTATTATATATATATAATATATTAGTGCGAACACGCTGTATACTTATCGACACGATATTGGCGTATCTGGCCGAAGGGTATTTTCGCGAGATTCTTGATGTGTCGCAAACGAATCCATAATGCATGAGTTTTGTCACATTCTCCTCGGTTCGCACTCGTTCACACAATATGTATACGACACACGAGCGTTCGTTTCGAAGGGTGTCGCGCCTATATATACAGTGTCGCGGCCGGAAAAACTTAGAGGTTTCTCGCATCCTGATTATACGCACGCTGTTCCTTCTGTTATTATTGTATACGCTGCACTGCACATCGCGTCGATTTTCGGGAGTTTTCGTTTTTTTTTTCCCCTCCGATACAGTTCTATCCGATATTTTGTGCGAACCGCCGCGTGCGTTCAAATGCGAGTCGCGAGACTCCGAGCACAACACTGGCGCGTGTACCTACACTTGTCGATTTTTAAGAGAATTTTACGACAGCAGCAGTTTTACCGTTTCTGTTTTAATCTGCTTAGTGTAATTATTATAGAGTTACGTGTTGCGAATTCGGAGACATTTTCGTCTCGACACTACGGAAACCCCGAAAAGCTCGCGAAAGTTTTATAACGAATCCTTCCGTCTATCAGAGAGATTCGCGACTTTGACGACGTCATCACTCGTCCAATGCCGAGCCCGTACGTTATGAAGAACGAATAATTTTCGCGTTAAAAACATAAAATAAAAACAGTGAAAATCGATGGATCTTCGCGGATCGCTGCTGAAGGGACAAAATAGTTGAAAACGCGGATAGCCGTCGTCGTGCGTATAATAAATTGTTATGAACAGTCGGAATTGTCCGCACAGCGCATATTATGTCCGATTGAATTCACGATACGGGAAAAAAAAAAACGTGTAAACGACTATATACACTAAACAATACTTTCTCGGTAGGAAATTAAAACGCTAAAAGGGCTGAAAAAAAAAAAGAAAAGAGATTTTTTTGTATTTTTAGTGAAGAAAAAAAACAATGGTCCCTGCAGTATTGACAAAAAAAAAAGGACATTATCTCTCTCTCCATCATCGGCGGCGACACAACAATGTCGAACACAATGGACACGCCGCGGAGAACAAATGACTCCCGGAGTTCACCGGCATAAAAGACATAATAATATATTTTGTAATTGCTCTCCGCTGCACGCATCTGTACGTATATATTATACAAATATATTCGTACACTTCGGAACGGGGATAATATTTTTTTTTCTCCTTCGTATACATAGCGGACACGCCGAATATTTATACGATATTATAATACGCTCGTTTTTTTTTTCTTTCTTTCATTGTGCTGCGCTCGCCGTACACGCGTACAGTGAACGAACACACGCCTTAAGCGTGTCCGCGCGAATAATGTGAGAAACCCGTGACCGGAACTTCCAGCTAGTGGAAATGTCAAAATATTTTCGAATTCCCACAAATCGGGGGAAACGGACAATTAAAAATCGTTTCTCGGCGTACAATGACGCGATGTATGTGGGGTGCCGCCGAGAGAATCACTCGAAATAGGTAAAAATCATTATAACACGGAACCGCACGTTTGACGGTTTGCTGACGTGCTGCGTATATGGGTAGGTGTGTTTTGTGCGGTGCGCTAGAAACCGCCGGGTCGCAACGTCAGTTTATTATTCCCATGTGGGGTGCAGTCGCCGCGTGTAATACCGTTATTATTTTTACGAGAACGGTTTCCTCGTCGTACTTTTTTTAAAAATTTAAAAACACTCGTGTCAAAAATTTAGCTGATAAAACCGTGCCTCGGTTAGGACGCGAAGCGGATAGATATACAACGATCGGAAGTAAAACCGTGACTTACGTGCGACGGACAGAGAAAGAAAATCGACGTTTCCAACCGCCTACATGCTCGATAATAACAGTGTAACGGAATTAATCTCGCAGACCCGTCTATAGATACGGTTTAATCGATTTTAAAAAAAATATATTTAAATATTTTCAACATTAAAAATTTACATTCGAGCACCTGTACAGTCCAGGGCTCAGAACTTGTAAAGTTTGCATTTCGACGATACGAATAAGATTTGTTGTATGTATACATATATTAGTAAGAAACCGTTTTTTTGATTACTGGCCTGCATTGTACTCGCATTACAAACGAAAACGGATCAAACTGTTACGGTATTTATTTTGTAAAATACGAATAACGAATAGATTGGAACGTTTTAATAAAACGATTTTTAGAATCGACGAATGTCGACTGGGATTCGTTGATAACGTAACGACTTTTTTCCATTTATTTAAAACTCTTAAAAATGTTTTTTTTTACTAGTAAACTTAACTACGGTACGTTACGCTCAAATACGGCGTATACAATTACGCGTGGAATCGCATTTTGCATGTCTCGTAATATCGATAAACTGTACTGATCACTTGAACTGGCCACGGACGATATCGTGTTCAACAAGTCGAAATAGTTCGTCACGATCAAACATCATTATAACATGTTCGTACTTTATTTATTTTTTCGCATACAATTATCGTTTCTGCGTTGTACTCGCTACGAACTCAAACACTAGTTTCACTATTCCTAAATTGTATTAACATCGTTACGACCGGGTCGCGTAAAAAGTGTTTACGGGAAAAAACAGTTTTTTTTTTTTTAAAAAACAATAGGTACATTGTATACGCTACGCTTAGAATATAAAAAAAAGTTTCAGTGTCGCACACACGTATATTAGTGCGAAGTCGAGCAGGAAGGTGGTAAAATAAAATAGAAAACTCGTCAAATTGGCCGCGAAATGCGGTTCGCCGCGCCGATCGTCACACGGCTGGACGACCGCGCCGCCGACGATCCTAAAACGTGCCCCGGGGACGCGGCGGCGGCGGCCGTGACGTTAAGGCGGGCTGACTGTTTGTTTGGGGAGCTGCCGAGGCGTGGAAAATACGCGTTACCGCCCGCGCGCCTACAGATTACGCGCACTTATGTCCGCCGCGCCCGGTCGGGAAAGCGTCTCTCCTCGCCGCGTTTGTTTACCGCGCGCGTCCCTTCGCCACCGCGGAGAACGGGTTCGTGGAAATATTTTTTTTTTTTGAAAGCGGGCGACGACGCTTTTTCGAAAAAACGTTAAAGAAACTGTAAAAAAAACAAAATTTTGTACCGCTTGCGCGTAATGTTCGATTGAATGTTTATGGGCTGCGAAAATAGTTGCAGCTGACGGAACGCGGCATGTAACACGTAATCAGAATGCGCGGTGACAAAAAAAAAAAACCGAAGAATATATCCGCGGTATAGATTTTTTTTTATAACAGAGAACTTATTTTTTCACGTGAACCTATATTAGCACTCCTGATACGATTCCGGACAGGTATACGAGTATATAATATAAATAATTATTAGAAAACTGCCGCGATATACTGTGTGTTAGGTTAGGTGTATACTAACATACATATATATCGTAATGCTCTGATCGCAGGACACGCACGGGAATGAGAAAAGTAGAAATTATTACTTTGAATTTCACGAACAAAATAACTTGACGTAATCTTTAAAACGCCGATATATAGGTATAACCTCGGATGAGAATATTTTTATAATTTTTTTTTTTTTTTAAACTAAGGCCCTCTTGATATTCCAACGGTGTAAAATCATCGCAGAGCTGTTTGTGTAGCGCATAAAACTATTACCATAATGAACCGCATTTGACCAATGCAAACAGTACAAATCTTTATAGTGCCTACATACGATTCCCATCATTGAAACGCGATCGCCATTTATAAGGTAGTGTATTTCTCCGCTATCGAGATTTTATATCGATAGTGATGCAATAGTGTCGCTCTGTACAGAATTTAAAAAAAATTAAAAAATAATTTTTTTTTATTCGGCGTTTATCGTACACAGATATGAAAAGTTAAGGAGCTGTGGGAATCGTTTTTCGAAATTCGCTATTATACGCGGCCACTCGGCGAGCTGCACTTGATTCCTTTTGTTTGTTGCATTTTTTTTTCTCCTCCGCAAATACGGCGTGTGTAAAGCACACGATCGGTATATAGTGGCGACGCGTTGTTGACATTGATTGGGAGAGGCGCGATTCGGCGATGCGTAAGAAATCTGATTTGGGTCTCCCTTTTATACAGCCCGCGCGAGGCCGCGGTCACACCCACGCGCGCCGCACCACGTCAAACTCTCCCTCGTGAAAAATAATAAGTATGCGTGTGTACGAACGAAAATGACGACGACAACAGTCAACGAATTGCCGAAAACCGCGGATCCAAAAAAACGCTGTTTTGGCACATCCGATCTGACGGGCAAATTTTTTGTTTTGTGGGTCAGAGGGGTTGTTTAGTTTAAAATTACTGGGCGAGCCGCTCAAATTTCTTCTACTAAAACACTACAATCGTTACGATCGATTATGGATCGTTACTATTTTCAAATACTTTACGCGCAGTTAGTGCGTCTACATAAAACAAAACACATGTTGTACAATAATGTTATACAATATCCATCATAACATTTTCGCAATGAATACTGGGATGATTGTGGTGTACAGAGAAAAAAGCGTTTCACTCGTAAGTTAAATCAGCCGAGTTCAGTGCACGTGCAAGGTGACAAAAAAATATGATAATTAATGTGCGAAAGTTATTGAAATCCTATGGGTACTTGGACGAATTCGGTTTGAAAAAAGAAACGTTTTCATAATAACAACGCGTGAATAAAATTTGCACGACGCAAGATAAGCGCAATAATCATTCATCGCGGACTTGTCAAGCTGTACAGAATATATAACTGCGTCCAAATATTGATTTTGACATGTATTACGAGGAATATTGTGTACTTTTAAATTTGAAATTAATAAAATATATTAATATAAATTTATAAAATTTCGGTTGGACAACCGAAAAATATTTAAACAAAAGTTTTGTTAATCCTCCCATACATAAAAAAAAAAAAACTAACGTCCCAAAGATACCACCCCTCCTCCCACGGGCCCCGACACCACCACCATGGGCAACGTAGCCCACTACCCCACCCTAAATACGCGGCCCTGATCCCTTCTTCTTGGACAGAATAAATTCATAACGTCATATTATATCTAAACAAAAAGTCAAAGAAAATTTTATTCTTTGATGGTTTACTCGAATAAAAAAAAATTAGTCCTCTTCCGTTGGCGTTTTTAAGGAGGTAAAGAAGGGGGCAGTCGCGCCCTCGTGACATTTGTTTACATCGTAATTATAACGCTTCAATAACAGCTGTATACGTTTTCACTTTTTTTTTTGTACCTAAATCTTGTCGACCTATTTTTTTATTCGAAAAATATTTAAAGTTATCAAATATTTAGTTGACTTTATTTTCGGATAAAGTTACTAAAATGGCCAGAACAAAAGTATACATTTTTTTACGCGCCCAGTTCTGTACTGATTTTTAGTTTGGTACGCGATCGCGTAGTTTACTAAACGTTTTTTAGCCATTACTATCATACACGGTTGTGAGGAATATATTCTGTTAAGAGTCGAAACAATTTAAAACCATGTCGACATCATTAGGATTTATAAACTGCGGGAAACAACAAACGTATAAAAGTTAATATGTTAAAAACTGTTATTTTGGTTGTACGCTTTTTATTAGTTAAGGCCCCGAATATAATTATTGTCAAACGTATTATGTTTAAAATTAATCAGTTATTATTAATTGAATTGGGCAAAATTAAAACGTCCGCTCCATAAACTTAGTTCAGGGACTCCGGCTGGGTCCAATACTACACTATACGTCTGCGGGGACGAGACCATTGCACGCCACTATATTTTTATTAGTCCGTATGAAAAGATAAAAAACATGCGATATCATATAGAAAATATGTACTCACACTCGGTATGTTGTCGTTGGAACAGACGCCTTCCTGGAGCAGCCGGTCGCGGATTTCCCACGCGAATATGGACGGACACTCGCGTTTGTATTGAGATATTTTCGACACTACTTCGGCCGTGGCCACGCGGGGCTTGGAGCCGCCGATCGCTCTCGGCCTTATGGAACCGGTCTCGTAATACCTGTAGCAGAGGATTATTGGAAAACGTTTAAATGTTATTCGGTATATTTTTTTTTGTAAAATAATATACCAAAAAGTGCTATATCGTAACGTCTATAGACGATGTCGTTCAAGATATTAAACGTAGGCGTTTAACGCAGGACAATTTGTAACAGTATATGGTCGGGGACGTATCGTTAAAACTTTTCCACGTCCGCGACTACATAGAAAATAGAAGAATATTTAATCGAACCCGCGCAAGACCGACTATGTGAGAGAATTTTCTTACATTGACGTATAATCGATACACGAAATAATTATGTTTTCAATCAAGTCTGAGTGAAGTGCTGTTGATTGTTTATTTAATGATACATATATGTAGGCGTGCGTGATATTGGTTTTAATTTTTTACACACCGTAATGCGTATAGATTCGAACTTTTTTTTACAAATGTAATCGTGCGTGATATCAACCGTGAATCGTAGGCGCTTTCTGTCGCGTTTATACGCACTGCAGTAGGTCCGCAGTGTAAAATAACAATTGTAAATATTTTAGTACTCGGGATTTGCACACACTGTTTTTATTTTACGAATCATTCGTGGGCAACCGCGTACACGGATAATAACATTGTGGTACTCGCCTTCCTAAGATTTTCGACACGCATCCGTTGGACACTTGTAAGATTCTCGATATGTCGCAGGGACGGGCTCCGGAATGGGCCAGTTCGACGATTTTCTGCCTCGTCGAGTCCGGTAACGGTCTACCGCCCACGAACACCCCGCCGAGCTGATTGACTCCACTGTGGCCTGAAAAAGATGGAAAAAAATCGTGTAACGCAATCAACCGTATCGCCAGAGCATACTCAGAGTATATACTATTATAGGTATACGTAATATACGTTCAGCCGCGACCATATGATGTACGAAAATAATATTTCGCTGGTGTGTAAACGGTTTGGCGACCACTATTCGACGTTAAAGGATAAAAACGTTTACAAGAAGTGACCGCGTGTACCTACAAAAATATATTTATATAACGAAATATGGATACGCGTATGCGTGTTTGAGGGTGTTTTCCACGTAAAAAGTTTTCAGCAAATTCAAGCGACAAACACCTATTATTAAAAGTACCTATACAGGCTATCAGCGGCGTGTATGTGCGGCATCATGGTGAAATATCGTAAAAATTGAAATCATTTTGGAGCGTTCAAGTCACAGACCTGTGTACTGTTAATCAATAGGCGTGCGAAAAAAGCATTGATAATGTAAAAACAAAAAAAAGTTTGTATAGTTTGCAAGAATATTGTAAAATTAATACGAGTCACCCGCCGCACGGTATACATTGTACGCGCTTATACAAAACAGTCACTTCCTATACGATTTTCATTCCTCGTTTGTGTAATTCGTAACGATACATGTATATATAAAGTATATTATATTATTATATACGATGAGCGTTTTTTTAATTAGGCAAAATTATTTATATCGTACCCAAGTCTAATTCACGCGTCGCAATAATCCTACCATCGTAATCGGCAGTGTTACCAACTGAAATCAAAGAAAAATCATAATAATATACAGTGTATGAATAAGAGTCATGCGTATACCATATACAAGTCGTGTGTACATAATATAAAATTTGACATCGTGGCGGAGCGTGCACAAGGGAGCGTGCAGTTCGACCGCAAGTTTGGGATAAAACATCTTTTGTACGCAAAAATGGACGTTAAAAATAAAAATCAGATATAAAAAAGTGATAATATTTTTTCAGCTTTTATACACGGCATAGGTGAAACGCAATAGCAGCGTGTACGTTGCGTTTTTACACGGCGACCCGTCACGTTATACAGGTTGCCCCCTGCGCGGCAAAGTTTGCGTGTTTTTGCAGTTACCAATCAATGTACTCAATATCTCGCTTCAACGCGTTGATGAAAAAAATCATCACTAGAAATCAGATCGCGGCGAGACCCTGCTGCAGGCAATATTATAATGGCGTGTATTTCGCGGCGAAAGCGTTTGTTCGTGTCGCGATTGAATCGCCGCACAGGAAACGTCGCGTAATCGGTCCCCGCGGACCACGACAAAAGGGTCGTCGTTATACGCGCTGCTGCGGTTTACACGTGTCCGACAAGGTCGCGCGAGTAAAACGCTTGACCGTCCCCGGCGCGTTGCCCTGTTTTTTTTCGTTGTACCCTGCAGGGTGATGTACCCTCGCTGTGTTTGTTTTTTTTCGCGCGCGCTACCCGGACATCCGACCCTTCCGCCCTATCCCGTCCGGTCACATGGGCGTACATGCGCGCGCATAATTATACATATATAACGCGTCGTCGCGTTATTATTATTATTATACGTGTTAACGACCGAGCGGACGGGGGTGAAAAAAAAAAAATGAACGATAAAAAAAATAACCCGTACACAGCTGTAATAATGATAATGCGTGCGGAAAACAAACAATATAAAACGATGGCGTCACGCGCGCTGATTGCTGTGTAAACTCTGGACGATACAAAAAAATATGCGCGACGTCACTGGATTTTAATAATCCAAATTAATATGAGATGATACTATAGACGTTTTCACGCGCTATTACCATAACGAACGAACGACGCGTTCATCTGCAAACGCTCGACTGCGGCAGTCGTCGTTCGAGTCGCGTTTGGCGCGGGTAAAATCGTGATTAGTTTTAAGGTTGTCTTACCGCAGTAACTTCGATTAGAATGTACACTTAAACTACGAACATTTCGTTTTACTACTACGGGCACGTGCCGTTATGTTTTAAGGGCCGATTATATGTGCGTATATAGTGCTTTATCCTCTGTATACAGGATATTTTGGATCCGCTGGACGCACGGAAATCGTATTTGCGTTCGGTTTTACAGCGCGTAGTGTTTTTCCTACCGGGAAAATAACGGTTCTCGACGATACCGACGATTGCTGTCGCCGCTCGTTTTCCGACGTAGCGCAAAAGTTATGAATTTCTGGAACGAAACGACTTTTTACAAGCGCGCCCGCGCATATCGACGACGATACACAAACGGGTCGAAACGAGTTTTCGCGCACGCAACGATATAGCGACCCCTAATTTGCTCCTCGGTACGCCCACTGTTTTTTTTTATTATTATTCTCGCTGCGGTATACGTGCCGAAAAAAAGGGACACCTGTACATCCATACACACGCATATCGTGGTACAGTGATTCGTACACGTTTTCCAATGGTTTTTCGACCGACGTTCGACCGCCGCGCCAGACAGAGAGGTCGCCGGGCGCGCCGGTAGACGAGCCGTCGCCGAAGGAATCGGCACTTCAAACGGTTCGGCCGCCGCGCGTTTCACGCACCGACACAATGTACGCGCGGTGGCGGCGAATCGTCTCTGCTGCGGCAACCACCCTCCTCGACGTTTGTCAACGGTTCGCGAACAGCTTATTATTATACGACGAGCGCTTGTTTGTACATTGTGTTACAGTACGTTGTATATTGCAGTGCGTGGCGTAGAGTGGACGAATAACGAAATTATTGTGCTCGTGACGAACAGGTGCGAATCCTCGCGACGCCGTTTACGCACAGTTTCGTACATAACACGTCGTACAGGAGATCGTCGTCGCGCGATCGGTACGACATTGTGTTCTGCGCGTGGTCGTCCACTGCGCGAGCCCGGGCAACGAGCTGTTGTTTTAGAGTTGGATCGTATTGTAAACGGTAATGAGTCAGATTTTTACGTTTCGACGAAGCGAGACTGCGTACAGTTTGGTTGTAGACGTGTCGAAACACCAAGTAAAAGCTACACGGAATAACGAAGAGTGTGTAACTATATAATTTCTGTAATATGGGTTCCATCAGTATAGTTGGATCGATAAAACAGTCGGACGAAAATACATTCAGAACGTGTTAACGCGCGAAGAGATTTACGTACAATCGTTATTCCGAATCGGCGCAAAAAATGTATTGAATATCTATTAACTAACGAACCGATTTCAAAGTTTTTATCTGAACAGTTGGTTCTAACCTAGGAGTCGTCCTCCATGGGTCAACGTATTTTGAGCACTAAATGAAAGCGTTGTATACAATTTTCGATGAGCCCGTTTGACGGCGGTAAAAGGAATTTAACGTATCGCGCCTACTGACGAATATGATGATAACAACTACTCGTGGTTTGTGAACAACGCGGTAATAAAATATCAAAATAATTTTCACACAAAAAAACACTCAATACGGTCACGATACTAGGTATCACACGAATTCAAGCCAAGTTTATAATGTTTGTACACGAAACTCTGGAAGTTGACGAGCGATCACTATACGAGGTTAACTGCTCATTGAGCGAAATACTCTCTTTTACGAGATCGCACATAAACCCATCAAACCGCGTCACGATGCGTTTCTCGCACAATTCGGCCCACGTTTTTTTTAAATTCCAAGTTTTTCCCCGACTTGCGCAACTCGTTCTCCCGTCCGCGGCGGCGATTTTCACCGTACGAGCGCGCCGATCGGAAAGTTCGACCGATCAACGCGCGAAACTGTTGAAAACGTGGACGCGCCGACTGTAAATCTGCAGCGATATACAATATAATATACGTTGTTATTATTCAGTTTACCTGTCAAAACACCGTCCGCGCGCCAACAATATAATTACGCGCGAGATGTTGTGTAAAATGGCCGGCTTACACGGTATTCTTTGTGTAAAAAAAAAAATAACGAAAAAAATATGCACCTACCGGACACAACGAAACCCGGCGAGGGATTACGGGTGGATTACAAAATTTGTTAACACAATCCGCGCGAGGAGCACAAAATAACGCGCGTGTATACCTAATATTATCCCGCCGCGTTTCACCGGGCCCGAGCGTTTTATTATTCCCGTATACGTATAATAATATAGCCATTGTCGACACGACAATGGCACACGATATTATAATATACAATATATTATACACTTTTCTTTCTTTTTTTTTTTTTGCTCGTTATACCTACACACACATGTTTATTATGCGCGTTTTTCGGCCCGGAATTCGCGGACGGCCCAACAACGCGGAGCCCTTGTTAAACTATGTACTACACTGTTCGTAAAAGCCGAACAACAATATAACAACGGTTCTGTGCATAGGTGTGTATTATATAGTCAGTAGCAGTGGGTCCACGCGAAAATTCCAACTGATGTTTCAAACATCGTAAATACTGTACGGAAAATCGCCCATTTTTGTGTCGGGTACTACCTACTACGCGGGACCGATTTAATATTGTTCCCGCGAGTTTATATTGTGCAGACCAAACAACACCACAGTACGATCGTTAAGTTTGCGTTCCTCGTATTGTCGCTTTACATACATATATTGTCGTACGGCGTGCAGAGCAAGCAGACTTTTACGCGTGATTTACGCAGCGAGTTCTCGAATAATAATAAAGCGCGTTTGAACCATAAACTCTCGAGTACAACACGAAATACGATCATGATAAACGTGGTCTCACTCGGCGTCATATCATACGCGGTGCGCCTACCGGCGGGGGTGGTTTTTGGGGATAAACCCCAACCCCGGAGATTCGTGGAAAGTAAATTTTTTTTAGTCGAATGTCTGTTGTATGAAAAAAAGAAAATTAGTTACCGACCCGGCCAAAAACAAACTAAGGGTTTGATGCTATAAATATTTTCGGTACATTGTAAGAAGTACCTGGCAGAACTTTTAAATCGAATTCCCCGGGGCAAATTCTAGTTATGCGTCGCCGACTTAAAAAGTGAAATCTTTTTTTACCGAAAACGCCGAGTCTCAGTTAGACCGGGGCAAATGTACCCCCCCAGATGACGACACTGTCGAACGCTACCGCGGTTACATTTTAGCAATGTCCGCGAAACGGTTGTAACAAAAATTAAAAAAAACGTCAAAGTTTACACAAAATTTCTATAGTTGTCGGACGTATTCGATTTTTTCGAGTCGTCTTTGCACCATACATTATATCGTACTGTAATACTCAATCCTATATAATATAGTGTTTACGACGCGATTCTCATATTACACGCGCGGTTGATTATCGCAATAGCTGCGTTCGATAGTTGTTCGATAGAAACGGCAATCGACGAAAACGTACGTATTTCGGACGTGATATGCGACGATATACGAATTTATACTATACAACACATAGCCAGACGTTTAAATTTGATGAAACAAAAAACTGTAGAGTTTTCGTGTGTTTCAGACGGGGGCGGAATTTCTAAACTATGTTCTCGAATCGCACACACGAAATTTTCAGTCCGGCCGTTTAGGAGTTCAGCGGACTAGAGCGCACACGGACGGAATAAGTGTTATACATTTAAAAGGTATACGCAGTATGCGATATAATGCGCGTTTGGAAAACGGCATCTTGAAAACACGTAAACGCGTGTATTGTTTTATAATAGCAAATATCAGAAAAAATCGTTTCTATAAAATCGTATATTATCTGCAGCCCGTCGCAGCAAACCGAACGGTGACTGTTGTGCAGCCTTCTCTTACATAATATGTACCTACGATATTTTATTTCTCTCGGAATTTTCTCCGCTTTTCGTTTGTATGTGTAATTTACGTGCAGCGCCCGAGACACGGTTGGCGTGAAAGAAAGAGGGGAAAAAAAAAAAAGAAAAAAGCACTCGGAGCTTTTCCGGCCAACGACTTTGCTCACCCCTGCGGCGGCGGCGGCGACTCTTCTGCCGTTTACGCATTTTTATCACTTCCCCGCCGCCGCTCTGCGCCCCTGCGGCCGCGACGCGGTGCGATATCGTTCCCGCCGCCGCCGCGCTCGCACCCCCCCGAACATCCAGGCCGGCCCGGCGCGGCGCACCGAAATTTATCCTGCAGGACCTCTTATATGTCGTGCCGCCGCTTTCCCTCGTTCCCTCCACCGACGCCACCACCATCCCCCGCCCGCGTTCGGCTCGTCGTGGGGGTTTTTCGGGGGTGACTGTTGTGCGCGACCGTATCGTCGGGGGCGCGGAACGGCCCGACGTATCGGCTGCGCAGGGGTCGGGGAGCAGTTAATTCTGCGTGTCATTTGCACGCCGCGCGCGCGTTGCCGCGACGTCTTAAAGGGAGCAAATCCCTTTTCCGTACACGCAGTATTACACTTGGTCCGCAGCACGCGTACCTATTGATATATAAACTGCAGCAGGAGAAAAACTCCTGTCGCGCGGATAGGGGGAATAAAATTTCTTACATCAAAAACACTCCTGTACGGGGCCCAAAAAACATACACTATGTATAATATATATATAGGTAACCTGTAGTTACGCGACTTCAAAGCTGCAGGGATTGCATTAACGACGAGTTGAAAAGTTAAATTTTAACTCGACTATATTATATATAGAGGATAAGCCATTCCAAAATGGAGTGCGGAGAGACATTTTTTTTGGGATAGGTTGGACTTTTGCCGCCCAAATCGAAAACACTATTCGGCCCGACGATGACGCGGACAATAATTAAAAGGTCAATAATCACACGCGTACAAGCGATTTTGAGCGAGATCTGCACAGTATTGTCCAACGGTCGATTTTAGAAAAAATAACGCGTCTCTTTTTCGAGAATCGCGATTAATAATAATACCGTCTTATTTCCCGTACGAACAATTTGGAAAATTCTGTTCGCCGTGTGCGACCGCTATATAAGCGCCGAGAAGTCAAGGGAAATCGAGTGTTGAAGCTATATAAATAAAAAGTACGCAACATCGCGTTGATTTCGAGAAATCGAGTGTCGTATATGCAATATATCTGTATCATTTATAGGCAATATTTTCATCGTACGTATTATTATGTTATAATGTTTCGAACACGACCGTCGTCGGCGTGTCAACTGCAGCGGAATTTCGCGGTGAAATTACATTGTGGTACCTACTTTGCGGCTGCGTGTATGATACAACAATATGTATTACACGTATAATAATTGCCGTTGACAGGTGTGAAAACGAACCCGAATTATAATAATCGGAGCAAAAGAAAAAGAACTGAGAATGGCTGCGAAAAGAAGCCGCAGCAGCTGTGCGCAGTGTAATATACTGGGTTGTAATTGTTATAGTGACGCTGCAGGTAAAATATGCGGTAAGTGCACATACAGGTTGTTCAAAAGTGAAATTTTTACTGAAACGCGAGTCAAACTATCGAAAGAACTTTTGCTTGTATAATTTTTGTCACGTTAGTATATGTATCGGAACCATACAGTTAGCATGTTCAGAACCATTCGCACGATTTCGGTGTACTCTGATTTCTATAACTACGAGATGGTCACTAACGGTTAGGTTAACTGACTCGCACGTAACTATAACGTTACATGTGCATACGGTTACGGCGAGAGGAGGCTCTATAACACTCATAAAGTTAACTGCACTTCACCCCCCAATAACACGACTCGATTTGCGTATTTGTGTCCTTAAACAGTATCAGAGTAAGCTTAAAATTCGTTTCATTGTTCAGAGATCTCGTTTTTAAAAATTTCACGTGGTTACAATTTTTTCCCAGCCCCGGTTACTACGTATTTCAAAACGATTATGTTCAACCCGTTGTTGCGAAACGTTCAAATTTAAAACACGTCGGAAAAATAACGTTTTTTTTTTAAACGTCGACGGGAATCGGTACACACGCTGTGAGACACCCTGTACACTGTTACATATTGTAACACATCGAACGCTGTGTACCTACAACCGCTTATAAAAGGGACACCGCCGCCCAGCGTGTGAGCTCGTTAAATTAGCTTCGCCGTTCGGCAAACGATACATGTATATAGGTATTTTGTGTACGATATTATTTGCCGAGCCGACGACAATTATTATTATTACGACGACGAGTAATCTCTCGGGACTCGTTTTCGAACGCGGTCTTCGGGGTCCTCCACAGGTAATAACAACCCTTTTGCGGCCCGTGGTATAAAAAAAATTGTTTTTTATTCAACCCCCGTGTACACTTATACAGTATAGGCGTGTACGTTTTAACGTTGTGGCATCCTACTGTTTTCGCGGCTACATGCCAATACACGGCCGTTACTATAATAGCAGTAGGCACATGTAGGTACACACGTATAGGTGTACACCACTAAATGCCGCGTCGTATTGATTCCGGTGTGAAAAAATACGAAGAAAAACGATTACATCTCGAGGCTTT
The DNA here is from genome assembly GCA_017140985.1 of Hormaphis cornu. NCBI lineage: Eukaryota > Metazoa > Arthropoda > Insecta > Hemiptera > Hormaphididae > Hormaphis > Hormaphis cornu. The sequence continues at coordinate 1,310,894 of CM029364.1, read as the reverse complement.
TGCAGACCGCGACTTAAACGCGCGAGAGTTTGCCAGTACGTGTGGACGATACGCGGCTGAAGTCGTTTTGCAGTAGTTTTATTCTGTATAACATTCTAGATTTTAAAAGTTCAAAACAAGGGCGCAGTTGTCTAGGTATAGGTATAATAATACATATTCTAGGTATAATAATACATATTATTATTATTATTATACCGTGTGCACTAATAATGTTTGTATTAACCTGCAGTGTAACCTGCCCATATATGCGCGGCTGTATTACACGACGCGTTACCACTTCACCGAGACGTTGGGGACTCGGCCGCTGCGTTTCGCGTCGCCTGTATTCCTACACGGTTTTTTTTATATACTTTTAAATAAAAATTTTCTTATTCGGTGTCGTATAACGCGATAGCTGATATTGTCTCCCGTACCGCTGGGTGTGCACGCCGTTACAATATCGTATACTAAACATCGGGTAAAAATACGCACGAAACCGCCGCACGCGGTCAAACTCGGGGTGGCCGGGACCCGTCGGGCGCGAAACTCAATACGTCTGATGTGTGTGTTTTTAAAACAATTTTTTTTTTTTCCTACACATATTATTGGATAAAAAAAAAAAATAACAACGACGATAATAAAACGCGACGTTTTCTCGTGTCCGCTGCAGTGTACACCGACGTACAGCGTATTTTTTTCCGCCCGTTTTCCCTTTAAAACCGTACGCGGCAAGCTGGTTTCCGTACGCACGGTTATTTTTCCGTCCGTGTGAGTGAACCAGTCACACGGAATCAATGTCTTCGCGGACCGACACGCTCGTACCTACATATTTATACGTACACACGCGCGCGCGAGAAACACTACACTCTGTTCTGTACGTAATATTTTTGTACATTAGGTATCGGTGGGTTAATAAAAAATAAAACGAAAATATTACGTACATTTTTATACGTCGTTATGTAGCTCGTCGCTGTCTCTCTTTTTCAAAACGTAACATAATACGAGTGTACGCCTACGTGAATTCCTGATCGAGCGGTATGTAACGTACACCTCGACTACGACCAAACTACATATATATATTACGTATAAAGTCGCTTTACCGGAGTTAAGTGTGTAAATAAAACGAAATTCGGGTACAGGCAAATAGTATATAATGTAGGTATAGCGTACATAAAGGTTCCATCACGCGTCTCGATTCGACGTTCGTGTGCCCCTCGAGCAGCCCTCTGCGTTCCAAAATCATCGTTTACAACAACTTGGATAGACTGATGGTTCGAATGTTAAGAGATTTTAACCAACGCTCGGGCAGGTACAAACTTTTGCGCTGTCGGATTTTTCGAAAACGAATTACAATATTTTAATTCATCCGTTAACGGACATCCGTACGCGCATCAGACACTTGCGCCTACATCGTTCTGTGATTTTTTTTTTCGAAACGAAAAATACGAAAATCGATTATTTTTCACTCTATACCGCATGACGCAACATTACAACGCAGCGCTTTCCGGCAACATCATACACGCTAATCGCTATCATGTACTACCGGTACTGCATATTGGGACAAAATAAGAATCATTTTTTACGAGGGTTTTCTCGCTGGTTTCTATTTTATACCGTGTACGAACGAATCGCTGTATTGTTTGAATTGCGTATCATTACTGTGTTTACGTATAACATATTTTGCGTAGAAACGAATTTTCTTTTAATACCTTTGTGCGCGAGATCGTCGTGGTGATTGGACGGCCACGGCGAGCCCGGTCCGATGCCGTGATGGGCGGCCAACGATTGGTGATGGTGGTGGTGATGGTGATGGTGGTGATGAGGCAGCAAGCCCGCCTGTTCGGTCCTGGTGATGCCTTGTAACATGCTCGATCGGGGGCTCTGAAATCGTTCGCGGTATCAACTCGAGTTTTGCGCGTACCTAAAACGTACCAATAAATTATGATATTATGACGCGTAATATACAGCAACAACAGTGCGATTGAAAAAAAAATTGATAAAATTAGGGCATAACGCTTTTCAGTAAAACGTTACAAAAGCTTTCCGAGTTCCAGGGGCGTCACACGGGGGCGGAGGGCAGGGGTATGCCCATCCCTAGATTTTAAAAAAGTCGTGGGCCGCGCCTTATTTCGGTTAAATTTTGTTGAAAATGTGCCGGTACTGATAAAAATGGGCCGACACAATTTGACGATTCAGCATTGTTTGCAGGCCGTTGGCGGTGGTAGGACCATTTAAAGGACAAATTTGAAGCGTTAGGTAACGGTCGCACAGGCCAGTTTTGACCGCAGGGCGTAATAGTCGGGTCAAACTGCAATTTTTTTTTTTTAAAATACGTAAAATAAATAGTTTGAATCGGTAATTCTTTTGCCCCGCCCTAGCAAATGTTGAAATGACGCCCCTGCCGAGTTCCATATGTATATATACATATATATCGAAGAGTTGGAGACTCCATTATGTGCGTAAGAAACACCGAGAAGAAACAGCACACAAATATTCGGAAACACCGGTCCCAACCAATCGACACGATAACGAGACATAAAGTTTCGTCTCGGCGCTCGGACGCGTAGGTTGTACACGGGGTGTGCGAGAGACGCAGAGGCTAAAAACTGCCCGATCGGAACGATCCGTCATGGTTTAACGCCGGTTTTCTCGGTTTTCGCGTACGTTTTGCGAAAATGCAACTTAATGTTTGAAACAATTCAGTTGTTTTCCGACGGTTTACGAAATGGTACATCAAAGCAGTGGCGGTTCGTGGGATTCACATATGGGGCGGGGCACAGATATTTTATCCCCTTATCCGTCGTCATAACTCGTTGTCTTTAATTTTACTTAAATCCGTCGGAGATGTAAAATATATAAATACATTATACAAAAATGTTTCGATATGAACATAAACATGACAAAAGTTTACACTCGGCAAACGTTTGACCACGCAGAAATGTGAATTCAACGTAATTAATAACAAGTTAAAAAAACATTTACGAAATGTTATATCGTGGATATATATATATATCAGACTACTAGGGGAAGTAAATTTGAAGGGCCAAAGTATTAATTTTTAAAAAATAACATTTGTACACTTCACATACACAACATACGCAGCTGGGTGTCGACTACCAAATGATTCGTCGTGATATTTTATAATGTTATTATTGAAGATAACAACAATTTTGTTTTGCTTTTGTTTGAAAAAATCATTTTTACGGTCAGAAATCGGTTTTCGCTATGGTACGTATGACTTCTTAAACGATAAAAAAAATATTGTACAAGAGCAGCAAAACGAATTTATTTTCGTTACACGCGTGTATACAATACCTGCTGCCATTTGTTATCGTCAAGTATATACACATTTGTTCGCTAATAAATCTTTGCTGCACTGTCTGCTCAAATAAAATGTATACTGCGACGTTAATATCAAACGCTCTCGAGTTCACATTTTTACGCGGTGCGGTTAAACGCGTTTAAACGCTCATACACATATTTTATATCATTTACAGTGTACACGTATTAGCGAGGGCAGTTACGCCGCAGCAAGGGTAGCGCACAAGGGTGGTTTATGCGCGTACGTGTACGATCGCAACGTAGTTTTCGAGCTAATTTGCTCCGGTTAATATATAAATATACACACACGAGTATGACATAGTATTTAAACCGTCATATAATACGATAGTATGATACAGAAGGCGAACGAACCACTCGAACGCCGCCATATTTTCCGTACCTATAAACGTTAATTCGACCACTTTTCGAGAGAGACCCCTCGAGAATGTATAGTGTTTGGACGGGGTGAAAAGACGGAAAGAGAAAAAAAGAAATAACAGTGTACATAGCGCACACACACACACCACGTTGTTAGCCCGTGCAGAGAAATGTTCAAACAATACACAATATATATTAACGACATCGCGGGCGTTTAAGGGCTGCTTGTACTCGCGGCGGCGCGTGCATACACGCTCCGGTCGACCGGCATTTCTCGCATTTCGACGCGCGTATTTGTTATTGTTACACGATTCTGCTCTCGAAACTCTCGAATGCTCATAATAACAAAATACGCGTTATGAAAAAACATTGATTTTCTCGATATTCTCTCTGCATCGACACGAAACAATACACAACGAAATCGCACTGGACCACTGCGCGTCTTTATGGAAAAACACTATAAAATCGTATTATATACGCTGTCAGTCGCGAATATACAAATATAGTACATAATAACACGTTTTTGATGTACACACTTGGCTACCCTTGTAGACGGACGCTGATAATATTCAACATAATCGACTGCCACACCTAACCCCGTTTAACAGCGCCTATTTGATTTATACGACTATCGTACGTGTACGAGTATTTTTATTTCCTTCGCTCAATCGCTTTTCGAAATTGCCTCAATTTTTTATATTTTTGCGCGTTTGTACGATTGCAGTCACAGTACCTCTATGTGCGCATCATAAATTAGAATTTACAGGTGATACCTACTATGGGTATGATAATTGGGTACGAACGAAAGTTTCTTTTTAAAATGACGTTTTTTTTTCTCAAAGTCGGTATAACTTTTCTAAAAGGTTTACGGACTCCGGCGGTATACTTTGGCTGAAGCTTTTTTTTTTAAATAAAGCTTATTTTTTGAGTTTTAACCCAAAAAAAAAAACAAAAAATCGAGAATTTCACGGCGGAAAATTCGAAATTTTCAGGCTTGACGTTTTTGGTTAGAAGGAGTGCTCCGATCGTTACGCTGAACGTAAAAAAGTTGGGATCTCGGCTTTAAATGTTATCGTATTTGAAGCATTTATCGATACTGTTTTCTGAGTTACGCGCCGAAAACGACGAAAACGGCAAAGTCGTCGAACCATCCGCGTCAGAACCGCGTCAAACTATGTCGTTATGGGAATTTTTTTTTTTTTGTTACTTCGTGTCGTTTCCAAACCTTTATGTACTAAATGAATACGTTATAAAAATTGAAAAAAGTTTTTGCTCGGTATAGTTTTTACGTATGCATAATGTATAGGAGTAATCTTTTCTATCTTCTCCCAGGACTTATATATAGATTAGATAGCAGAATCGTTTTTTTCGAGTCCAATGATTTACTGTTGCTTTCGGATATTATTTGTAAAAACCAATGACACAGCGCATAGACGATACTGCGCACCCTTACCGCGATACCGTTCTTTTTATGCTAAATACATTATAAATGTGCGCTTGCGGTAGGTATATCTATCCCCTGGAAATATACGGATCTTTATACACGAATACAAATCGTATGATTATTATTTTAGATTTGGAATACGGCGCGTATACATACGTATAGGTTATAACACTATTATAAGTTATAACGAACAGAGTGTTTCAAACAATTTTATTCGGCGATTAAGTTTAGCGTCCGTAGAATTGCTTCGATTTTTGCACAACTGTATGAATAATATATTATACATTCCGTCCAAAGATACACGTTACATTGTAATTACAGGCGACGGACAGTCTGGTGTTCTATTTATTGTAAGAAATTTCGGAAAATTTGTTCGTTTTTGAGCTATGCAATCGTAAAAGTCAGAATTTCCAAAAGTGCTCTAATACGTAATATTATACTTGAAATTTCTCACATGAGGTAAAAGATTGCATTCGTCGCGTATTATGCGATTTCAACTGACAACTTTTGAGCGGAACGCTGCAGTATAAATACATGTATATACCGACATGGCAGACATTTTCAAGTTCGTATTAGTTTTTCAGTTTAAAGATTTGAAACTTATCAATAAGAACATATAGCATTGTCGAGCACGTGTTTTTTTAAAATTTATTATATCATACCTCATTGAAATTTTCGTACTTTATACGTAACACGGGTGAAGTAAAAACGTGGTACAAACGCAACATCTACCCTTTTTTTTTTTTTAGCCGCAGTCCATTATAGAATTTAAAAGTGTTCGATTTTGTTTTAACCCGCAGCAAATTCAACGATTATTTTTTACCGGTCGGTAACATTTTAATTCATGTGGATTTTTGAAGTTATTTTTTTATGAAACCTTTTATTTTTAGTTTAGACACTTAAATACAATCTAAATAAGATATTTTGCATCAAAAACTTTAAAAATCGGTCAGCAATGCAATTTTGGTTCGTACAGATTACTTTGGTATTTTTCGTTTCATTAATTATAGTTGTTTTTTGTCGTCTTCTAAAAATTTTTTAAACTTGGGTATTGAAATTTTCACACATTTTCGAAATGGATAAAATTAAACGTCGTATACGAATTCCAAACTGTTCCGATCATTTCTGCGCTAAGAACCAAGATGTAACGTGAAAGTTTTCATACAGAAGTGCCAAATGTGGGTATTTTGTTTGATATGCATATAGTTTTCAAATTTAAGGCTCGAAATTTTTACACGATATAGCTTCAAAATAAATTTTTCCAAACACACGCTGTTAGAACCCTGCAGTAAAAACCTTTTGATACCTATGATCAATTACTTTTATTTTTAAATTTACAACTTTACAAGTATTTGCAGACCCACTGCAGAGCTTGCTGGGAGTGGTAATTTTTCATAAGCAATTATAATCCGTTGTTAATAAATTTAATACGAACATCCAATAAAAGTATTACCAATATACAATTGTTATTTTAAAACTGTTACATTATATACAAAATATGTAAGTATAACAATAACACGTATGCTTCAACAAATGTTAAAAGTAATAACTATAATAACGATAGGTTTACATTATATATATCTAATACCTTTGAATTAATCATACTTTTTTTTTTCCAAATTAAAGGTTTAAAAGCCCGAAAGAATACATATTATGTACCATAATTTTTAATAATTGTATTTGATTATACGTTACCAGTATCGTTTGTATCACAAAGGATTAAACAGTTTTCTACGTCATCTAAAATATACACAATACTCGAGGAGCAATTTCGTATGGTATAATTTTTAAACGAAAATATTAAAATTTTTATGGAACCGCGCTAAACGTATCAGAATGTGCGTGAAAATAATGCCGCAATACAGAGCTAGATCATATATTTTACAATATTCTAAAGTCATCGCCGCACGCGAAAACTTCGTCGAACAGATGCGGTACAAAAACGAAAAAGGGCAAAAGAGTGTTTCACACATCGTCTGCCGCAGCATCAAATAACGCGTTTTTAACACTCGTTCGATCATTTTTGAATTATTTAACGAATTATTCCGCGTACGAAACATACATTTTATGCCGCCGCAGTGACGACGCGTCCAAATGTCCAAAAGGAGGGCACGAAAAATAAGTAGTAACGATATGAATTCGAATTTTTTTTTTACTCTCAGTAATCAGGCGCAATCAGACCGAGCTTTTCGCAGAACTGTACACGAATTTTTTTTTTTTCGTGCATTATCGCCCGAAAACCTTTGCAGAACGCGATATGTACAGTTTTCGGCTTTAGAACGTTTTTTTTTTGTTACTTTTAACGTTGCTATCGAACGAAGGACCAAGCTGCAGTCATAAAACTGTACGTATTGCAGGGTGAAAACACCTTGGAAACAGAAAATGATGAAAATTACATCGTTTTATACGTACAGTGCGCGACATTTCTTATCGCACGATATTCCAAAATAAAAACGAGTACGTATGCGGTCAAATTCGAATAGTTAACTATAGACCCGTGTCTTTATGGGTACTACTGTCGGTTTTGACGAATTTTTACTTTAAACAGTAGCGATAATACCTGGGCTGCTGGATCTTTAGTTTGCTATGAAAAAAAAAAATCAAACGCGATGGGGTTTTGTACCTTACCTAACCACCCTTACGCGTCACTGACAGACATACCCCTATATATATGTGTGTTTTCAAACGTGTTGTAATACGAGTATACAAAACGAAAGACGGTGTACTTACGTGGCGAGTTATGGAAAAAACCAAAAATCCGTTTCGCGAGTTCACACTGCGCACTGCCCGTATTTTTAGTGTATTCACGCGAGACAAGCGCGTCTGCACTACGACGTTCGACGATTAAAACAAGAACACGACCGGACGAACCGCGCGCGCGTGTTCCGCGATGGCGTGTGTGGAACAGCGAACGTCGTCGTCGTCGCGTTCGGCACAGTGAGAGCAACGTGGTGCGCGGCGACGGCGTCAGCGGTGTACGAGGGCCGCGGCGCGTGTGACTCTCGCACGGCGTTGTCGCGTCCGTCGTCTGCGCGCGGGGGGACGGCGGCGGCGGCGGCGGGGCGGGGTGGCCGCGTCACGACGACCGGTATCGCGGACGTTCGTTTCGGGGACGGTCGGCGGGGGGCAGGGACTGAGGGAGCGCCGCCCGCTCGCCAATCGCGTGCCGGCGCCCGGATCGATATAGAACCGCCGCGCTCATTCGTCCGGAAGATATGTTCCGTCCGCCGGGCGTGTGACACACGCGCGCGCACACACACACGCACACAACCGTCGCCCGTCCCTTCCGTCCCGGGTTTCGTACACCCCCGAACGCCACCCCGTTACGGCGTTATAATAATAATCATTTTTAACTCCGCGCGCGACATCCTGCAGCAACACTCGCCGCCGCCGCCGATTTTTACGTATATAATATACACCGCTGCAGTCCGTACCTACGACAGGGCGGGCATGTAAAAATAAACGGTGAAAAGTAATGTTCGTTTTAATATCGACACACGATTGTATCGCACTGTCGCGCGATAACAAAAATAACACGTCGTAAATACACCAAATTCGGACGCTGCCGACGTGTGTGTTCTCGAGAAAAAATCGAGGATTTCCTCAAAAAGATCGCGTGTGCGCGGTGGCGTCGTCGGACGATACGTTATTTTGGCGGCTGCTGGTCGTCTGGCAGGTGTAAAGAAATAACGTCGAAAAACGCAATTAAAAAGGAGTACACGGGTGAAAGAAGGGTTGTTAAAAAAGAACGAAATGTATTCTCGCTTAAAAAATTCACAAAAACCGTTAAACTTGCGGAGCGCAGGCATATCGACGCGGTCGAGAAATAGAAATGATAATACAGTCTGACTGTATCCTCAATACTGCAACTGACGCGAGCTACCACCGCGAACGGATTTAGTTTTCAAATTTCTCTTTGAAGAAAATCCTCAAGGCCGGAACAGTCCAAACCTCAAGGATTTCCTCCTCGTGTGTGTGTGTACCTACCCTGTGACCTATAACCGCGAATAGCACCGAAATCTTATTCTCGATGATCTTCCCAAAAATGGTGCCGTAGATCTTCGTCCTACACGATAGTTTGGCCATAATTCCCCACCTTAAATGGCCGAACGCTTGACTCAATGTTGTACAGTACCTATATGTTTCAATAGTTATGAAATATTTACAGCTGCAGTAATATATGTATATAAAATACAATCGTAAAGTTGATTATAATATGTAGGTATTGCTCTATATAATTTTATTTATTTATTTTTTGTTTATATTGGAAACGTTCCAATATTATGCATACGACTGCGTAGTTTGCCGATATATATATATTACATCTGATTTATAGTTTATTACGTTTATATATAGGTGTGCTGCATTTCTAAGATATCGTAAACTCTGCTATTTACAGTTGTAATATACCTATGGTGAACAGTTTAAGAGATGAAATACTGCAGTATAACACACGTATGCGTAAAAAAAAAAAAACAATGAAAATGAAGAAGAGTAGCGAAAAAGAATAGTCATATCGTTAACAATTATATTATGATGTACAAGTACGGAAAAACTATTTCCTATAATGTTATATGAACACAAAAATAATAAGATATAAATTATTTTTAATTGTATAAACAGCTTTTTTGAGTGTATTTACATTTTAAAACGCATTTACATTAATTGTTCAGATTATCGTTGTATTGTTTCCTGCTTTTACAGGATTAGATGAATGTTATATTATATAGTTACGTCTACCACGGTCCATATGAAAAAAAGACTGGAAATTACCACTGCAGCCGCATTGGTCGTTTACGTTGAGCAAACGAATAGCAGCAGATGGTACGCCTTTGAATTTAACATAATTTCAATAGTATAATTATTATCATACTATAATAGGTATTCCAGTAAAATTTGCAGACTTTTTATTTTATCAATAATAATTTTGCACGGCGCTGGAATTTACGGCTGAACGCAGTTGGAAAACAATTTTTCTTACAGCGATTGTGTGTAAATATATACATACCTATACAAATTTTTTTTTTTTTTTTTAATAATTATGATAAATATTTAATAAATCCATGTCCAGCAAGAATAGCGTTACTGTGCACGAGTACAATGGGAGAACTGCACGAGTTCAAGGTAAGATTGAAAACGTACAGTTAAAATTTACAACTCTGTTCCAAAACTTCTAACGAGTGATCCATTTGGTAATTATTTCGTACAATTTCAATTAGGCATACGACGTACAGGTTATGTTATATAGTTATATCGATATACGCGCTTACACGTACAACATTATAATCTAATATATATACCTAATGAAAAAAAAAAATTAAAAGTTATTGTTTTATAACACGTCTTGACTTTAATTGACTCGTAAAAAAAAATATACCTATACCTACTTATATATAATATATATATATAGGGTACAGTAGCTTATATAGAAAATATTTTTTTTCGCCAAAACGTACAATACTTAGTGATTTTATACACATGTCTGCAGTCTCATGTCGAGCTCGAAATCTCGGGGTGGGTCGACGTGGCCTACTAACTGTTCACCGCCCTCCTATACACTACGCTGATGGGGTACGTGTGATATACGGTAACGTATTGATTGATTTTAACTTTTCATAATCGTTTTAATCAGCATTGTACATTTACGCAAAACAGATGATCCGTATGGCTGGTGTTTGATTTTACTCTGTTACAGTACGCGTTTTTTCGTTTGTCGCAGGATCGTATAAAATACAGTATATTTTTATGTTGTACAAAATAATTTAAAAAATACACATTGTTTTTATACTGTCTATGATATGAGAATGCGATGCGGATTTTCACCGCGACGAACTATCACTATAACGATATTTTTCATAAACGCTGATGAGCTATAGACGCAATATTCTATTGTCCTCTAAAGTGTCTAAACAAACTGCATAAGGCAACGTACCCATATATGTAGTGCAACCACATAGAGATATAAGATACCTGAGCTATACAACACTGAATTGTGTACACATTTTACGGTCGACCACGGTTTTAGACGGTTAGCGAACAAGTCGTGACAAGATACACATAATCGCGGACTACAAGATGAGGATATGAGGTCGGCGAGCGACGAGGGACCGAGATGACCGACTGACAGGTATCAACGGCCAGCTGCCCGAACCGCTGCGTCCCTATAGAGACTTGAAGTTTTGCACCGACGTCGCGCTTTGACCGCTGTAGGAAAGAATTTTTCGAAATTCATCCCTTTAATGGGGTGAAAAGGACGTTCGTCTAGGGAAACTGATTGACTGAGGATAATCGACGCATAGCCTGTACGTTAAAACTCATCCCGTAATGCGGTGAAACCGCGACGTTTCCGAGTTTGTGAACAACTTGGCGTGTACCGACTTTTTAGATTTGAAATCATTTTACTAAGCCGCTTGACCGGCCAAATGCCGGGCAACGACGGGTCGGGACAGCTACATAGTTAGTAGTAATACAATATAATAATAATACAGCCCCTGTCCACATTTTACACGCCATCGCGACGTATATCGTCGTCGACGTCTTGTTTGCCGCGGCCTTCACATACCACGGGTTATATACGGTACTTCGTACACATATATTAATACGTACACAATATAAACGTATAACTGGTATGTTGTATAGGATGTATACAATAAAATTAGGTATTTCGTTTTCTCCAGCTCTTTTCGCGTGCAGACGTCTTCTTCTTTTGAAGTGCCGACGACACCCTCTCGCGCGAGCAGCAATAAGTCGCGCGAAATCCAATATACCCTCCAACGCGCAATATATTTTATTATTATTTATTATTTTCGCGCGTTTTCTTCGCGCCCTTGACCACCGGCTGCAGCAGCGTCCGAACGCGCCGTTACGATACAACGCTATGACATCCCGCAGGGTGTCTCACCCCCGTGTCCCCGCACAATATACGCAGTTTTTCTTTATCTACATAGGTACCGCGACAGCGGCGAAATAAGCCATACTAAATGTATTTTTTTTTGCACGTTTACACGTTTCGTTTTTTCGGAAATTCGTAAATTGAAAATGACTTACAAAAACTCATCGTATATTACGTGCTGCAGACAGAATTCAACAATCAGTTGTTTTCGATGGTTCGGCGAAATCATTTTTTTTTTTTTTAAATATCTACACACATGCGATTTCGTTGTGGAATATCATATTGTGTACCTATCATAATACATGCTTACGAACCATACAAAACGGACGTGTATAATCACAAATTACACTACAGTAATTTTACGGCTGTGGGTGTATGGTTGATAACACTGTACAGCTCTTATGCACTCTTATACGTCGCAAAACGTGAACACGTTTCCGTTGCGCTGTAACGCTGCAGTTTGATTCCTCTCGGATCTGCGTTTAAAGTGTTCGGAGAAAGGAGACCTGTGCGGGCTACGTCGGATTTTTTTTTACAACCAGAAAACAAAAAATGCTTGGAGTTTAAAAAAAAAATTGGAAAAAAGTTATTACCGCACGCGCGGCGAGACACCCTGTGCCTGCTACCTACACGGCATGTGGGCAGTAGCCGAATAATAATGTGTTACACGAATGCTGCAAGGGGCGCGCGTATTACTTGTACTTTACGGTGCATCGTTTATCAGAAAAATAATGATTCGTTTTCCCGTTCGCACAACAATAAGCGAAGACATCTGTTTTCTCACACACACACGATATTATTGTATATACCCGCAGCGGTAATATATTACGTTGCGACTATTACTCGAATATCGCGGCTGAGACGGGCGCGTGCTCTTCTCGATACGACACACAATACGCGCGTCGCTACAACAATAAAAATAATAATTTTTGAAAAGAGTTTTTTTCTTCTTCTTCTTCGTATATGGGCGTGAAAAGTCGCGTTATTGTACACTTATCTAAAAACGATACACGAGGTACACATGTCTCGGGGCGGGCTTACGCGAATTCTCGAACGCACAATACGCGAACGAACGGCAGTAGTTGTAGTGACCTTCTTGACTTTTAGCAGCGCGCGGGGTGAGAGAGAGCCTTATTTTGCCGCCGTCTCGACAATAGCTTGGGGGGACCCTCACTCGAAGCACTCGTGTCGTCGTACGGCACAACAATATAATAATAATATTGTGTACGAAGTGATGTTAATGTATGGAAGTGAAAAAAGCCATCCTTGTGCGCTCATATGTGTGCATATTATACAACGTAATATTGTGTACGAGTCTTGTTGAACGCGTTTGCCGGACAAAAACGACGCCGCAGACGTTACGTCGTCGCCGTATACGTACGTTATTCATTGTTAAACGTCAATATAATGTTTTACAGATCCATACTACGTATCTTTTGTGCGCGACACTCTTGTACAATAACGTATATTGTCATTACGCATTATTATTATTGTGCGGCAAGTTAAGTTTTTTTTCGCGCAAACAATAAAAACGAATCTACAAATGTATAACGAGTGTACCGGGGTTGAGAGTGCGTTCGAAGCCTCGCGCGCCTTTGTTTTGTTTTGGTTAAACGGTTTCGCTGTATATACTATTATTATTATACAACCGTTATTATTATACCGCCAATATTCGTTTCACGTGTGTGTGTGTGTGTACTTGCGACGGAAAACAATAAAATCAAAGTCTTTGTATACGTACTATATGCGATTAATTATATATATGTATAACGATCGTATTGGCAAACAGATTATAACGTGCGTCGTTGTGTACCGAAATCGGACGAGTGAACTGCTCAGAGTTTGTAAAAAGTACGCGCGCGCGTGTGATATACCGTTAAAATACTCGAGTGTTATTATAATTGTACGGTTTATCGTTGCGGTTTTCAAGTGGTTAGTCAAACGACGTGGAATCGAGTGAAATAACAAAAAGTTAAGTCGATCAATTCTCGTTCATCGGATTAAAAAAGTTAATTTAAGTAACAAAAAAATAACGGTTATTTTAATTCACACGGCGTAGTACCACGTGTTGTACAGTCGATCGACATGATTTCCCTGTACTCGAAAAATTTTTTCTCCGTAAAATCTTTCGAAATTTTCTTCATACTACTTTTCTTCTCCAATTTGATTACAGATAAACTCAACACGTTAAAAATTATCCGTCGAGCCGAAAGTTAACGAGTAGTTCGTGTCCAGCTCTGATTGTTTTACGGGTATAAGACCTGTGTGCGCAGTACAGATCGATTGAATTTTTATTCGCAGAGTCTCGCCGGCGGACACTCCTTTCGGCTGTGCGCGAAAAACGCCGAGAAGAAAAGGCACGGGGAAAACACTGTTCCCAACAACTCGACCCGATATCTCGAGACTATTGTACTAATCCGTCTGCGACTCGAATTTTTGTTGGCAATCTGAAATTCGCGCCGTTCCGTGTTGAATTTTCTTTTTTCGCAGTATCTTGAGATTTCTGTGGATTTTTTCAAGTCGCGGCGCACAGTCTCGAGATGGATACATTGTTAACGTATGAAAATCCTATCTTTTCTCCCGATCGCTTCTGAACTCGCGTGCCGCAGAGAGCATTTGTTTCTACGCTCACCCGAAGTGATTTTTCGCGGACAAACTGTACGCCGATAATGTTTGTACGAAATCCGTACGCAACAGTCTTTTTGAAACGATAATACGCTTTTGCGCCCTATCCGTCCAAAACTACGTACCGCTATAATACATCGTAATGACACGCATACGCTATTATTATTGTTGTTTCCGGATTCGATCGTCGTCGCTCAGGTACCGACCACTTTTTCTCTTCTTTTTCTTTTCACTTCCTCTCGAACACGCGCCGGATTTCGCAGTACAATAAGTGTACAACCGAAACGTCACAACTTCCGGTTTCCGCGGCGGCGGCGGTCCATTGAGCTCTGCAGCTATATAACGTATATGGGTGGGTATAAAACGGCCGCGGCACAGCAGGTGACCCATTCTGGTCGCGTTTTCACCTGATTAGGTGCTCATCATCACGTAAAAACACAAGACTTTTTTTTTGGTGCCCCTGCTGGACGTCCTGCCGTTTTTATTGCGTACGTACTGTATATTATATACATATTATACTGTCGAAAAAATATCCTTTTGGTTTCCTATTTCTAAACGCGCGTATAAATACTATATTTCGGTGTACGATACAATGGCCGGTACACACCGCGTATGCGTGCGACCGTATAAATACGCGTCTATAGCGCAGCGGCGCACGAGGTGGTGTTTTTTTTTTTGACTTCTCCGCGTCGCAGCGGCGGGTCCGCAACCGCTGCGCGCTCAAAACCCGGCTCCGTCGCGCGTCTCGGAAATATCATTATTCTATAGATTATTATTATTTGGCCGCGGCGTTTTATAACGGACCGAAGGTCCAACGGACCAGAAACGATTCGACGATAATGGAGCCGAGTACATTATTATTATTGTCTATTCATCGAGCGTAACCCAGTGTGAACGCGCGTTTTGTCGCCGGTTTTTGATATCGGAAAGAAAGAAAAATTAATACCGCCGGAAAATTAAAAAAAATAAAACGAATATGAACTGCATTTACGCGTAATATAATAATACATTGCAGGCGACCACGCCGGGACAGTTGCCCGCGGCCTAAAACGTACGCGACCGCGAACGTGACAATGTGTGTACACACATCAAAATCATTTCCTCCGCTTTTTCGTATTTTACTTTTGAACACAATACTGTCTTTCGTAAGAAATTTCAGTTGTTACACATTCATGTTGGTATAACGCGTTAGGTTCAGAGTTAAAAAATGCAAATTAATTAAACTCAAATTGACTTAACTTTTTAACTTTTTGATGCTTGTGATGCATCGCAACCTCTTCCGGGAGTCATCGAGGTGTACCGCTGCAGTACCGTTCGTGACGTCGGATATTACACACGTAGTCAACACACGTACGTTACTAGCTGTCCCGACCCCGCGTTGCCCGGGATTTAGTCGGTCAAACCTTACGGCGTACTCCAAATTAAATTTAAAAAGTCAGTACACCGAGTTACACGAATTTTGGAAACCCTGCTTGACCACTTTAAAGGACGAATTTTTAGAAAAACGCTTTCTCGGCGTTCGTCTTTGTTGTACAAGAACCGTTGTGCAAAAATTCAAGTCTCTACGTCCAGTGGTGTTCGGGCTGTGCGGTTAAGCGATTCCTCAGTCGGTTCGTTTAGGTAAGGTTCCGTTAGTTCGTTGAGTGTGGGTAGCTGCAGGATACCCTCGGGCCGTACCGTGTTTCCCGTCATCGGCCGACTGCTATCGTTATTATCATACGAGTACAAATCACACGTAAAATGATTTTATTCTTACCCATTTCAACCCTTTAAGATCGAAATTTTGAAAATCGGCCAAAGTGGCGACACTCAAAAAGGTGTTTGGAACGATTCTGTGAGAAAAAAAAAAAAATTGGAAAAAAGTTAAACGGCGTCGTCACAAGGTGGGTGACCTACTTAAAAAAAGCCTGTTCTTTTTTATTCTATATGGATATACGTTATGAACGATTACCGGACGGATCGTCCATTATTGTTTCTCCGGCTCGCCATCTGTTGAACGGCGATAAGAAAAATGAAAAAAAAAAAAAATCACCTAAAATGAAGTGCCAAGAAAAGTTGTTGTTGATACCAACGTCGCTGTTTCATATTATATATACGTAGTATGTTTATACTTGTATGTATATATTTTTTTTATGTCGGTTCCGTCCTGCGGGGCACGAAAAACAACCGTATCGGATGATACGCGGGGGTGGAAATCAACCCACCCCTCATCCCCGGATGCGCAGCGTAGTTACACACGCGGCGATTCAGTCTTGCAGACGTCCGATAAACCCTGTCACGCCTCCCAGAAGCAGCGTTTATTACAACCCTTTCTGTGTCGGTCCGATATCGCCGTGCGGGGTGCTGCGGAGGCAGCTCCAAACGATATATTATCACGCGTTGAAATAATACGAAACGTGTTACACAATATGACGTATATAGTTTCAATTTTGTAATAAACTACGCGATACATCACGGGTTTTTTTTATAGTACATTTTTTTTTATACTTTTTTTGTACTTGCAGTCCACTTCTGTGCTCAGCGTTATCGCGGTTTGTGAAAAGAAAAAAAATAGAGGCTGTACACGACACGCGTGTAATACGGCGGTTGCAGTTTTGACCTGCAGGGCTCGTAAGCTCATGCGCTAAAAAATGCATACTAACAAGCGTGCACATTTATGCACTAGGCAGCGTTTAAATGCGCAGTAAAAAGTTTGGAAATATGCATTATTTTTTGCACTAAAATCCAAAATCAAGCATTTAACGTACGCGCGATAACAGAATTCAACACGCCTACAACTCGTAGAAAATATTCATTTTTAAAAGCTATATATATATTTTTCAATATTATTTTAGTATAAAAAATTAACACGCTAGGTGAAGTGCGACAAGATTATTGTCATTTTGTTGAATTTTTTAATATTTTATTCTTTCGTCTAGATTTTGTATAACGTAATATAGAGGTGGTACCGCGTAATACAAATTCCACACGGTCGTACGATAACCCGAAAAAATTACTGAGAGTTAGTACCCGGTCATCGGTTTGGAAAAGTATTTCAGAAAGAATTAGATAGGTTTTACCAAACCTGAGAGACGATTTTCCGAAAATGATACTATGAACTAATAATTCCAAAAAAATATATTATGTGCCGAATACATGCCTATCATATTTTATAGTTTTATTACCATATTTTTATGAAACGGATCTGTACCTTATTTAGCACGTTTTACTGTGTAACAGTAAAAACAAGCAAATGCGTGAACTTACGAGTCCTGGACTTGTACGTAAAATTGAAGTCTGCCAATTTTGTTGCGTGTGCGCGTATTTATTTGCATATTTTTACGCAACGTGAGCATAGTGAAAGTTATTGATTTTTTTTTTCTAGTTTCTGTACGTTAGCGAGGAATGCGTATTGTTTTTACCATGATGTTTTTATTTTTCTGTCAACAACTTTTCGGGTAGAAGGAATGCTCAGATTTTTAAAGTCAATACATTTACCGAAAGGTCTGTGAACTCCGGTGGTGGTTTGAAGAACACTGTTTGAAGATTTTTTGAAAATTCGCTTACATTTTGTGTTTCACTCAAAAACAAAAAAAAAAAAACGAAAATCTTGCGACGAAAAATTTGAAATTTTCAGGTTTGTAATGACGTTTACGAGTAGCGCTCCTCCAATCGTTACGTTGAATACCTCGTAAAAGTTGGGATTTCGGCTTAAAATTTTATTATATTTGAAGTATTTTTTGATATTTCGATTATTTTCCGGGTTACGCGCCGTATATTTTCCCGTAAAAATCGAATCGCATTATAATTTTAATATATATCGTACGAAAACAGCGCGTTACGTTGAAGCAACAGTGTACAATAATAATTATTGATAAAGTCATTGAACCGCAAGTACCTCTTTTAACTCGATTTAATGGCGGTTAAACGCACAGTGTTAAACGCAATATAAATGATTGCGAGTGGTCCGTGTTATAAACCGTGTCGATCAATCTACGACAAAAATGTCCCGGAATCGGTTTTTTGCGCCAAGTATTTTGTCCATCTCGAATAACGTTTTGAATTTTGATTCGCGTCAAATTATACCGTACACATTATATTATTTACAGTGACAATTGCAGACGTATACAGATAGAAATATTTTTTTTTCTTTTAGGTGCTCGAGATAATATTTTAAAAATGAAATACACGAACCGTTGACCGCGTTACTTCCAGTCGGTTGACGCGTGGAATACCGCGGCGGCGCTCGGTTTACGCGCGTATACATGTATCGTAACAAACGCTTATTATTTTTGAGTCTAATTTCGAAAGTCGTTTTTTTTCTTTTTCATTTGCCTTTTCTTTTCAGTTTTCTCCATTCGTATACCCATACAGGGTGTTTCACAAAAACGTGAGGACGTGGTTTTTCACCTCAGATTGAGTCAGACGCAACGAAATAAATCCTCTTTACCCGTATCCGATTCTCAACGATTAAGGAGATAGTTATGATTTTTTTTTGGTTTAACACAGGTTTTCTTCGTGACAACGATCGTATCATTTAAAATAATGTTGGTTCTTCAACAAATCTGAATACAAAAAAGAAAAGATGTACGTAAGATCTATACACGTGTTTGTGTGCAGCTCCTGCCCTTTCACGTATATTATACCCTCCACTTTTATTTCGCTTATCGAGTGGAATGACGACGAACCCCAGCCGTTGAAAAATACCTTATGAAATTCTAGAGTTTTTACGAGATTTGCGGATCTGCGAAAAATTTTCGTGCGGCAAAATTTGAAATTCGCTTACCTACATTGAAAAAAAAAAAAAGTTTCATAAGAATCGGGTGATTTCTTTTACCTGAGTATCAATATTGATCTCCCAGGTTATCAATCACTGTATTGTCCACGCGGGTTTATCGTGTGGGTACATTTTGCACGTCCAGTTCACGAGGATATTGTACGTTTTACGAATTGTTCGTCGACCGGACATCCACACAGGCGCGGGGTTCGGGGGTCGGGTTCGGCCGTTCAGTCCCCCGAAAACCACCGATAGCACCACCCACAGCACGATTCGTGGAGTGTTCAAATGTAATATCTCGCCGTGAAACAAAAATTTACTCGTTTTTACTGTCGCGCAAACTTTTCACTCAAGCTACGCTTATAGGTCCTCCTCCATACATAGCGCTTACGAAATTTCGCGAAAATTCACGAAATCCGTGTCTGTCTAGTCAGACACGTACATTATGTATGTTACGCTCAACCCGATATCGTTCGAACGGCCGCCGCGGTGGAAAAATATACACAGGTATATACGTACTATTTACACCTATATTATAATAATACGTGCCGTTTGATCCGTCCCCCTGCAGCAACGGCCGCTCTGTAACGTGTTTATTAGCCGGTATAATTCATCATCATATTGTTATTATTATTATTATTATTATTATTGTTATTATCTTACTCTGCGGCTCGTTTCGCTGCACCTCGTTCCGATGGCGAATTAGTCTCGGATCGTCCGGGGGCGGACGATGATCCCTTGGCTTTGTGACGCTCTGCGCATGCACCACCACCACCACACGCGCGCGCGCGGGGCTTCAAAGTGATCTATTAATACGCTCGTACGTCGCGGGGGGAGGGTGCGCCAGAACGCGCGGGATTTTTGTGCCGCGCATCGAGTGGACGTGTCGAATTCGACGCTTGTATTGGCCCCGCCGCGATCATTCATAAATCCGACACGCGTACTCCGTGTGTGTATAATACGATTAGAGAGGTATATCGAGCGCGACAACACATCGCCATATCACATATATGTACATTTATATTGCTTTCACGCGAGATGGCGAGCGAATAAAAAAAAAAGGTGAGATACATCGCCCGTATATAGCTGTTGAAAACCTACCGTTCGTTACCTACTGCGCGATGTGCACACCACCTATGCACGCTCGCGGATTAGTAAAATCGGTAGCAGCGTTAAAAATATCATTATAACACAAGCGCTCGAACGCCGTAAAATACGCGCGCGTAAAAATAATAATAATAAAAAAAGGATTTCCTTTTTGTTCTCGTGAACGCGTCAGTTAAAATCAAAAAACGCCGACGGCCGAAAATGCTCCGAGAGTTATCTGTGACCCGTGTGGAGGAGCTAACCTGCAGCGCAGACACGATCAACAAGGTTTCAATACTTTTAGGAAAATAATTCAACCTGTTCGACTCGACAAGCTTTTTTTTTTAAGTGTGTTTTGATTGACGGCCATTTCGAGGTTATAAAGATCAATAAAAAAAAAAAAGAAGAAAAAATCTATTAAATTTTCAATAATATTATTATCTTTCGTGCATGGCTGTTACGTTGACAATTTCGTACATTTACAATTTTAAACGCTAAGAAACGACCTAAAAAATACTAGAAATTTAAAAATTTTTGATTGTCGGTCGATACATTTTTTCATCGTCCTTTTCGATTTTTTTTTTTTTCCGGTGACAATAACATCTATTTGAAACGTCACGAATTGAGCCAAATATAAAACTTATTAAAATTTACAATAGTTTGTTGAGTTTTTTCAGTAACTTTCGCTAGCAATTATTTTTTTCCATACTTTCTTTATCATTCGATCTGTACAACTTGCGAATAAATAATAAAAAACACGCATAATCGTCGTGTGGTAGTACTTTTTGTATAGCGATTATTTATAATAATATAATAGATAATATAATAGATTTACAACAATACACAATATCAATGAACGATCTCACTTACGAGGTGATATCTAAATACATAATAACCTTTGTAAACCGACCGCATTTTTTTATCGTATACGAACGTACACGTTTGAAATAAAATGCCATTATTAGCCGTTTACCATAACACGAATCTACAATATTATTATGTTTATCTTTTACAGTGTACATAATATTACAGCGTTTACAGACGACTTCACTTTTTACAGTCGCCGCGGTCTCGGTCTCGGTTCGTTCTGTTTCGTATAAATAAATCATACTAATTTATTTAAATTTCTCTCGTCCGTCGTCGGATATATAATATAAGGGTCACGTTTCTATATATATATATATATAGGTGCTTGAATTTCTTTCTAACCATATTATAGTAATAATATCGTACACAGAATGCAGGGTCATATGATCGTCCAAATACTTTTTCAGTGTACACGTTCCTGTAGTATGTTGGTATAATAATAACACGGTATTTATTTCGTTCTGGTTTTCCGATATTGTTGATTTTTGCCGCCGTTACCTGGACACTGTTTTCAGTCGTCGTCATTTCGATGTTTGACGGCTTTGATGTTACTGTCTACGTCTCTATAAATTATTTTATAAAAAACGGAGCTCGCGTTCGATAAAATATCAAAACGAACCCGCACGAAATATAGCGTATAATATTTAGTCGTAGTAACTATACGTGATCAAAATTCAATAGCGAAAATTCGCGCCAGCGCGGACGTTATAAACTTATACATTTTTTTAATTGTTTTAAATGAAAAGTCAAAAAAACAAGTTAACTTAACACGAATTAATGATAATAGTATACGTTTATATTTTTGATTCACGTGTGTCGGTATGACATTTCCTACGTTTCGAAAAATTCGTTCGTATTTTCTTCTTGGTAGTACCTACTTATTTTGTTTGTTTGAAGAGTTTTAAAAAAAAAATTGTTTTTATTACTTGCAGGATCAGCTTGTATGAAGTTAACACGTTAAAAAAAAAAATCAACCAATCAAGTGAAACGAAGTCAACGAAAAAAACTCGTTGTCGAGTTCACAACAGTGATTCAATAAAAATTGATTTTTTAACATTTAACGAGTGAGCCGACTCGCCTATTTCGCCTATTGCGAAATATTTGATATTATAATACGCGACACGAAACGCCCGTGGAGCGAACAGAATATTATGTATTACAAAAGATAAAAAATACTTTTTTTTTTCCCCTCAATTCACTGCGGTAGTGTTGATTTCCTGAAATTTCGGGGTGTTTTCAGCCCCCTGTTATAATATAACTCGTACGGTTGATATATCGTCCTGTACATTTTGTTTATAAAATATCGCGCGATACTGTTATAATAATACTGTACGTAGACGAATCGGACGATTTTCCGACGCGCGGCGTGAACGGGGGTAGTATACAGTGTAAATCATGGCGAAATTATTGTCAAATTTTATTGCAGGGTCATTATAATATTATAGACGTTGCAGATGCAGACGTGGTAACATTATTTTAGTGTCGTGGAAAAAGTATAATATATAATAATACGTAATATACCTACAACGTTCGTATACGAGTTGAAAATCACATATTACTATAACCGGGCAGCAAACTATACGACTGCACAGAGTACACGACGCGACGTGTCTGAAGCGAAATGATGTTGATAATAATAATAATAATCGATTTTCCCCCCCGAAGCTTTTATAATAATAATAATAATATTTTATATTCGGTATATTGGGGTGGGAACTAGTGAACTGTTCGTAACCGCTTATGTCACCCTGCGCTGGCGCAAGGGGAAAGGGACGATATAATATTATTACACAAAGGGCTGCTGCGTTTTGCGAACAGTGCCGGAGATTTTAATAATTATCTTTGCATCCGTCAGTTTACCCGAAATTAGCACCGCAGCTCGTATACAGTGCGCGCCGCTCTGAAGAGGGTGTCTGTTTTCACACATTGTCCTCGTTGTACATTATATATATATATATGTAAAGTTTTATGTAAATACTATGCGCGTGTGTGTAGATACATATTATTATTATTATTATATTTATCTATGTGCACAATCAGTGGCGACAGTGGCGTACCGCGCGCGTCCCCCAAGGGGCATTTTGGTGCGTACATGCATATGCGCAGAGGATGGCGTATATTATAATATATATTGGCGTTGCGTCACATATTACGTTATTTTCGGTTTACGGACTTTGAGGGGGAATATCTTATCTTTTTTTTTTTTTATCCTTAAATATATCGGTTAAGTATAAATAAATACCTGTGTATTATGGCTGTTGATCCTAATAATACGTTTACGACGGGCATAAAAAATATTTAAAACAATTTTCATTCGTTTTCTAATCAGTTAGTGCAGGTTTAAAATTTGAAATTTCGCATTTTAAGTTGATTTAAAATCGCGCCAATTTAAGTTTTACATAGTTAAAAGTCTGTAACTTTTGAATGTACAGTCCGTACATATTGTTTGATACACTGTCGATGGCCAATTTTTAAAAATCAATTTTTTTTTTTTAAAGTAATTTTAAAATTGACCTGGTTGTTGAAAATTAAATTTCACGAATACTTTAAAAAAAAAAAAACTCAATCAGATTTTTTTCTATCCAGCTGAATCGTAATCGTATTTTAAAACAAAAATTTGTTGATTATTGTTTCATCCGTGAAGGAACTGAGATTCCCTACTGAGATAGCCTACATTGCTATAGAAATACAGCATAGAACGCCCTCTGATAGTAACTCTATCGGATATTCCCCTTAATACGATATAATATGTAATATAAACAACACGATTTCCAATATATTCACAGTTAATTTGTAATCAAATACGTCTTATAGACGTTTTTACACCGTTACACGCTTTTCGTTTTTGTGTTTTTAATCCGCATGTATTATATATGTATCTATCTATAACTGCCCCAAAAATAATTATTTGAATCGTCACGTACGAATTTTTAACGACTTTGTCCGAGCTAAACTCCGGGCTTAAAAATTCGCACGGGTGAATCATATTTTAGAATATAGGTTTTTATAAAACACATTTTATTTTTCATATTCGAGACTCAAAACGCAATCTTTAATACGTATTTTTGTTCTGTGTCATGCACTCGTTGTACGCTTTAATTGGTGCCGTATAGGATACTGCGCGTTATCTTTCGACAAATTATGATGTACTCTTTCAAAAATTATTCAAACTCATTGAATAACTTTGACCACGCGGTCTCGAAACGGATCAAAATCAAAACGTCATAACACATTTTGAGCCGAACACGGGATTATATTGTGTACAACAACATCTGACTCGCTGCGGAACTTGCTCAAAATCGTAATATTTATATTGTATTGCTTCGAAAAATTTTCCAAGCCGTATACATGCGTACAGATGATATCGACGGTAGAAAAAGTGTTTCATGTTTTGCGGGTTTCATGTATACAGCCGTGGAAAGAGAGAGATTGTCCAATTTTTATCGCGTCGTTTATTACCGCATTGTCGCGGAAACAATTTTTTTTTTTTCCCCACAAAAACAGCCTTTTTCCACGCGTAGTTTTGACGAAACGGGTGTACAGCCTTTTTTTTTTTTACATACACGCGCATATTAATAAATTTCGTTGAACGAGACTTTTCCGTTCCAGCAGATAAACCGGGTATTCCTGTGTACATCCCTTTCATCGCGCGCAGCCGAGCAGCGTTTAGCATATAATAGGTACATAAAATCCGTATATTATACACGAGACCTGCACATATCATTATTATTATTATTGTTGTTGTTGTTGTTGAAGGCGCGTATACATTCGCGTTTATAAAATGATACGAAAAACAACAACCGTTTAGCTGCGATACCGTTTGTGCGAACGAAAGGGGTAACCGTCGGATAATGGAGGTCGTAATAATATGCGCGTTCATACATACACACACTATACGTGTATGTGATCTGCAGGGATTGATAAAGAGGTAAATATGTATAGACACACACACACACACACACAGATAGGTTCGGGAAAATGGCGGGATGAAAAAAAAAAAAAAATTAAAAAATAGCATCCCTTTGACCGGTTACACCGTGCTTTTTCAACCGGAAAGTTATTGTTTTATTTTGCATAAATACGCGTAGGTCCTGCAGGTTATACATCGGCCGATGGTACGCGCGTCGACGCTATTTTCACCGTGTAAAACGGTCCATTATACATAATATAAACGCACCTCGATAAGCACGAATCATTATTAAAAGCCCATCTTTTTTCCCGGTAATACGCCCCAACACGCGTACAACACGTCTCACCTTTCGTATTAATTATTATTAAATGTCGGATTATTTTTTTTTTCCAATGAAAAACGACGCACATCACAAAAGGTTTCGTATACAATAATTATTATTAAGTCAAACGAGTCTCGCGTTATATACGCACCGATGTGCACTTATTATAGAAATCGCCGTTTCAATACGATTCATTTGTTTGTTTGTTTAATACGTGGTGGGAAATTTAATTTGTGTAGACTATCGTATCGAAACTGCCGGTAACACACTTTTGAACTATAGTTTTGATACAACCAAAAATCGGTTTCGCAGTTTTCCATATTATCGTCTCCATGATGGACTCTTCAAGTGTTCGGCGATATAGTCCGGCCACAATATCCGACGTCGTCTATTCGATGTTGTATTATTCTAGGTCGCACGCGGTCTATATTTCGCCATTTATCTTCCTCTTCTTCGGCCCGTTATGTGCCGTCAAAAAAACCACTCCGTTTCACTCTGCACATACTGCCTACGTCGTCAAACGCTGACATTTCAACGATATATTTTGAGCTATCTAGCGGGTCCACCCATCGAGGGTAGCTGATCCTCGGACGTTTTTTAAATTTATTTTGTGAACTAAAACTTCTTTTATTACTCCGCCCGCTCTCCAGACACGATACCGAACCGTTCTTGCCGTTCGTGGTAACAACAACATTTGTTTATTGTCGTCCGAAACAAATTACGCGGATAACGTTTACAGAAATATCAGTTTTACGTACAATAATTTTTCTCAAGACAGCGTTACGGCCGTTGTACGAAAAACGAACAATTTGTACCTATTTTAAAATAATCGTTTTAAAATCATGCCGAGTGCGCACCCCCTGCAGATACATATGGAATACGTTACCGATTCATCATAACTTAGCGCTTATGAGTTGTATCGTAATATTAGCCGTATACGAACACTCGAAATTAAGAGCGTCGCAAAACGCGCGACCGTTCTACGTGGATTGCTTATGGTGCGAAAGCATCACCGGGGTGTCTAACAATATGACCGAATATTACGAAGAAAAAACCAAAAACATTTAAAAAAAAAAAAATGTATAGTATATTACGTGACGCAGAAAAAAATAAATAGTCTCCGAGTCAATTGTTTGTCGGCGTGTACTTTTCGATTGTCTCGTCCTGTATACACACAAACCGTGTTTGGACGTGAGAAGTCGGCCTGTAACGTGCAATTACTGTAACCGAAGCCCGAATTAGGCGAGTAAAAAATAAAAAAAACATTCATTCAGACGATGCGATAATAATCGGTATTATATAATAATACTATGTGAATGCGTAAAAAAAAAAAATCCGCGAATCTGTCGTGCTGATGTGAACTGACGGAATGAACCGCCTGTAGACATTTAGCAGGGCGCACAAAGGTCTCATTCATTTGCGCCGGCAAGCTCCCGCAGTCAAATGCCGCGCACAAAGGGATCGTCGCGGGATATCCGATGAAGATATTATTTTTAAATGTTTTATAAATCGTAGTATAATGCGTCGTTCTCGTCTGTAATTGTGTGCGCGTCGCATCGGGGCGCGTCGTACAATTATAATTGACTCTCTGCAGAACGCGTTTCCAAGAACAAACTTAAAAGTTAACTACCGTATTGTTATTCACCGCGTAAATTCTTATAACTAAACGACTTCAATATAACACGTGTATAGTTTTAAATTCGGTAAAAAATAGTATTTATTTTGGATTTTGAATAGGATTAACCTTTCTTAAATACGTCACTGGCTATAATACCAATAAAACTTAATTCTTATCGCCTTAATTGACTTCAGTCTAATATGTAGGGACGTGCTGACATATTCGTTCACGTTATACACAAGTAAGTATACGATATTGTTGAATGGACATCATTAAGTTATTTTATTTTATAGCTTATCGGTCAAAAATCACTTGTATCCCATTTTTCGGTTGCGCCACTTATGTATAAGTACCTACTTTTATATTTTTACAGTGTGAAACGTTCATCCCGTGTTATATATCATAATATACATATATTGTGTATACAGTGCAGCTAATAACTCAGCAGGATCACGTTATCAGCTCTTAAAAGTAAACGTTTCGAACAAACAAAAAACTTAAAAAAATACTCGTTTTAAATCTTACAGCTACGTTACACTTTCGTGGGTAAAACTTATGTTTTTATTTTTTTATCAGTGTAGTTTTTTTAGGTATAATGTTATATTATAGTTACAATGTTCTGTAAGATGCGTTCCAAATACGCGCGAGGGAACACTTTATATAATATATTTTATCGGTATTTTTTTCCTTTTCATATTTTTTAACTCTCTTAAACGTTAGGAAAAAAAACGAAATAATTCTAATTCATATTCTACGAATTTATCTCACGCGTTCCGTCGTCTGCAGATGTATACATAGGTTTATGAATGGAGTTTTAAACTTATATAAGAAACTTTTACCGTAAAAACATCGCGTAATATATTTATACAGGGTCGCCACTTTTTTAAATTTCAAAATTCCCTGACTTTTCCAGATTTTCCGAAAAAAAAAAAAATGCAAATTCCATAACTTTATATTATTCATTTTTTTTTAATAATGAATTCTCATACTTATACATTGTCGTAAACGATTGAGAATCTACAAGTGTTTAGTTATTATCGAATCCTTAATTTGAAATTGAAATACTTTTACCGATTCGCTTGAAATCAGAATAAATAATTACTCCATCAATAAAGTTTAATTTTTTTTCTAAACTTTTTCATTTCGAATCGGCGTCCTATTGACCAGCATTTTATAATGAGCCATCAACCAGATTTCTAGGTCTCATAAATGAAGAGAAAAATTAAAAACTGAATAAACGCGCGTAAATTTTTCTGAATTCAAATCATTGTAAAATATAGGTACCACCGGGGCAATGATATCAGATCATCTCATACACACGATATAATATCTAATTATAGAGCTAACTTAATTGCCCACTATTAATATAGTACCATTATTATTTGTTTTCAATCATGATAACATATTATTACCAATTTAATTGACAGTTAGAAAATAATTTTATTTAAATGTACTTATGCAGTGTTGTTTCTTTCCCGCATAATAATAATAATAAATAGATTATATGGGCGCTATAAAATAAAACCTCAAAATACTATCAAACTTTGAATTTCCAGGACGATTAAGAAACGTTCAAGAGTCCCCGAGTTTTCCAGCTGGTTATCCCGACTGAATTTAAATTTCCTGACTCTTCCAGGTTTCCAGATAAAAGTGGCGACCCTGTAATATATAATATAACACGTACATCATCTAGGGAGCTTGCGTAGCATTTACCGCCGAGACGTCGGATTTTTACTACCGTTTTTCCTCCGCTCGTTTTTAAATCGAATTCGCGGCCGCGGGTCTTATCACGGCGATTCTTACGAAACTTTCGACTTAATTGAAAAAGTTGTCCGAAATATGATTGTAAATTCGGACCGAAGGTATATATTCCACTGCCGTTGCCGCTCTTGGCACCGTCCATGACAAACGGTCTCTTCCGTTGACTGCGCGCGACGCGTTAAAATCGTGAAATAATTCGTACATTATGTGTACGAGAACCGGAGCCTGCGTGCTGGATACACTCGCTATACGTATCTCAGAATCTCGATTTTAATGCTCTGTCCGCTGCAGATTTGAAGAGGAAAAAAACGACTGTTGTGGCCGAGATTTTAAAATTTCCGGAAATTTATCGTATTTTCAAGCGTTTTGTGAACTATAACAACGCGTACACGGTATCGTACACATTATAATATGTACTTTAACGGCGGGGTCTCTGATTAACCAACAGGCCGAGTAGGCTACGGCCAATCGGGAGCCCAGAAAATTATGTTTATTACGAACGCAGAACTTTTGCATTTTGCAACAATTTTAATTAAAATATGGTAAAAAATTGTTTTGTCCCAACACGTTTGTCATTGCCGTTTCTCCCCCCCGAATCCTTCGTATAGTGGTGTCAAATCGACCCTATAGCCTATTAGCCGACGACAAGCAACCCCTTAATCGGGCCCGGCGTACAAAAGCTGGGCATTATTAATCCGTTAAAAATTCGAAAAAAATTCAAGTATTATGCGTTTATTAACTTATTTTTTTTTTTTTTCGTCGACTTAATAAGAAAATTTTATTTTTTTCGCAATCGAACGTGTTTACAGATGTCAGGATTGAAAAACAAAATATTAGTAGTACAAATCGTATGAAGTGCAGGAAAATGTATAATGTTAATTTTTTTTTTTGTCACGTGTAACTTTTAATAAATTTAAAAAAACCAAGACTCCTGACTTGACACTTTTTCGATTGACTTGACGACGCGTTGATGAACAGTCGTTCAGTTTTACTGCCGCCCCTTGCAGTAAAATCGAAAGTACCCGTACATGTCGGGGGTCACTTTGAAATCTCCACGACGTGGAATATTACCTGCCATTATCCGCGGCAACGCAAAACCATTTAAAAACTGTCACTTGCCGTGCGCCAATAGCAGTAATGTTTTATAATACTCTGCTGGTCCCGGTGTCTCACTGGCACGATGATTATTCAATTTTTAACAGTTATTTTGGTCGTGTAGAAAAAACCGTAGGTGTCACATCGTCGGCGTGTCGAGTCGACTGAGAAAACTGTTTCGCCCGGTGTACCAGAGCTTAGTAGTATAAATCGTTACCGAGTTTCAAAGAGCGAAAACGTCCGTTCCGGCGGCGGAATCGAAAAAGGGCGATGACGCGCGCGTGTACGACCCGCACCGGCGTTTACCGCACCGGCGACGCCCAGTAATGCCCACCGATTCCGGAACCCTTAATTAAACACTGCACGCGGACCCCGGCCGGGTATTCCCATGGAATGTCATAATATAATACGTTGTATTATACCTTCCGGACTATTATTATTATTGTCGTTTCCCTAACTCGCGTATACGACGTATTTTTATAATATTACTACACCCCGCGACTCGCGGCGGTCGCAACACACAAAAACCATCGCGAGCACCCCGCGCGGCGCTCACGTACCTATCGCCGCAGATAACATCAAACTCCTCGGTATCGACACGACGACCCCTTTTCGACTCGCGCGCGGACGCAGCTTGATACGCAAGCCGCCTGCATAATATCTTTGTTTTCCTACACATTTTACTAACACACGCGTTGCGCCGTGGATTGCGTGTACGTGATAATAATAATGGCCCACGGGAACGGCGGTTCTATATTTATTTATTTGTTTACTTACTTATTATTATTGGGAAAAAAAAAACATACCTTTCGCCGGAGTCTGAGAAACTACGCTCGACGCGTGTGTATAGGCAGGCAGTCATTATTTTGCGAGTTCGTGTATTCTGTTGTTGTCGTGCCACGCGATAACATCATCATAACACGCCTCGGACTGCGGACCGGAGCTGCTGCAGTTCTCGCCAAAGGTGATGAACAAGCGAGGAAGAAAAAATGCGAACAAAAATCAAAATTGCCCCGACTTTGAAAAACAAAAGCGGTTTTCGGGGTGGTTAGAGTAAGACAAAGTCGCGTAAAGACGTGTCTAGGTTCGGACGCGGTTTGATTCTATCTGATGGCGGAGCAAGCGCAGCGCGGTAAATCAGCTGCTCGGTCACACACTTACGTTATTCCAGTCCGGTTCGGTTGGTTAAAATGAAATTCGGTCGGAGAAAATTTTATACGCCAAGTTGGTATTCTTCAATTTTTTTTTTTTTGAGCTCTCCCCGAAAAATATTTTCTGTTATCAGGTATTTGTCTTATCAAGAACCGACCCCGTCCCCTCGGACTGCACGAGTTCAAACAGAAAACGCGGTAACGACTCTACAAAGTACGACGTACGTTTTCTGTACAAAATGCAGGCGACCGCACGGAGGAAACGCTTCGTTATTCGAATCGATGAAATTTAACCGTTATTGATTACGACGAGTTCGACTGTTTTTTTGAGTTTACACTATCGTGTACAAATCACGATTTCAGTCGAGTTCTCCCTGCATACTCGTAATTTTCGTAAACGACCCGGTCGCTCACACGTTATACACTTCCGAACCAGAGACCCACACCGTGGTACAGTGCTTTACCGCTGTTGTTTATCCGCAGTTTTTTAATTGTCGACGCGGAATACGAAGAATCTATTCATAAAAGATGCGTGAACGGTCGTTATAACGAGTTAAAAACCGTTGGAGGCTATACGCAATTGGTAACCTTCAAGCTATTAACGCACTGTTGTACACTTTGTTTGTAAAACTTAACCTCGTGTCTTTTTCCAAATATTTACATAATATCTATATGTGTTACAGTCGAATACGCGGGACAGTCAATCCATTGTAGCGCTAAAAAAAATTAAACTCATCAATACCGAGTACTCGGTGAAACGGATCCGGGGAAAAAATTCGAGAACGTTTCACTATATTTGCGCGCGGCGCACATAATATTATTATAGGTTGAGATTCGATTATATTATCTCGGCGGGAGCTATTTTTTTTTTTTTCGGTAACACCTCAAAAGCTGGTTAGTTAGCAACGATTTCCCTGGCGCTTTTCTTTTAAGTCCGTATGAACCCAAATGGGCATTTACCGTTTGATTAATCTCCGATTTTTCCCAAAACAGCCCGTATGTTCTTGTTTTTTATACACCGGAGGACTCTAATTTGCTATCGAATATTTTGGAAAGGTTTTCAATACGTTTCGAAAGGGCTTGCCGCACACACACACACACACTAAGAACCCACCGATTACGTAGCCGACGGCGGTGCAAAAATAATATTGTTTATACGAGTTTTCGCATTCCTTTTGCAGACACGCGAACATCGCGTATAGGTGTAATATTATTATAGTATATTTTTGAAAACGTCATTGCCCGCAAACGACATAAAACTGCAGCGGTATATTACCGCATAAATCACTTTTTCCCAGTTTTTCTTCTTTTCTCGACACCTATTTTACGATTTTTATGAACCTCGCCCCCGCGATACACTTCACAGCGTATTATTATCGCGCGCGTATAATAATATATCAATGGCAGGTATATAATAATACCTATACGTCGTTTTATTCGGGGACAAATTGTCTACACACCCTCACGTGCACCGCCGCGCGGACAATGCGCGAACGCGTCACTGCAGGACGTCGAATAAAAATATATTAACATTTTTTTTTCTCCTCTCGTCCTCTGTATTTCGGATTATTCCGCGGATAACACATGTGCCGTCTCTTAAAGAATTCTATTCATTCGGCGTTTACATTATAATACACGTATAGAATTATTATTTGGCATTTCTCTTTTTTTTATACGCCTTTTGAGTATGTACACCGTAAAATATAATGTAATACAGGTAGTTAGGCGGTACGTTGTTTGCTGGCGAGTTTACGAGAGAATGAAAAAAATCTTCACATATATGAAAAAAAATAAAAACACATGTCTATATATACGTAAAATCTCCTCCGCGCCAGCGCGGGCGATCAATATAACAATAACAATAATTATAATACACGCGTTCGCGTACAGCAGGATTACTATTTATTATTCATTTTTTACATAAAAACGCCTTTTGAAACGTTCATTCAAATGTTGCGCGCATAAAGGGTCAACGCCTCCACTATTCTTCTTCGTAAATATATGTATACGAGGTGCAAGCAGACACGGTTTATATCCATTGAAATATATCATCCCTTATATTGTAACAACGCGCGATTTCGGTCAGTAAAAATTCGTATTGTCGGTCTTAAAACGTCTTCAAACGCGTGTATGTATATAACGATACCGTGGATATATTTGACCATTGTGATAATGATTTATGATTATGCAGCGGCGCAGTTGCGAACACTCGAGCGGTATGAAAAAAAGTCATTAAACTTACAATCGTGTTTGGTTTTTTGTGGACTTTTTTTTTTTGTGAAATCGTCATTACTGGTTTGCAGCGTCGGTTCAATCACGATTCAGAATAAATATAGGTACGGTTTTATGACGAAGTACGCACATGGATATTGTATTCTCTTCATCGGACACGCAAATCGATTTGAAGACTAATATACTATCATGAAATTCGCGAAAACACGTTGAAATTTTAACATTTTTTTTTTTTTCATATAGTTACAAATTTATACTTATGATCCATTGAGATGCGTTTGTGAAAAATCTCCATAACCTAAACCGAACGCGATAAATTTTTATTGATTTTACTGTCGTTTGTGTGCTGATACGTATAGTGATTTAAAAAGTATTATAGCGTCATTGCATAGCAGTTAAACGTTAAATGTAGCTACTTAAATATAGATATAACTATATTTAACGTTATTATTATTATCTTATAAAGAGTATTTTCGGTAAATAAATCCGAAAAAACGTGTTGTAAAATGAACAATATAAATCGTGCTCTATTTACGAGGTATAATGTGTATTTTAGTTTTCATACTATTCAGTGCGTGTGGTGCGGAAAAAATGCGTGCAAACATACTTTACGCGAACCTTTTACGAGACGCGTTTCTCGAAAACATTTAAGCGGATTAAATATAGGAAAAAAAAAATTCTCTACTATATTGTTGTGACTGTAATGATGATATATGTTGTGTTTTGTACAGAAACGGCGTGGAGTGTTATACGTATTTGATCTCTTATGCGTGTAGGTGGATAATGTAACCTACCTACATTATTTTCATTACATTTTTTTTTTTTCATTTTTTCTGTTTTATGTATAAAAAAAAAAATATAAAAAATGCTTTTGAGACTTTGAGTACGCGTGTACATCGCACAATTGTTACACAACGAGTGTGTGTGTATGTATTGTTACCGTCGTACGAGAGTACAAAAGGCTTTGAGACGCGTAGTAGATACGTAGTAGTAAGTATACTTGTTAAGTCGTCGCACGTGAAGATTTGCGCTGAAGCGTGAATAAAAGTGTAGTTTTTTATTCGTCTGTTCTTTTTGAATCTACGACGAGAAATAATAAAAAAATATTATAAGACAATACGATAATAATGATATGAAAAAAAAAAGTATACTGCATCGTCGGATGTTATCCATTAGGCCCGAATAAATAAAATGCCCGAATCACAAAATACGTATTTCAACAACGGAGTTGTCGTCTTCACCGCGAGCATACAACTGCAGTTGAGGTGATTATAAAAAAACGTTTATAATACGTCAAACTGCAAAATGTTACCTGTATTTTGTTTATTACAATATGGACAACGTATTTAATAACACCATTTTAATCTTAAAACGAACGTAACATTATCTTATTATACGAAAAACGAAATAAATTCGATGATTTTTTTCCGTATTTCTGCATTTTGTTTTAGCTTTGTACACGCGTTTTCTGCGTAACTTTCCTGGAGAACCGCTGTGAGTTCTAATAATACCAAACTACATTATGCTTTTGGTTTTAATACCTAAATTCTAGTTATTTATCAATGTCCATAATATACTTGTGTTCGGTTATATTTTATTATACAATATGTACAGCGATTTAAAAAATATTATAAATACACAACTGCAGCAGTCGTAGATTCGTGCTGAAGATGACAACTTCGTGTTGTCGAAGCACGTATACGCAATTAAAGAGTGCATTATTTTGTGATTCGGGTATTTTATTTTTAGCATAATTAGTCACAAGTGCTCAATTTTAATTTCGTTATCCATTAGGTACCATTATTATATATCATTTAAATGATATTTTTTAAATTTTTATTGTACGAAATCAAGACCGTCCTGATTGACCTGTTAGAAAATTTGGTCGCGAATGAATGAAAAACACATATGATATCGTACATATTCGTTTAAGATCGAGTTGCGAAATCGTTTTCAATAATATGTTTAAAAAATAAATTTGTTCGGTCTTAAATGACAAATATTCTCAAAGAATTAAATATAACAATTGAAATTATAATCGATCAATTTTAAACGGCCATAAAATTATGAAAACTAATTTTTATTTGCAAAGTTATCTTGTAAACATTTTTTCTTGCCTTCAATTCAACTTATCAGGGTTGGTCTACCAAAAAAAATCGCAAACCTAGAAAATTGGAAAACTTAGTTACATCAAACGACGAAGATCCAAGTATATACTTATTGAATTTTTATTACGAACGTATAGTATTACGCATTTGATTACTGTATTGAACTTATCAGATAATATTATTATTCTATCCGCTACGCGGAACGAAAAGTTTTATAGAAAAAATATATCGTATCGTGTTGCTCGTTCGAGCAAAGATTTGAATTTTATTTTATTCGATTTAACTGCGTTTTTATACTTAGTAGAAATGCGCGTGTTTCTTTTAACTCTGTGGTATTCGTGTGTAGCTGCTACTCGTCAGCCGATCGAATACGATAAATTTTGTGACTTCCGTTTTTGTTTTTTTTCGCACAGTTCTTTTACTACATATACACCGCCTCGCCTCGGATTGTCGGCGCGTTTCAATCAAAAACTGCCGAGCCTATTTAAACGTTTTCCAATTCAATTATGTTAATACATCGAATTGTGTTGTACCTAAATATAATATAATACATATTTATATACATACGTTTTATTGCCGATTGGTATCGGCGGTTGTGCGGCTCGGTTTTTTTTTCGGATATTTCACACAATAATTTGTGAATTTATTCATTGAATGCCGCCACAGGTGATCTTCGACCGGTGGCTGTCAATCACCCGTGTGCACCGATAGCGTACAAAACGAAAAACGAGCGTTTATGCCGTTTTATCGGTATTTTCATTAGACATTCTCATAATAATAAACAGTACAAAACATAATACACAACGGCCCCGTATACAACCCCGTACTAACCGTCGCGGTCTTGTTGTACACGGGACTTGCTGCCGCCGACATTGTTTAAATCGGTTTGGTCAGAGAACAATAATACACCGAAGGGGAGAAACGTAATAATACATTATTATTATTATTATTATTTGCTCTGCGATCGAGGATGGTCAACGCGATCCGACGGTGTGGCGCACTAATGGACTCGTAAACGCCGTTCGACGTACGTTCTGAGCGAGAGCGAATTATACGAATTTTATAGAGGAGAACTGCAACAACGCCCAACGGCCGGTGATAAAAAAAAAAAAACGCTCTGCAGATTCAAACCCGCTGCACGTTCACATCTTCTGCTCTTTCCTTAATTGTTTTGATCGTGTACTGTGGAGAAAACCTAGGGTTATCTTAGGTTAATTCGGGTTTAAAATTAAACACAGAAAACCAACTTAAGCCTCGTCGGTGCGATTCGGGGACGGAGGGCCCCCTCCGGTTAGCCCCCTTTTACATAAAAATACACAGAATATCTCTGCGCGCAGGGGAGACTTAACAAAATCTAGCCCCGCCGAAAATTCTAATTTCAGCTCTTCACAAATTATTGCACTTATGCTAAACCTCAGCCCTCTTTCTTTGTTTTTCTTTTCTGATCGGAATAACCGAATTCCAAATGACTGTCCTCTGCAAGTTCACCACGCTACTGAGTCAACGCCTCCTGAAAATCTTCAGCACCTTTTTTTTTCTCGCCCTATTCTTCATAAATGCGCCTATTTACAATAACGTTAACGTTATATTGTACATTTTAATTTGTTTAATCGCGAAAATAAATCTTTATTTAAAACTCTGCTCGCGTTTGTATCGTGTAGGTACTATATACATATATTCTACAGCTTAACAATTTGCAGCGTACACCCTTTATTTTATACATGTATGCTCAATATTTGAGTGTGTACAAATGCAATTATCGTATCTGATGTGTACATACTGCAGTAACGAGGGGTGCAAAATGTGTACGAAATAATATACTATTATTATACGTATACTGCAAATGTACGTACATACGCGTTTGACCCTGCAATAAACAGCTTACAATCCGAGCTTCATATGCGCGTGTCATTAAGATTAAAAGATACGTTAGTATATTTTATGTACACGAACGATTAAAACGGCCTCCCGATATCAATCGTTTTGTACTTTTGTTGAAACAAAATTTTTCTATTAAAACAAAATACGAAAAATAACTTCAATCGCGGTTTATTTTCCCGAAACAACAGTTATTATAATGCGATCTTTCGTACAGTTTGTTTCGAAAAATCCGATGGTTTTTCGTTAACATACTGAAACTAATCTAATTTCTTCAACTTTTCCGCGTCAATATAGTTCCGCCAACCTAACCCGTTTCATTCCCCGAAATCGTTGGAAAAATTTGGATCTTTGATTTCTGTTGTATTATACTCGAATTGGGTGACACACACTCGTGTACGAATCGTTCTAGTGCGATTTCCAGAAAAACGGTTATATATTATTATGTATAGTATAGCTGCTGCAGAGAAGGGTCGGGGCAAACTCGTCGCGCTCGCCGAGGAAATCGTGTGACTAATTCTTGTTATACACATTACGATAGTTCAAATTATTCATACGTATATAATATAAGTTTAAACGTTCGAACGAGTTCTCTCAAAGCCGATTCGTTTACGTGCGAGAGCGCACCGGCGGCAGCTCCCCGAGAGCGATAATTATTTTGACACGTATTATGTACGGCGAGTAATAATAAGTTTATATACCCTCATATACTACTAATGTAATGGTGTTCTCTTGTATGGCCTTATGTGTGTACAAAAGCTTTACGAGAATATGTCGTACGTATAGATGTTTACCTATATAGGGTGTTTTTAAATGAAAAAAACCTCAATTCCTCAACTGCTTTGTTTAAAAGCGAACGCGCGTTTCGACTACCACGTTGTCACACCGTTGCAGTATCATATTGTTGACCTGCCCGTCATAACAGTCGACCAAGGCGGATTTGCATTGAGACCGATTGGGTAAAATATCATGAGAAAAAAAATCACGTTACTCCGAGAAATTTTACCCACAAAAGTTTGTTGTTTTTGCTATCAAGCCCAAAGACGCAGTCCGTCGTTAATATACGTCTATAACGATCGTCTGCAGTGCGTAACAAAGTACATATCGGTATAGAGTTTTCCTGGGTATCGCTCACCCTGCAAAAATCGACGAAACCTCACGAAAATTTCACACTTTAGGTTACGTATAGTACTATATTCGCGTATTCAAACCGATTTACATGCTATTATACTGAACGAAATATCGAACTACGGAATTTCGCTATACTTCACGAAGTTTGCGAATGAAAATTTACACCCGTTATCGAAAAAACAAAAACTGGCGTCTCGTTGCGCAGCGAGGACGCGAGGTCTACACGAGCGCGGGGTGTCGACCGTTTGGCCGGATTTAGAATTTTCTTTTTTCGAGGCCCCTAACGGCAAAAAAAAAAAAAATATTAAAAAATATACTTATAAACGTTATAAACCGCTCCAATATTATGTAAAACGTAACGTGAACCGATTATGATGATTCGTTCGTTTTTTTTTTTTGGCAGACGGGTACTACTTACTTCAGAGGCGGTTCCGCGTGAATTTGATCGTTTCAGCGCTTTTTGCAAAAAATAAATTAACAACGACCCTGTATGCGTCGTACGACGTAAAATATACATTATAACGCGCGTACATATACATAAACAAGTAGTCACTGCAACTGCTATAAGGTCACGAAAGACAAAACGCACATGACGTGAACGCGATACTGTGTATAGCAAGTGTGGTGGTATACGAGTCGAGCGAGGAAAGAGAGCGCATATTATTATTATTATTGGCTTAATGTTTTCCGATCGGCCGAGCGGAAGTGAGGGAGTCTTAACGTTTTGACGTTGTCGCGCGCTGCACACGGTTCTTCATCTCTTGACATATACAATTATACAAAACACACACACACACACACTAGGTGCCCACACACACACACACACAAGAACACACTCGGCACCCTTATATTCGCACCCGTATGTGTTGTTATATTACACACGCGCATCTTAGTACGTAAAAAATAAAAGCTTGTGCGTTATCGTATAAACAACATTAAATACGTAGGCGCTGTTTGTTATTCGAATTTGGCAAATCTGATTAAAATATCCCGTTCATACGTACCTACACGATGCCGCCGCGTGTGTACAGAAACTTTCAATGGCGAGTTATGGCACCGAATACAATTAACAGCAAAAAGTTCAGCGTCGTCGATGATATGTTTCATCTGCAGATGTGTACGAGTTTAAAAACAGTTGTACTTGTATGGACAAATCTCATACAGATTTCGTGTGTTTAACTTTGCGCGTGTTTTAACTTTTACATTTGTACTCGGGTAAAAAACGATCGCGACTGTGGAACAAACATATCTGTGTTAAACTAAATAAATTCAATCGATCGAGAGAAAAAGTAGTTTTTTCCCGATCCGGATAAAAACGAATTTATATTTTTACGTGTACAAACGCATTCGTTTGTAATCAGTATATTTACTACTAGGGTGGTTTTTATTCGTTCGTAAGTTCCCATCTCGACGGGCAAAAATGTATAAAGAAAAATAATTCGAGACTAGTTAGTCCGAACCTCCCGACCCAGTTCTTTCGTATCGCCGTATTGAAACCCGTTTTAAACGCATTCAATTATCAATACTTTTGAAGAATAAAATTAGTACAATCTCAACGGGATAAACTTACCAAAATGTCGAATGTTTGCGGTCCAATTTTATGCGAAAAATTCGCGATGTTCGTTGTTTTCACGCGACACCATCCAGAATACGACGATTATTTCATTTTATACGTAGAGCGAGTGATTTATTTGTTATGTCTCGTGGAATTAAGGCTATAAAACGAACTCGTCGAAAAATGCTTCGGGCAAATGGTTTAAAAAAAAAAAACGAATTATTTTTACACTCGATATTTTTTAGTCCGGTCACTATTTATTACGATCAATACGCCTGTGCATAGATAAGTACATGGGTATATATAGGGCAACATATGCAGCTGGTATATAAATAATGACGTATTCCGGTTCGGAATGTTTCTTAAAAACAATTATTTTTAATTCGTCGTATCTAATTTTCGTGAATCGCGCGAAATCTTCTGCTCTCTACACTGCGCCAACACCACGCGCTCTCTATATCAGTACACGACAAACTCGCGTCGTCGCCTAACTCGATTTGCGATATTTACCGTTC
Organism: Hormaphis cornu; assembly: GCA_017140985.1. Taxonomy (NCBI): domain Eukaryota; kingdom Metazoa; phylum Arthropoda; class Insecta; order Hemiptera; family Hormaphididae; genus Hormaphis; species Hormaphis cornu. The sequence continues at coordinate 1,270,270 of CM029364.1, read as the reverse complement.
GTTAGAGAAGGAGCAATATTGTGTTCACGATAATATTATGCGAATATTTTTAACGCACCTCAGCTCCTGGTCGCTGCAGCAGTAAACAGCGAGCACGTTTTTCGTCGTGTAAATAATGTGATTTTTTTTCTCATTTCCTAATAATTCCTCGCCGCAGCGAAGAAGAAGACCTTATAACATTCTGAATATTATTGCGTACAAAATAAAAATATTATATAAACGCGATAATAATGTACATAACAACCGTGCGCGCGAGTATTATAATAATATTTCGCGTGGCCGAGAAGAAAGAGAACGTCGGGCGGCGGCGGCGGCAGGAAGGAAAGCGCGCCGTGTCTGTTTTCACGGCGGATTACACACGGAAATAATGGTCCAGTGAGCACACACGTCGCGGGCAAAAGGGGGATTTTATAATTTCGTATTAGCTCTGAATTTTTTACTTTATTTTTTTTTTTTTTGCGAATCATTATTATTATTATTATTGTCAGCAGCAGCGAAGAAACGGCCGAACAATCGCGTGCAAATATTATACAATACAATGATTTTCGTACACACTTTTCGCGTTCTCCGCGAAAAGTCTTTCCGGTCGCTCGCTCATTTTCTTTTTCGCGCGATTAAAAAAAATCGGAAAATACTCGCCGAACATTTTCCGAAAAATACTTTTCATCAACGTCGCGCGCGAAAAACGCATAAAAAAATATAATAATACTCGTGTACATACATTATGTATATGTAGCGTGTTTGCCTCGGGAAACACTTTTTAGAGTGGCGTATAATTTACACCGGTTATACTTGGTCGCATTGATTAAAAACGATTTTTAGATTCTGAACGCGATGATATTTTCTTCTTTTTTTTTGCTGTCAACAACTTTTCGTGTATAGAAAGAACGCTCCGATTTTCAAAATCAGTGCCTCCTCTAATGAACGGTCTACTACAAACTCCGGCGCCACTTTGGTTGAATTTTTTAGGAAATTTCGCTTATTTTTTGAGTTTTACCCCAAAAACCATAAAAAAAAATCGAGAGTTTTACGGCGAAAAATATGAAATTTACAGGTTCGTATAACGACGTTTTTGGGTAGTGCTCCTCCGATCTTTACGTTCAATACCACACGAAATTGTGTGTTTTATTTGTGGCATTTTTTGATACTGCGATTATTTTCTGAGTTATACGACAAAAATAGCGAAACCGTCATCAATCCGCGGCGTCGGACATATCGATTTAGTTTTTCGGCCATAACATCCAAGATAAAGATCGGAACAAGCCGAAACTTTTACATAACATTCGAATTGGTAAGGTGTTCAGGTTCGATAAAAGTTTCAAGTGATTTTCAAAATTTTTGAGCTGTGTATAGAAATTCTCGAATACGTCTGTAGTTTCGTTTCTCCTAAAAAATGATTATTTGATCTGAAATGTATACTGCAAGTGCAGAGATATATTATACTTATTCTACAGACTCTAGACGACCATTTCCGCAAATTCATAACAATGTATAACATCGTGGAAATTTTTAAAATTTCCAGTTATCATAAATTCAGCAAAAAAAAAAAAACCTACAAATATATGCCACTGAAACATAAATATATATTATATTATACGTAAACACACCTCGAGTATACCGTTATCTAAATTTTTTTTCTCGATAAACTAGCGCGTTTTATCACACTCTGATGGCAAAATATTGAAGAAGAATTTCGTGATGTATAAGAGAAAATTTTTTCGTAATAACAGCAAGATAAACATATATATATTACTTTTTATGTTTATTTCTACGTGTCCTTTTTTTTTCCCCCGACCTAATCTGTTGCCTGTTGCAGGAGTGTTAATCCTATTGTGTTCGCTCGCAGGATCCTCTCATTATAAAGCACTCGAGCTCGTGTGGCAATAATACGCGCACTGCAGAGCGTTCACGGCGTAATAACACATACTTTTGTAGATCGACCAGAAACGATAAAAATGACAATATTATTACATTTTGTAGTACGACGATACGAAGAAAAAATAAATACGATATTCGTTTATGATGCGCGCTACATACAGAGCGATTCAAAAGACACGGTCTGATTTTACTGACGCCACTGATATATCATGTTATGTTATATACAGTGGCGTAATTTGGGCTATTTTTTGGGGGGTGTCAAACATTTTTCAAGGTTAGGGCTGTGGAAAACGGTCCCCTTCCATACCCCCTTTAGAATTTTGAAATGATACGTAGGTATTTTTTTTTGGAAGTCGTGAGGGGTGTGACACGGAGGACACCCCCTCAAAT
>CM029364.1:1057483-1263002 GCA_017140985.1 Hormaphis cornu | reverse complement strand
TAATAAATATATATATGTATACGAGCTGCTTCGACCACCGTTGACGGGCGCAGTAATTGAACTGGAACCCTCTGACAACCGCCAAGCTGTCAATGTTCCGCGGCGGTGTATCTTATCGGGAGGAAAAATCCTTTTTTTTTCCTTTTCCTATCAACAGCTCTTTTCCCCGTTCCGAAACGCGTTCAATGTTTTTATTTATATTTATATAGTAATGATAATGTTACACCTTCTCCTCCGCCTACGTTTACACTTTTCACACGTATACGATACGACCGAATATAACGTAAGGGACGATTTTTTAATTTTGAGCGATGAAAAAAGCGTATCCTGCGTGGTAACACGCGTTGGCACCGTTCGTCAGTCGCGCATTATCGCCAGCGGCGAACAAAGGTGGTGGGGGTTTAGGGGTTTTAGGGGTGCGAACCCCTGCCGAAATACAAAGCACTTCAAAATTCCTATACGTATATAAATTAAAACAAATCGTTTGGTAGTGTTTTTTTAGATTTCTTTCAAACAACCCCCCGGGAACGATCAAAATCAAAAAACTCGACTTAATCGTTTCATAATTACCATTATTCCGTTGACACAGATATTTTACATACATTTTTAAAAGCAATTTTTTTCTGAAATTTTCTGTTCTCGTAATATAAATAAAATAAACGTAATTACGATTAGGAAAATGTTTTGTACCCGATCGTTGGTAAAAGCAATAACAACGGTAAGTGTTAACCGCGGTCAGGTCTCGAAACACCGAAAAACATATTACGTTATGTACACAGACATCTATATTATCTGTATAATATAGATGTCTGTGGTTAATACGTATCGACAAGGAAGTATAATAATATAGGAGTTACCAACCTTGGTTCCTACAAACCATCGATTAAGTATATACTATTTAAGACTTAGTTGATGATTAGTTTGTGCTCGAAATCAAAATCGTTAAAAAAAAGATTTTGAAAAACAAAATCATGTCAAAATCATTTGATTTGAAATCATGCCCGTCTCCAGGGGCGGTGCGTCAGGGTAAACTTTGAGACGGCGTCTCCCCAATAATTATAGCCGGGCAAAAAAATTGTCTAAATGTTTTCACAAATGTTTTAAATAATCTTAGAATATAAATATACAATATTATACATCTATTGTTGACTACGTTCAGTACATACGTTCTGAGCTATTCTTAGAATTGCCGATAACGACGATAACGCAATACTAATCTGCGGTGTGCCGTAAATTACGGCCCGTAATAATAGATGTAATATAGAAGAGACGATTGAACGACAGTCTCAATTCTAATAGGTAGGAGGTTATTACAAAGTTGGGGGGGGATCATTGCCATAATGGTTTTATACGGAGTCCTGGAGACTAGTCTCCTTCAACGGGCGTCGCTATAAGGGGTTGTCCACAAAGGACGTCACGCCTTAAGGGGGGGGGGGGGGGGGGCCCAAAAACGTGACCATTTGGTAAAATTTGGACCATTCTTACCTAACAATTTGTGACAAGGGGGGGGGGGGGTCAAAAATTGCCGGAAAAAGCGTGACATCCTTTATGGACAACCCCTAATCGTTTTTCATGTGTACTGTGCGTTTTACTTTTTAGCGTTTTATACTGAATAATTGTTTAAATTATGGAATCGAATCATTTTATTTTAATGTAATATAAAATATATACATTTTTCAGTAGTTTAAAATAATTAATATTGCAGTTAAATTTATAAAAATAAAATTAACCAAAGGTATTATTTTAGTAAGTAAAATGTATCCAATTATACCATTGATTAAACTGCAATATTTCAAAAAAAAGTATTTGAAAATAACAAAAAATTAAGTCTCCCCATAAATTTTATGCACGCACCGCTACTGCCCGTCTCTGCCCACAATGCATTCGCTACAATTTCGTTTCTTATACCAGCTATATTTGGACTTCGATGAGTAGTTTGCAGAAATAGGTCTGTGTATTGACATTTTTTGAAAACGTGTAGGTGAAAACAATTACTATAAGAAACAAATATTTGAATTTTCCCTGAATGCAACACCACCCGCACATACCTAATATCATTATTGTCATTGTTCAAATAAAAAGTTAACTATGATTTATGAATTATTATTGTTGATAAGGCAAAAATCATAATAATAATAATAATATTGTAATATTTTGTACTTTTTTATGTCTCGACGACGACCAGTTTATGAGGACGGGTGTGCGTTGATGCACGATCTAGTGGCGTTACCTTTGAACATATTTTATCGTAACCAACCGAAACCGATCCACTAGATGCCATTGCAGTAACCATCATGGGCGTAATTTTAAATTTTACCTGGGGGTGCTTAGTCAAATTTGGACCACATCTTCTTCCCTAAAATCTTCTACAAAAACACGTACCTAGTTCCAAATTAGACACCATTTTCTTAGATCGATTATTTAAATCACTCCGTGTGATTTAGCGACCATCAGCTATATTTATCTAAAAACTTTCACTAAAAATATGTGATTTCAAACTATTACTTTAATTAAACATCGGCGTCGTTATATTGTTTACGATTATTATTGATATTTATAGGTTTTTATCAAGACTGGCTAATCAGCTCGTTAAGAGTTAAGTTAATTAACTCGTTAACGTATTTTTTTTGTTAACTTCTAACTTAAGAAGTCAATATATTTTCAATTTAACTTGTCAAAGTTAACATACGTTATAGTTCAATTTTTTTTTTTTTTACACGAAAGTAGCGTTTTGAAGAGAAGGAAATCTCATTCACAAAATCGTGTGAATTAAAAATATGAACCTTTGTTTTAAGTTAAGTTAATTTTATTTTGTTAGTTAACTTTTAGTTAAATAAATTAAAAAAAAAAATAACTTTTAACTTAACTCAACTTTTTTTTTTAACTTAGTTTAAAGGGTTAAACAAAGTTATTAACTCGCCCTGCATTGATATTTATGAATATACAATTAATTAATTTACTTAATAAAGGTAAAAACAATTTTCGATACTCGTCAGTATACCGTTTATGATATTTTTGAAACTTAAAACCAATTAGTACTCAATAATCAAGTCACACTGACAAACAAGACAATCAACATAATTATTATGGAAGTGTATAAAATCAAAATTTGGAACCCATATAATATGAAACAGAAAAAAAAAAATAGTTCATGTTGAGTTCATGTTTGAGGTAATTTATAACCAATTAACCATATTAGACTGATATAATTGTTTTTCTTAAATTAAATTTTACTGATTTTTGAATACCATACTCGTAAACCAAGCTCCAACTGTAGTTCTGCATGTGCTGATGTTGTCTAGACAAACAGGCACAGACACTATTACTTATAACTTATACTATAGAATATAGACAATAGTTTTATTCTTCTCCTGATGAGAAAAATAAATTCAATAACATATATTATAAAAGAGACAAATCAACTGTACAGATGATTTGAATCGTTAAAGCATTTAACTAAGTTTAATATATTCAAACAGTAGGTATGGATAACATTTTATTAGAAAGTTTGATATTAGCCTTATAAAGTGTATCACTACATTTTTTTTAAATGTATATCGGCAAAAAATAAGAAACTGAAAAAACTATATGTCTGTTGTATATGTGCCACAGACAGCTGTATAGAGGTAAAAATATCAAAATTAATGTTTGTTGTAATAATTAAGGGTGTATAATTATTATGATTTATCATTCATAAATAGAATTGTGCTGTGTACAATTGATCCAGATTCAGGTTCAGTAGTAACATTTTATTTTATTAAACAAAAATATTTTAAGCTTGAATTCATTTTTAAGGAATTATTGTTGTAAAGTTATTAAATACATATGAAGTTTTTCTATTAAATGGCGGTGAATTAAAACCTTAAAAATTGAATTAATGACAAAATGTTGTTTTTTACCCGGATCTTCCTTACCTACGCCTCAATACGTCACTACGTAGTGCGTTTTAAGTGTCTGGAATTTATTTGTCAATCTCTTACTCAACTGCGTTGATGCAAATAGGTTTCAGATTGTTTACGCTTGTCATTTCTTTTTATTTAAAATTAATTTACTGGCTTTAACTGATGAAGACATTATGCATTTTGGGAGACTATTATTTAGCCTATGTAGATTAGACAGACAATTTTTTTTCACCTAAGTCGGGTAAGATATTAACCGATTTGTTCACAAATTTTAAAATTTCCAGAATTATAATACAAAAATAGTTTCAAATAACAATTAAAGGTAAAACATTAGTTTGTCAATGGTGAATTGAAGTGGGTAAATTTTAAACTTTTCCTATCCGAAAAAAACCCCAAAGTTACAATTTACGTGTCTTAACATAAAAATAGAAACCAGCCTGGTTTAGATTTTTTTGTATATCCAACTATCAGCTATAAAGATTTAAAGATACTGAGCGTGGAAAAACAGCAAAAGGATTTCACAATGTTTTATTTAATTTTTGTTCAACCAAAAAAAAAAAAAATACATTGGGTTCAAATACTGTTTTTTTTTTTTTAAACGTCAACTAGTATTTTGATTTTTTTTAACCTCAAACCCAAGCTTTTGACTCTATAACGCTTACAATCAGAACTAGAAACAATTCAAAGATTTCTAAAGGCCTTGAATGTTAAATTACCACCGGAATGTTAAATCAACTGTTGCAAAAATTAATATTAATATACCGTTGAAACTATCAAACATGTATGTAATGCTCTATTAAAATAGTAAATTGCACAAATTCTATGTGATACATTCATAACTTTGAGATAAAACAATTTAGAACAAAATCACAAAAACATAAATATTTAAAAGTTTTAAAACTTTTAGTATTATCAACAGTACACAGATATCATTATAATGTTGAGTTTTCAAATACAAAACGAATCATTGGTAAAAATTTCAAGACATAAGTCAATTTATTTCACTGTACACAATACCCAGAAAATATTATTATTTGTATAATGCATTTTTATTGGTAGAAAGAGTAATTAGGTATTGAAAATGTATTACAAAATATATAATACCTATTGTAAATATTAATATATCATTAAAATTTCAAGTCCTTATCCATTACAACGAATGATGGAACTAAAGTTTCACTAAACTCAAATGGATTTAAGTAATCCTTTTCAGTGATTGTGTCAAGAGTATCATTTAATACTTCAGTATGCAAATGCGACGATTTTAGAATGGGGAGACGACCAACGCTTTCAAACACTTTCTGTTCCATGGCCAAACGTAACGGCATGTGCATTCCTTGGGTGATCATTAAGCCTTTTGTCAGCGTTCTGTTTTCTTTTGCTCGGTACTAAAACACCAACATTTAAATTTCTTTTAGACAAAAATCAAATCAAATAAAAAATAGGTATAACGTGAGAATAATTGCATACAAATTAGTAATGAACAATACTTCAAATCAATGGTTCATTATTAAATTAAATATTTCGACAGGTACCTATAATATGTAATATAATATAATACATTACCTATGTGTATTGTATAGAAGTAGTAAACATTACAAAAATGAATAAATCATCGGCAGGTACGACTCCAAGACAAAACAAAAGATCATGGCACCTCACCCCCAGACAGTGGGAAAGTTTAACTTAGTTGATTTGATAAAAAAAAGCCAGGATCACTTTAGATTGCATGGGTAGTTTGACGGAGTAGCGACTACGCTTTGGGTGGGTCAATAGTTTAGAAGTTTCATTTATATTAATCATGCGTTTATGAACTAATTTGTTTGAGAGAACTATAAGCCATAAGTACGTTCAAGTAAGATTAAGCTTTTGAACCCATAAAATGTATACCTATATTAAAAACTATTAGACAGAATATAATAGTGTTTCCAGTACAAATATGCAAAGCCATAAATGAAAAGTTGATACTATATTTCTCCCAAAATGAAGTTCTGAAGCTGTGCCTTGTCATCGCCACAAATTTATGCCACATTATGTAACACGGATTTATGCTTTGGATAGGTAGTTTTTAGTGTATTCAATTTAAATAAATTTTTAGAATAGTTTCATCGGTTGTCCACGGAACAAAACGTAGGACATCATTAAAATTGTAAAACCAATAACCCTTGGACATCACGAGTACATTATTGAGATTTGTGCTGTTATCTGTTTGCATGAAAATATTATAATTATAAAAAGATCAAAAATCACTTTTCACAAACTGATATACCGGCGATGAAAAGCCGTTTTAATTATGACATACGAATTCGCTACAAAGCGTTAATGATTTACAATTAATTTTAAAATAGGTATTTTGTTTAAACGATAAAAATATAACAGGCAAAATGAAATTAAGTTAAGTATAGGTAGGTAGGTTCTAATAATTAATTTTTAGATATTAATCTAATTATTCTTTTTAATAAACATGTTAATCTCGAAATTTAAAATTGTCGTTACCATACTATTAGCATAGGTACACTTACATTTTTCAAGTTTTGTTGAACCGGATGAAAAATTTCTTTGTAATTCTTGGGCCTGGCGGTGTGGGCGCTGAAAATATATTGAAAATTTTACATTTTGCGACGTAATAGTGCGAGTGAAGAGACGATTGGTGGTAATCGTTAAAATCTGACGACACTTACCCCAGGATGGAGTAGTTGTTACCGAAAGAATTGTCAGCAAAATCCTAAATACAAAACAGACAAACAATAATCGCGGAAAGTGTTTGGCGTTCGAAAGAGAAGAAACCACTTACCATTTCGATGGGCTGATACAAAAGTCTGAGTGTGAACGACAAGTGTAACTAGTAGAAGCAGAAAGAAAAAATTTCAATATTATTTGAAGACGAGGCGTACCGTTACTTGGCACTTTTCGTTAGTTACAAGTAATTACAAAAATTATTTGACAGTAAATTTTATCATGAATCACGGTCGACGATAACCTGAAAATTGATATCGACCCGTCAGTGTGACCGTTTTTTCGACGCAAAAAAACGTTCGTCGCCGGCGCGCGTCCACGAGGCGATTATAGTTCCAACGCGCACTGTTAGATGTCTCAAAAAAAAATAAGCGCTCGTTAGAAATCAATCTTTTAAATTATTAAACTGAGCTTACACGAAATAAGACCTTCGACTGGCAAAGGAGGGTTTTCGTAATTAATTTTACTTTTGGGTTAAAGCGCGTCGCTTAGCTGACGAGACTATGTAGTGTATAACCCAGCGGTATATGTACCTATTTCTACAATTTCGTCAAAACTGCCCAGATAAAATGTAAGAAATAATTTTCCCAGTTCACCACTGAAGAACGTGTTTGAGAACTTTTTGTTTCGTCGGACGAATAAAAATATCTTAAAGGGCGCTAAATTACATCCTGGAATAATTTTTTATAACTTCGGTGTCAAATCGTAAACGTATCGGCACTAAATCGGGAAAATGAGCGCCCTAGAAGGGGTTTTACTCTTTCAAAAAAAAAAATTTAAAATCAGCTTATCGCTATAGCGAGTTCGCGTTTTGGTGTATTTCGTTCACACAAATTTTAGTCGCACCCGTCCCATGTGCTGTGACGGATCTGTAATAACTAATGTAATATATCGATGAACAAAATGTCGTTGTGTTTTGCACTGATAGACTATATAGATTGTTTGCAGTTACATAGCTGTGAAAGTATAAATGTTACAAACACGATAATATAATACAAAATTTAATCCGGTTAATTCGTCGAGGCGGAAGTACACATACTTAAAGTATACGCGCGAAGATACTATATAATACGCAAACTTAAGTGAATCTATTCAACTCTGCGGTAACTCCGGTAACGTGTTGGTAGATACGATAAAAATTTTTCTACCTAATATATATTAGGGGCCAATCAGAAAAGAGTATTTCACACGAACCGAAACGACACGACGAGCTGAGGCGAATGAATTTTATTAGATATCTATTTAGTTGCGTTTTATTCGCGGTCGGAATCGGGTCGTGGAAAAAAAAAAAAACTCGTTTCCCGTCTAAACTTTTACAAAAACTTGTAAAATAAAAAAAGTCTTTATTCCGAGAAATCCGTATTGTAGGTTAAACTACTTTATTTCGCCATAATGTACTACAATAATATTATATAATACGACTCGCGTTTCCGGGTGTGAGGTATATACACATTATGTGAGGATTTGTTCCCGGAGACTTAAACGGCTTTTATCGTCGTCGACTGTGTGTACATACGAATTATGATCAGCCAGAGCTCAGCAGTAGTCCGAAAGTCCGTCGTGGGTAAGTATGTGTTTTGAGTACTTAAGGATTTGTGGCGAAATATTACTTTTTAAGCCGGAGATCAAAATACAGGTTTAATTATTATATAAATTACTGAATCTCGTTTTTTATGGTTCTTTTTGTAAGCAGCGCGCGTCACGGGTGACGAGAGTTTTGTTAGATTCTGAGCGCAGTGAAGTATTGCTTTTACAATGACGTTTTTTCTGTTAACAATTTTTCGCATTGAAGGAACGCTCAGATTTTTAAAGTCAGTACCTCTACTGATACCGTATGGACTCCGGTTGTACTTTGGTCGAAGCTTTTTTCGAAGATCGGCCTGCTTTTCGGGTCATATCCCGACCAAAACCAAAACAAATTATAAATAAATTGGGAATTTCGGAGAACTATACGGCAAAAAGTTTGAAATTTTAACATTTGTGACGAAGTCTTCGTTTAGAAAGGAATGCTCCAAATTTTAAAATCAGTTACTTTTCTGATAGGCTTAATGACTGCGGACGTGCGATCCTAGAATTTTTTAAATTTTGCTTACTTTCCGAGCAATACTTCATAAACCAAAAACAATTTAAGAATTTTACCGAGCGAATTTCAGGTTTGTGATGACGTTTTCGTGCAGAAAGAGTGCTCCGATCTTAACTTTGAATACTATAAAAAAGTCGAGATTTTGGCTTCGTATAATATCTTATTCGAAAATTTTTTTTGAATTTTACACATTTTGCGAGTAATAGCCCAAAAGAACACAAATTTACAATAAAAAGCCCGCCGAATGTTTGTCCGATCGAATCGAAACCGATACCGTTATAATCGGTAGGCCATTACGTATTAAAATTTTCACACGTTATTTAAATTAATTTTTTTTTTTTTTAAACGTGAATCATACTTTCGGAGTTTTTGGACCATTGTTAAATTTAGTTTTTACCGGGACGTGATAATGGATGATTTATCATTGCTTTCCGATAGTAAACAGTACGTTTGAATCACAATTTCCAAACCAGTGACCGCGTTAGTAGACCGGGTGAATAACATTGTGACTATCGTATTATTATTGTAAAAAATAACACGATTGTTACAGTTATACTGTATATAAAAATTTTAAAAATCTTGAAAGGGGATTTATCCCTGACGACCTAGATTTTATCCGATAAGTGAAAACGTACGTCATATATTGCTGCAGTCACTGCAGCAATGTGCAGTGCTATATAAAAATCATTTTTCTGAACACTTGAAAATGTGTTAGACAAATAACATAGTATATATAGTAAAATAATGCAGGAAATTGCCGTACTATCTGGGGATTAATAATGTTGTATATATATATATATATATATATATATATATATATATATTATAGTGAAAACGACCTGCAGCCTTTCCGATCTTTAAATTATTTCTCTATATACAAAATGTATACGACGCACGAGGGACTCGTTCGGCACGCGTTGACGCGTATTATAAATAAAACTGCGTACACAATTCGCGTGAAAATAATTTCATAGTAATATAATGTTATTTACTGTTTTCGAAAAGAGCGTGTATGTTGTTGGTAAACAAAATAAAACGTTAGATTCTGAGCGTTAGCGAAGAATGTATGTATTGGTTTTACAATGATGTTTTTCTGTGATCAAAAGTTCTTATAGAAAACCTGCACCAATTTTTAACGCACGATACCTCAAAATAAAGATAATGGATCCGAGATGTAACGTTATTTGAAACGTTTTTTGAAATTTTGATTATTTTCGAAGTTCTGAGAAAAACAAAAAATCGATTTGAAATTCATATATGTCATTTTATTGACTATTGCCTATTTACAATAGGTATTACGCATACATTTATAAATTCTCGCCAAAAAAAAATTATACACCTAATTTTTACTCTCATAGTGAACGGAATAAACGCATAAAACCGATGCCATATTTCCAATTTATTTTCCAATTAGTTTTTTCGATGCTGTAAAAATTATTTATTCAGCATTATAAAAATATTAAAAATTTTGGAATCTTAAAATGGTTTTTATTTTTTTTTGAATATTTCTAATTCTTTTTTTTCAGCATACAAAATATATTACATACTAATCATTTTAATTTTGTAGTTATATTACCCCCTCAATTACGACCTCGTCTGTTGTCCCCGACTTAACATGTTGGCTAACTGTTTTTTACGAAAACTGAAACTTCTAACTAAGATACACGGGACACGATGTTATTTTTACTCGTCTAACACCATCGAACCGTAACTCAACACAGTTTTGTCAATTCGTTCATTTAATTCTAGGTGTTACCGTTGGAAAACGAGATGAAGAGATCCGAGAAGTTCAGAAGCAAATTCGGCGTGCTGAACGCCGCCATGGCTTTCTATTCTATAACTCGGTCGTCGGTCTGCTGGGGTACTTGAAGTACGGCGAAAACACAAAAGGCAGCATTACGCTCAACCTGCCAGAACACGAACCGTGGGTGGATTAGTCTTTTTCTTTTTTTTTATATTAATTGTTTTAGGTACGACTTACGAGGTAAAAAAGTTGTTCGTCAATAACCGTCGCTAAAGTGTATATACGCACATACAGTTTAAGTAAATTCATAATATTATCCTTGACATTGTGTAAGAGTCATAGGCAGAAATTTTGGGGGATACTTAGGGAGACTTGGCCCCAAAAATAATATCAATATATTCGTGGACTCACCACCAAAATATTTTATCACTCTCCAAACTTTTGATCGAATCCATCTGCCTATGGTTGGAATAAGTAAAATTATAATTATTAAACAGGATAAAAAAAAAAAAAAAAAATATAAAATTTTATTTTAAATATATATAGTATAATTTATATATATATTTTTGAGTTTTGAAATGAAATATATACAGATTAATTTAATTTAAGTAATGTTTATTAGTTTTCTGTTGAAAGGCTTTCCATTGAACTTGATTTATTTTAAAACGTGAAACAATTTTTAGTAGGATTTCATTGTACCAGCTTGTTTTGATTTTTTTTACCGTAGTCAAGAGCAGGAGTATAGTTACCCGGTTAGGGGTTGTTTTTGTTAATAGCCTATATTAACACAGGACACTTCCTTTAGGCTTTAGATAACTAACAGATTTAAGACTAAAATGCCCCTTCAGTAGTGAAACATAGGCAACTCCTGTTACCGTAACGCATTTATTTAGTTTATGCAAACAGAATAAAAACTAATTATTATTATTAATCAATTGACACGGTCAAAATTAATTTAAAAAAACTAACTATATATATTTAATAATAAATTATTATTCCTTGCGGTAATAATTTTTTTTCCAATTGAAAAATAACGATCCATAACTGCTGCAACGTCATAAATTCACGACCAAACTCATAGAATATAATACAATATTATTATGAATTATGAAAAAACAAAACGGAGATGACGTATCGTGAAAAATACTCGCAATCTACAACAATTTATGATACTTATTTCTGGGTGGAGATTTTTTACTATTTAGGATACACTAATATTATACGTGAAATGTGTTAGGATACCGTGCGTTTAGTGAAATTTTCGTCCGATTAAACATGCGAATTAAATTAGTGTTATTTATACATCCGTCGAAATTTAAGGATTGTGTTTTACATGTTTTGTCGTTGTTGGACGACGTTTATTGGAAAATAAGGGAAACAAGAATATCGTAGTCTTCAAAATATAAAATCGTCCTAAATTTTAACTATAAAACCATTGAAAATCGCATAAATTACGAGTTTAAACTCATTGGGTACTTGTGTGGGGCTGTGTAATAGAAGTTTTGTTTAGTAAATCACGCAGTTTTCAAAAACTTAAACAGCTATTAGTTATTACACAACCTCAAAAACATATTTTTCTATACGCTTATTCGTCGAGTTATTGTTTCGTGTTCATATTTTCTCGTTCTTTTTGTCTTTTTTTTTTTCATCTCTTCCAAAATTAATCAAATTTCAAACTTAAAGGCTATTTTAAAATATACATTATTATAGACTGGGTAAATTTAAAACATCATGAATGTTAAACAAAAATCGAGCCGAGTGGTGTATAAAACTTAAAAATACGTACAGTTTTTTGAGTATCAATAAAAAATCGTAATCGATTCGTGGGTTACAGATCAAACTAAAACTTCCAAAACGGTGAAAAACTCTGCGCTAAAGTCGCCACTCCAATTACACCCGATGCCGCAGTGGCGTATTTATAAGATTGGGTCAAAATGAAAAGTGTGACTCACGGAAAGTTCAGCCCCTCATTTTTTAAAAACGTATTTTGTGTATTACACAACACAAGTGCAATTTTGGGGGATCATTACCGATGATAATTATGATTTGAAGACAACGATAAAAAAAATTATTAATCTTGGAGGGATCGCCCAAAGTCGTCTATACATACTTTTTTTTTTACCTTTATGAAGATGATGTTCGAGCTAATCGATTTTAATCTTTATCTGCTATTTAGGTACAAGTTAAAACTTACAATTTTTAACACTCATTCATTTTTTAACCATCCGTAAACAACATTTCACTTGTTGTACCTGTAATAGGGTTCAACAAAGTCTCGATATGCTTCGGTGGGCCCGCGGCCGATATGAAGAAAGGTGGGTGACACATAATAATGTATTGTAATACATATGTATGTATCATTTGCAGGTGGTTATTTCTGTATGCGCAGGACGTGTACGTATAATAGTATTATGTACAGGTTATATCATAGGGGCTCCGGCTGGAGTGTGTTTACGAGTAAAAAACAAAGAAACAAGTGTTCGAACGACAAAAATTCTCCGTTGGATATAACGCCTGTTTGGTCGATTTTCGTTCAAAAGTTTTAGTCTCGGTCCGCGAGTCGAACGAAACGATCATTTGGAAAATTTAATTTATCGTTCTATCCTCCCCGTTTCATTTTCTCTCCCCGACGACGACTTTGTCGGACTTTTCATTTAATAATTATTATTTTTCCCGATTAATCTTTACGGCGTTGACACGCTCGCGTAGGCGGCGGCGCACGTGACTGTCGACGGTTTCGACGAGCGCATGGTTAAAACATCAACTTTAAAGGTAGGATTGTTTCTTATTTATTTTTTTTTTTTTTACCGTCATGCGAGAATTCATTACGTTTCGTCACGTAAAAATTAAAAAAAAAAAAAAAATATCTAATCGTTTCTAAGCCTGTAAATTAAGCGTTTGTTTGACATTTTTACGTCCGACGCGACGCGTGTTAAAAAATAAAAAGCTCCGATCCCGCGGAGACCATAAGCGGTTCTCGGTGCATCCTCGTTGACTGTCGTTTATCGAAATACCGCGGGAAAAACTGAAAATTCAAACGTTTTTTAACTCATATTTTACATAAGTACAAACTGCACGTGACAGCTGTTACGTTGACACCTATTTAGTCGAATTGTAAATTGTCGAAATGTTTTTAAGTAAAAAAAAGCGTGCAAATGCGCTGCAATACAGTATTTCAAAATCGATTTAAGAAACCACTGCCTGAAACTCGTCGTCAGTCTAATGATTTTAATTTTTGACCAGCTTTTTGATTACCACCACTGTTACTGCATCATACGTTATTATAGAACTCTGAATTTTTTTTTTAACGATCGTTTTGAAAAGTGTATAAAAGAATGACCAAGACGTATAATAATTATTGCCGTATTACGTATACGTTTTACACTTGCGATACACTAAAATAGTCGCTTAATAAATACCATTGATTAAATACAATTTAATAATTATTTATTGTGTTTAATCAATGTGAATATTATATACTCTACCGACGTATAAGAAGTGTGTATAATACTTATGTATAATACATTCGTGTGATAATAACTAGACAAAAATGCACAAATAGTTTTGCTTAACCAACTGCAGAGGTTGAAGTTTTTAAAAAATTTTTATTTTTATTTTGCATGTGCTCAATGAATAATAGTTGTAGCAGACCATTTACAGAATTAATATTTAGAATCACTACTAGAAATGACCGCTAGAAAATAGAATTTTAGAATGGACGGAATAAAATAAAAGTAGAATTTTGTTTAGATAAATGACGTTTTATTCTTTTCATCAATTTCATCCGAGAGATGACTGGAAGATAACTGTATAAAAACGTTTGGTTAATTTATAATTTAAATAAAATTAAATCGAATATGCAGAAAGTAATAATAATATAGCAGCGGTCGATAAGCGCGTATTTCTCTCCGTTTAGTGTAACGTGCAGTTTCGTGTTGTGCAATGCTTTAAAAAAAGCTGTTCAAATAATCGAGAATTTAATTAGCACTTTGAGTCTTCGTAATTCCCAGTATTTCTTTTCATCGGCTGCAGTGTTTTAAGTATTAAAATTTCATAATAATACAGTATGATATTATACGTAATATAGTTTCGTATTATTATTATAATATTTATCATTTTAAACGCGTGTACTGAGACACAACGTCGTTTAATTTTATGACTTTGTTCAACAGGAACGTTCGTTCTCGTTTATTAAACTCGTCTTTTGTCACAAGTAGACGACAAGCGTACGCAGTGTACAACGTATTATATTTTAAGTATATTAATTATTATGTATACACATTTTCGTCGCTTTAAGAGCGTTTTTTGAATAAATCACAATGTGCAGTTTCTGCAGCGGTGATAAATTACGGTTTTGTCCGATAAAACACTAAAATCAACATATTATTATCACAGAATAACCAGAAGGCTCACTTTCTTGAATTACACGGGTTCATGTTACGGGGGATAGATTTGCTACAACTGTTGGGACATCAGTGTAACCTGTATCGAGATAATAATTGCACAATCACATAATATCCTGTGGTACCGTGTTACGATTTACTACTTACAGTAAATATTGTTCAAAATTTTATTGTACAACAATAATCGTATCAATTATCACGGGAAAATATAACGATAACACCAAAAAATGTGTAGAATCAGTTTCAACGGCAAAAGAGAATTTTTTAATTATTTTCAAATCTTGGCTATATCCCTCAAACATTTTTCTCTGATTTTCGAGTTCTTGAGCCTTCTGGTTATTCTGTGTGATATTATCATGAAGACATAAAACGTCGATAATACGCGCGTATTGTTTCATACACGAGGTGCCGCGAGTACCTATAAGTATAGTGTTGTATTCGGTTGGAATTATGACGAGTTTTTTTTTTACCTAATTTACACAATTTATTAATATAGGACTTAAACGTGGAAGGTTCAAGTGTTTTAAGGATTTTTTTTTTTACCAGCCGATGATGGTATTGATGTGTTCTTGGATAGATACTATTCTCCATTTCACGTGAGAATAATGTGTTTTCATGCATCTCAACTCTCAACGGCCTCGTCAATGCCAGACTTCAACTTCCTTCTCCAACGTTTGACAGTGTCACCCAAAGCCAAACTTTTATGACGCGAAACAAATTGATTTATTTTCTTTCGAAGGATAAGGCGGAACAGTTTGACGAACTGATAGTACTCTCCCGTGGAATGGAGTCTATTATATTACCACGTTTCCGTTAACACCCTTTTGAATATTTAGTATCGAACACGTTCTCGTTAAAATATTGAACTGTTTTGCTCCTCGTTCGCTGAACAGCTGATTTTTAACGGCACGCGTCGGATCTCATGCCGCGGTGTAAATAATAATCATATTTTTTATCAAAATATTCACGTCGTCGTTACCGCGCGACGCTCGAAATCCGCGCAGCCGTTGACGAAAACGAAATTTCCCCGCGAATCGCTCCAAAATCGCCAAAAAAGTAAAACAAACAACGAAAAACTCAAAATTGTTCACGATATTGCGTGTGTGTACATGCGTCGAACTTCGGACACGCCGCGATCGTCATGCTGTTCGCGACGTCCGACACGACGTTTCTGGAGAAACTGCAGCTGCACATACGGCGAAAGATCGGCGAAGGATCGTTCTCCAAAGTGTATCTGAGCCGGTTCGGGGCGGGCGACGAGACGCAGGCGACGCTGATCGCCACGAAAGTGATCAACAAAAACCGCGTGTCGGCGAAATTCGTCGAGAAGTTCTTGCCCCGCGAGCTCGACGTGCTGCTCAAGCTCAGGCACCCGTTTCTGGTCCAGGCAAGTACATCGGGTTCAAGTTAGGATGCTCGTTTGCTATGTTGTTATGTTATGTTGTCCTCATTCGTAGCTTAGCACACTAGGTAAACAACACTCAAAGGGACAGTCAACAGAAAGATATGCTACGAATAGTATTATTGGGAGCCGGGATTTTAAAGTTGTATAAGTTTTAACAGGGCAAGTTGATTCGTCGACCGATCACTGAGCTTGGACGATTTGTGTTTTTGTTTTCTATGCAATGCACTCGAACAATTTTAAAGTACATATGATCACACCTACTTATAAAAAAAAAACAATTTGATTTGAGTGTAATAAAGAGTATGATTGGAGTCTACTTCACTGTGTACCCAATCTACATACGTAATAAGTATATTAGTAAAAAAAAGGTGATTTTATTAGAAATAATTAAAAAAGCACTTTTTTTCTCTTTTTTTTTTTTGCTCTAGTTTTGTAATAAAAATACGGTGTGAAGTTCTGGATTTCGCACGTTTTTATCCGCGTGACATTGCAGTTTTAGGCAACTTGGTCGAAACTCCGAGTACCTATACAGCTGTATTTACTCTTACTTCGCGTTCATTTTATTTTTTCGCTGGCTACACTCGTCTGCACTCTCTGAGGCAGTATTATGTACGTACACCCTTCAAAGGGGTTGTTTGTTTGTTTTTTTCAGTTAACTTTTCGCCGTTTTAAAATTACGATCATTCGTGGCACCCGCAAGACAGGAGCGAGGCGTTTTTAATTTTGTTTTATGCGCGCGTCAACGGCGCGACAGGTCGTGTACCCAAAAGATCGTCCGGGCGTGTTTACGACGACGTATATTATTTTTATTTTGTTTCGAGTAAATTCTTCAGATCGGCAAAGTACATACGTATATACATCTACCTGCAGCAGAGTATATAATAATAATAATATGCGTTCGCCTAAATGCGTGTTTTGGTATACCGAAGGGACTTTCGTGTTGATTATACATAGGTATTATTAAATTCCATCGCGATAAAACTTTATAAATTTTTGCGAGTCGTGACGAATTTCCGCGGAACGCGTGTTTGTGCGCACGAAATTCTCGTTCGGGGCGACGGCAGCGCAACAGAAATCCGTTTTACTTCTTGTCATCGCGAAAACGCGCATTCCGTTCGTTTTCCGTCGAGATCAAATAAAAATATACATCGCATGGATATGGATATATATATTTTATTAAATCGTAATAAACAAGAGGTTTTTTTTTCCATCGTGATTTCATCGCACGCCCAGTATTTTTAATAGTTTTCAATTGAAACACGCCGGGTAGTGGTCCTTTTAAAGAGCCAAAATTGCAAACGTTTTAAAATAGGTAATATAATTACACTAACGGAAATTTCATTAGATCGCCTCGGAGCGAACGGTATAACATCTGCGGCGGTCGCGATTCGATCTGAGAAAATACACGGTGTTGTTTGCTGATGGCCAGTGTCCAAAAATTTACAAAACGAGCTGACGCGTATAGCTATGTGAAAAATAATAATTAATTTAAGTACGAAAATTCCAAATATTTTACCAGTGTTGACCCCAGTCAGACGACACTCCACGCGACTGTGACTGCGACTCTTGATAATTTTTTTTTTTTTTCGAGAGCTTAAATACAATCTTGAGTTTTTCCCAAATTTTGTTTCGTTAATGCGTGCTTAACCGTTCCTCGTATCACGCTTAACACATAGTACTAGAAATGTCGAGTGAAAATGTGGTTTTTAACAATAATTTTACTATAGATATCATACTACTATACACGTACGAATGGTTTTCAGTTTGAAGACTTTCGGCGCGGTTTTAATCGCGTGTGATCGTTAGGTCAGCAGCAGTTTCGGAACAGTAAAACAATACACGCACACAACGGGGCTCGTTTTTTAGGGACAAATTATACTGTGGCAAAATCCTCGGAGTGAAAAACACGAGATCGACAGCATATATTTATCGTACAATTTATATAGTCTAAAGAATAAAAAGCGGTCGACGCATTTTCCGCCGCGTTAGAGTTAAACCTGTTGTAAAACTTAGTAGTAAACTACTATACCGCGCGCGCGGGTGAACAGTATAATTCGGTTTATGATTTGTGGTACGTACTGCGAGAATTTTGATCCGCAAAACACGTTTTCAGTAAAAGTACTTCAATATATATATATACACATGTATAGTCTACAATCGATTTAAGAGTCACACGACCATATAATATGTTTTGAAACAAATGGCCGTTTAATTTTTTGTCACGTATGTAGTGGTTACTGCGTTTTATTTTTACTCGGTTTTATTTTTTACGAGTAGCGACTGCGTACAGTGTAGTGCCGTGACAAATGGAACGTTTTCTTTTATTCGTTTGGAAGTCTTTTTTTTTTTTTTTTGATATTTTAGAAACACATATGTTATAATAAGGTACTTACATATCAACACCTGTACTCGCTAATTTTTAATTCGTCGCTTCACACGCGAATAACAACGGTTATAAACAAGTAACGTACATAGAAAATCGATTAGTTTTTTACGTCCAAACGGTGGTATAAAACACGCTGTACGTCACAATTTTTTCGAGTTTTCGTCGGTCGAACGGGAAAACGAAACAATTACCGGCCCTAAGCAAAAAAAATTTACGTATAACCTATACCATTGTATAATGTTTTTTTTTTTTAATTTTATAAAAAAAAAAAAAAAAAACATAAACACGTATAGCTAAAAGATTACTATTTTCGTCCGTTCATCATTATACAATATTTACTATACGTGAGGCAAGTGACGCTACACAATATTTAATAATTATATTTTGATTTCGATTGAGTTTGCCCGTTGATTTGTACGAAGTTTTTGTAGGCACATACAATTTTTTCTTCTAAAAAAAAAAAAAAAACCGTTATATTACGTTTGATTTTTCTCACTTTTTCGACCCTCCCCCTCAAATAACAAAACAGTAACATTCCTCGATCTCAGGTACACAGCATGTATCAGCGCGGTTACAAAATCTACATAAACATGGAGTACGCGGCGAACGGCGATCTGTTCTCGTATCTGCGGAGGACGACGTTGGCCGAGCCGCAGATCCGCTCGTGGTTCGCGCAGATCCTGCGGGCGTTCAGGCGAGTCTTGGAATTTTTTTTTACCCGACGTCCGCGTTGGAGACAAAGAGAACTTTGACGCTGAAAAACGTGAAATATATTAAATGAAAAAAAAATTGCGACCACTATTTTTTGGAGTCTGTGCCGATCCCGAAAAGTATACTTGCAATATAATTTTTCTTTTCAATTAATTGTCTTGTACTTTTTTTATCGTTAATATTGAGTTTTTTTTAAAATTAGTATTTCCATAAAATGCGTTGGACGGTACCGAAGCCAAAAAAAAAAAAAAAAAGTGATACAATTTTTCTTTTCAATTGTTTTATACTTTTCAGTTGTTTTTGAAATCGGTTTTATTTTTTCAAAAAGCACCGAGACAGTTTCGATAAAATTCATAAGTACGGTACCACCTCTGCAAAGTGTATGTATTACGACCGCTACCGAGAAAAAAAAACCGCAAAAATCGGTTCCCAAATAAATTCGGTCGAATACAGCCAAAATATTATGGTTTACCTTTTTAAAAAAAAAAAAAACTGGAGACGGGCAAATGCTGCATACTTCTACCCCCTACCTCCCAAGCGATTTGGTTCATGCGAAAAGGGTCCTTATTATAACGGCATTTCTGACAAAAATAAGAAGTCGACCGCGGATTTCCAACATTTCGGTGCACATAACATACAACGTTTCACGCAAGAAAACACCTTAACCAGACTGCAAGACGAAAATTTTTTTTTGATTTTCTCGAAATGAAATTGAAGCGACAAACGAACTGGGCTCTCTTTGCACGGGCCAAATCGAGCGACGTCCCTGTTAGAAAATAATAATAATAATAATCACATAACATAACATGCAATCGCTCGGAACGTTTCAACGCGGTTCAGGTACATGCACGGCGTGGGCGTAGTGCACCGGGACGTCAAGTGCGAGAACATACTGCTGACCGGCAACTACAACGTGCGCGTGGCCGACTTCGGGTTCGCGCGGTTCGTGGGACGCGGCCGGAACCCGGGCGCGGACACGGTGTGCGGCACGCTGGCGTACTCGTCGCCGGAGCTGCTGTCGGGCGCGCGGCCGTACAACCCGATGGCGTCGGACGTGTGGGCCGTCGGCGTCGTGCTGTTCATGATGGCCAACAACGTGGCGCCGTTCCGCGACAAGCGCAAGGAGGACATGCTCAAGAAGCAGGTATCCGAGCGGCGGACGCAGATCGGTTGGCAAACCCTCAAATCTCGCGGCAATCCCGAGTCCGAGTTGAAGGCGAAAATATCGTACTCTAAATTTTTTTTTTTATCGGTATTAGCCTAAACAATTTTTCGTCCTACGTATAGAACACGTAGTTGCGCCAATCAAGGGACCTTGTATGGTTTTTTCGTTTCCCGTTGTACTTTTTTTGCATCCGAGTTTCTGGTTTCGGTTCGAAACGATTTCGTTTTGTGTTCCAGTAAGAGTTTCGAAAATCAAACAAAATATTGAAAACGAAACCGGTATTTTGACCGTTCGAACCGAGGGATGTACCGTTTCTGGTTTTACGGTATAATATATTATTACGTTGTTTCGGTTCCGGTTTGGATTCTTAAAAATTGTAGGGTCTTAAGGGACCGTTGGTATTCGGTTCGGTACCACAGCCCCAACGCAACATAGTTACAACAAGTGTCCCGGTGAGATCGGTTTACACCCTGTACCCACTATGATTGCAGTATACGCGCCACTGCGAGGAAACTTTGGGAAATTTTTCATGTCGGCCCGCGCGGAAGACTGCCGGATGAATCGGCGAATTTCGCCTGGAAAACGTCTGGAAAAACTAAAAAAAAAAAAAAAACCCCTTGTTCACGCTTAGTATTTCGAGTTTGCGATCGATATAGTGTACAGTTTTATTATTTTTCCAAAAAATTTGTTATGGTTTTAGCAAAATTTGTGCGATTTTAAACCCGCGGTTGAAATCTTTTTACATTCTACTGCTACCCGCATGCGTCATTGTGTAGGTTCGCGGGAGTGTTATTTCTGTTTTTTAATTTTAAATTTTTTCGCTTAGTAACCACTGTACGGTGTGTATTCTTATCGTTTAAAATAATTTGTTTTTGAATGAAAGTAGCCTATTTGTTGTATACGCGACAACAACGAAACTTCCGGAAAAACTGTAACGAATGGAGAGATATTTTGTTGTAGCGAAAAAAAAGGCGAGAGTTACCCATAAGCTGTACAAGATTTTATTTCCAAGCTAGCCTGGGAGTGAAATATTAAAATCTAAGTTGTGGTTTACCTATTATTGTATCGCGATTCGAAAGACCATAAAAATCCGAAAATATTGCATTATGCTGGTTCTCGATGTAATTTTCCGCGGCAACGATACATGCTATAAGCTTTCAAGGTATCATTTTTTCCCCTACGTTTTAACTGATTGTGTTAAACCGTACTACACACGCGTGCAAAATGTATCGATCGAAGTGAAGAAAGGATATTTTATAACATTGTTCGAAATCGGAGAAGAATATAATATAGTTTTATAGGAAAACCACATTATTATATTACTATAAGTCGCGCGTTATAAGCGATCTTTAGAAGTGTATTAAGTGTATTTAAGTGTATTTTGCGATGTTAGCGTTCTATGCGCTCGAGCCCGCGGTGTTTGGATACAATACATTATAATATTCCTGGTCAAAAAAACAAATCCGTCTATAAATAAAAAGCATGTACGATATTAAATATTCATTAGACCTACACGTTCGGGTTCGTGCGGGATATTTAATTTAAAACGCAAAATTTTATTTCCGAATCAAACAAAATACAAATAAAATTACGTACACCACAAATACATATGTAGAATACTGTGTGTGTGTATCAGGAAATCCGGCAACGTCGTGGCTAATTTCGTATGCAAACGAGCCGCGTTTAAGGGATCGTTTGATCCGTCCGACAGATAAAGTACGTAAAGCGGTATTGTACAATAATGTCCGTACGTATAAAACATTATAAATAATACATCTCCCGCTCGTATAATCATGCGACGTTTCGAAAAATGACAAACGCTCGCAATCGAGTTTCACCCTTTTGGTCTGCACCCCCACGCCGACGTTTACACGAAGCGACGCCCAAAATAATAACAACATATAACTAGTGTACCATATCGGACGTAAAGTTAAAAATGATGTAATGTCACCTCAAAACATCGATTAAAATTTAAAGAAAAAGCCGCGATCGGTCTAGGTCGCGTGGGTACTTTGACGGGGTAGCGACTACGCTTTGGGTGGATCACTAGTTTAGGGGTTGTGGTTTAAACGCATTATTTTATATCTGAGAGCAACGATCACTGCCTTCGAAAATACGAGCGAGCTCAGTCGTCTAGTGGTACGTCGTGGTAAAAACAAATTTGACTACGAAAACTCTTATCGAATCTGTATCTTTCCTATTTTAGTATTATGTAAAAGTTTCGGCTTGGTTATTGCTATAAATACGGTTTATCGTTTGAACCACGAACCGGTGACCCGCCCAGAGCGTAGTGGCCGTCAAACGCGACCTAGTCGACTGATCTCGGCTTTTTTATTTCGTACACCGTACTGTGCCGCGCGTACAAACAAATTGTACGATATCGTTTCTTTTTCGACTGTAAATATTTTACTCGCTGTTTACAATAACAATAAGTCGTACGTTACTATTGTGTGTCCGTAC
The DNA here is from genome assembly GCA_017140985.1 of Hormaphis cornu. Classification (NCBI taxonomy): domain Eukaryota; kingdom Metazoa; phylum Arthropoda; class Insecta; order Hemiptera; family Hormaphididae; genus Hormaphis; species Hormaphis cornu. The sequence continues at coordinate 1,240,007 of CM029364.1, read as the reverse complement.
AGTTTGTGCTCTATAAATTATCGTAAACGAGTTGTTGTTTTCTCCGCGCGCTATCCACACGACATGTTCGCCACATTCGTTCTATATATTGTTTTTCTTTCGCCGCGATACGACGTATTATTGTTATTGTTATTGCGGTTTTACGTTACCTTACAAAGCGAACGTGTCATTCAAGCTGTCGAGTCGCACGTTACCGCAAAGTCGTGACGTCGACCGTGACGCGCGCACTTTTGTCCCTCGTTAATGCGGTAGGTGGTTGGTGGTTATATTTATTCGTACGCACGAAAAGAAATGACGAAAAACAAAATAACCATTCGTTTGCCAGCACTCATAATGGCAACTGTACGTATGATACGATGGTATTGCCGTTAAGGCCACGACGTCGACAACCGGCGGTTTAGATTAACGAAACGACGACTTAGGCGCCACCGTGTGTAGCAATAATAACCGTTTTTAAAAGCAAACGAAAAAGAGACAAACGCGTCGGGTGTTTGTGCGAAAAAAAAATCGCGAGAAACGTTTATAGTGCGAAACTAACCGGTCGTGCGTCGGCGGAAACGTGGTTTGAAAACGATTTTTTTTTTTTTAAATTCGTCATTTTCACGAAAACCACCTACTTTTTTTATCTGTACGCGAGTGCACATTAGTATCGTTTGTACAATACGACTGTTGTGTAACGCAATGAAAAAAAAAAATTCGTGGGACGAATAAATGGGTTCTTTAAATAAAATACAATGTAATCCAGAAGATTCATTTAACCCCGCAACAATACAAAAATAACGTAATAATACATCAATATTCTTTTAAATCAAACTTGTAGTTTTATAATTGTACTAAAATTACCGATAACCGCGACACAAATAAAATGCCTAAAATTTGAATTTTATACAAATTTCCACCACTTTCTTATTTATTTCATTATCAAAGAACGATAAAATAATACAATATTTAAAATTTTAGCTTTCCGATCGTATACGCAAATATAACATCTCAAACGTTCTGTTTTTTTTTTCTCCCTGCAGCGTGTTCCGGCTCTTCATATACTACTTTAAAATGCGTCTGAGGGCGATTTAGAGCGGGGAGATTGAAGCCGAACAATGCTATGCGACAAAAAGCTGAATTTTAGGAAGAACACGAACATTAGTAACAGAATTTAGGGGAATAATTCTACGAAATCGTGTACAAATCTAGTAAAAAACGAGGAAGATACATTAAAATAGGTCCCGTATTTACATCGCATTCCTTTATAAATTTCTGGACACGCCACTGAGGGGTAGTTTGAAGTAGAATATTTTGGGAGGGATTTTACTATTTTTTTTGGGGGGTCAACCCGATCTTCCCTCGACGACGTTATCCTGCAGTTAATGCAATGTTAATACGTGACGTGCGCGTGCGCAGTTGGCCAGGAAGTACGCGTTCCGGAGGATGTTGAACCGGAGCGAGCTGCTGAAGGAACTGACGGCCGCGTTCCTGGAACCGAACGTGACCGGACGCGTCAAGATACGGTACGCGCTCCAGAGCGCCTGGATGCTGCAGCGCGGGACCGACGAGATGGCCGCGGGAACGGTCGGGAAGAACGGGACCGTGCTGGAGGTGCCGATAATCACGCAGAGCACGCTCAAGGCACCCGAGTTTCACTATCAGATGACCGCGATGGAGGAACAGGACGACGGGAAGTCGGCGAGCGTCTTTAACGACGCGTTCGCCGTGCCGGTCGAGGAACGCGAGTTGGACGAGGCGTTTTACCTGTAAACGCGTAAAAAATAACGAAAATTAAAAACAATCTCAAAATGTATGTAGGATAACGCGGTTTGTTGATGTTGTTTTTAAACTGTCACTCGAAAGATTAAAACCGAAATATTACGCTCGCGTGTTTTATATTTTTTTACAACACGAGAAGCGCAAAAACGAGACCAAAATATATTAGGTACCCTGTTTGGTGTCGTATACTCACTTCTGACCTCCGCAGGGGGGACCAAACCATTAAAAACGAGACGAGTTTCGTTACAATGGGTACCTTAACGTTAAATAACATATCGTGGTGAGCCGCGTGTTAGGATATTGTAGTGTATAGTAAATTATAGCGCGGCGCCATCATTTCCGTGAGTCCAGAACAGCCTGCGTAGACGACAAAATCTTTTCAAGACCATATATTTATATATATTTAGAATTTCCGGAAAATATTTAATGTTTTTTTCTTCTCGCTTTTTATTGTATCACTACTCGATTTTCCATAGTTTTGTACGGCTAAAAAAAAAAACACACGACCAACTTATCGCTTTATTTTCGCGTATACCGCGTAGGTAGTACCCGTTAGGAACGGAGCTCGTCGGCGAAACGTTTTTTGAGCTCACAGCCGGGCGATAAACGCGTCCGCGTAATTCCGCGGGGTTATGTCGACTCACTCGCACAGAGCCCCCATCCTACCACAATCACGGTTATGGCGGTTTTGTTTGCCGGGATCGCATAACCGCGGTAACCGCGCGCGATCGGTGTGGTTACTACCCTACGTGTACACGTGACGTTTTGTACGTACAATCCGCACGTAAATCCCATCGTCGTGCGTATATTATAACATAACACGTATAAGTAGTCGTGATTCGAAAGCCTGCGCGATCTAAACGTCTACTGTAATATTTTACACAGAACGGAGATGATTAAAATAAAATGTATAGGGTCAAGGAAGTGGTACCGAGGCGACGGTTATAGTTTTGTGACGTTACATGACAATTATTCGCCAATATATTCGTTAGCATTTTTTTCTGTTATTCGTTTTCAAGAAAATATACGTTGTGGTGTGTGTTTTACTGTCGTTACGAGTTTATTCCGAAAAACGAGTGCGGTTCTGAGTTTTAATATTTTCCTTTTCAATTGATATCGTATACAGAAAACTCATTCATTTCAGAACGCAGAAGTGATAGAACGAAGAATTCTAATATCGGGTATGTTTTCCGAATCATTTTGGGACCCGTTTGAACCTATTTTTCGAGGGGTAAGGCCGTGGTTGGCGGCAACGGATTTAAACGGAGTAAACGAGTTTGTGGGAAAAAGTCTTCTGCAGTCTCCGGGAGTCGACGTAATCGAATTGTTTTTTGTTGCAGAAATAATGCAAACTTCTTACTGCAGCATTGGTTTTTGATTATTGATTTTATCGTTAAGAAATTAGTTAAAAACTCGTATTGTAATTAAAAAAAAAAATCGATTATGTAAAATCCCGACGCACCCTAGGTACGAAAGGGCCTTTGTATTTCTAACAAAAAAAAAAAAAAATTCCAAAAACATGATCGTTTTACGGGAGCGAGAGTTTTTTCGGTGAGGTATTTTTTTCTCGAGGGATATACAGATTACGTGCAGTATCTAATAATAATAATAATGTATAATTCTTTGGCAGAATCCTCTAGCTTTTGCGAATTATTTTGCTTTTTTCGAAATGAAGAAAATTCGTTTCATATCGTCCACGAATTTTCGAATGATTATTATTAATTATTGCGATAAAAGGTAGGCCTAATTGTTAAAACCGATGAACGCGACCGGAAAAAAAAAAAATTGTTTCTTAAAATATTCGATCCGAGATTGATAATACACAAAAATTAACCGTTATTCTCCCCTACAAAAAGTTCGATTTTCGTAGGCGCGTTAAATTCGGTCTTTCGAGATCACCCTGTGTCCCTGTAGGTATATTATATTGTCACGTATTATCTACATTCGGCAAACGCATAATAACAATAATGCTACATGCAGCTCTGTATATAAATGTACAATTATAACGTTGAAATGCAAATCATCGCGATAATATTATAGGTATTATCGTCGAGGAATTATATTCCAAATACCTACCGTGTAATAGTTGAAAATTATACTCTAGTACTTGATCGTAATTATTGCACCGTCTATTTGCCGATCGCGTTTGATCGAAACACTTCGTTGGAGACGCGTAACTATATTATTATATTTGTCGAGTAGTTCGAAACACGTTCGTTTGCCAAACTTTTCGCGCGCAAATCAGAACATTTCGTACATAAAACGGCGTCTAAACAGTATTGCGTATGCAAAAAAGTTTGACCGATTTTCTCGCACTCAAATTTTTTTTCGAAATAGGTAGTTCGGTCGATGCCTAAAAATGTATTTCGTACAGAGTGATTGAAATCAATTTATTGATCGTATCGTGTACACGTCGCGTCAAAAAAAGTCGAGTTAATATACAGTATATAAAACTTTTAAACATGTCATTTTGTACAAACACCGAACCACCCAAAGCTGTGTGACCTACTCCGCGACGAAATTCTCATCCGTTTCGGTAGTCTGCTATACTTTTTTTTATAATTCTTAGAAATGCGCCAGCATTGAATATCATACGTACGTCTTATCAGCGAATTAAACCTAATCGGATTTTCAAACTTTATTTTCTACAAAAAGGCATCATGGTCAAAACTTTTCGTTCGCGGTTACGGGTTTTCCTCGTTATATTTTGCGGTATTGACGGTTTTTGCTTTGAACGATGTTTACCTTCTACTCCGATGCGTTTAAACTAGAACATAGAAAAACATTATTTTTAAAACGCCTGTTTTAATAACTAATTCTATTCAGGTTCTACAATCGTAAGTTATAGTTACCGTACTAACATTACAAATTATATTCCACGTCAAGTTTTTTCGTTTATCGGTGTAATTAAAATACAGGCTTTTATTTCATATTAAACATCGGTGTAAATTTTCAATGGTCGAATACGTATTATGTACACTTAATTTTTTTTTTACTTAGTTTTTGTCATACTTTATTTATGGTTTTGTGAATATCCGGGTCGGTCGAAAAGATTCAATTCTTACAGACATGAAAAAAAAAAAAAAAACGACTTAATTCGAGAGAAAGAAAAAGGTCATCAGTTATCGCGTGACCCAGGTTTTTAACAGTATTATAAAAGCGGGAGACGTTTTAATTAGAATTTAAGGTAATTAACTGCAGATAAATAGCGTTAAAACGGATTTGACGGGAAAAATAAAAAATATTTCAAACGTTTTTCGACGTTGATATCTCAATAATTTGTTATTTACTGTAGAATACGACGGACAAAACGCTATTATTTCGTTCGGAACAGCAAAAATCGCGTTGAAAGTAATTTAAAAAAGCCGGGATCACTCTAGGTCGCATGGGTTAGAGGTTAGACGGAGTGGCGACTACGGTTCGGGTGGATTACTGGTCTGAAAGTTATTGTGATTCAAATGTATTATTTAATATCCGAAAGCAATAATAAATCATCATTTCCTTCGAGTAAACGATTCTGAGCGAGCTCGGTTGTCTAGTATACGTCCTGGTAAATTTTTCGAGAATTCAAAGTTCTATGCTCAGCTCAAACGTTTTCGAAATCACTAGAAACTTTTAAAAAATCCGTATCTTACCCGTTTTAAATTGCGTAAAAGTTTCAGCTCGTTCCGATCATCGTTTTGGGTGTTAAAACTAAATCGACTTATTATTTTAAACACGCGTTGCCCTAATTATTAATGTTTCTCCTTAGTTTTATGACTATAACTTTTACAGTTTTGGACGTTGAAATTGTCCCAAAGTACCGTCAGAGACCTTTCACTAGAGGTGTACACTGAGTTGAAAAATCGGAGCTTTTCTCATACCCTTAAAGTTGTTCACAGTAAAACAATAAATAAACATCGTTGTAAAAACAATATACATTCTTCGCTGCGCTCAGAATCTGAAAATCGGCGGAAATTAATTTTTTACCGGAAAATTTACTCCGTTTGCATCTCTGGACTCACACGCGTCGTCCTGCAGGACTCTCGTATAATCTGTGACGAAACTTTTAAGTCGGAGGATCGCCTCGCAGGATTTTGCGCAGGTTTTACGCGCGAGCGAGTTTGACGAGCTCGTCCCGCGCGTGGGTCGCGGCTAATTGAAATTTAATCTTTTGCACCGACGAAACTGCACTTGTTGTGCCAATTATTATTATTATTATTATTAAGACAACGACGCGAGTTGACTTACTTTTATTAATAATTATTATAATGTACTAGGAGATGTGGTACGCCTGTAAATTATAAACGGGAAATCAGTTCATTTTCGAATGTTATAAAAAGAAAAAATATGTAAAACTTTAGTGCACTTGGGTCATAAAATGACGTGCCAGGTATAATATATGACCGACGGGTTCCTTTTTACCTAATCGTTGGCTAAGATTTTAAACCTGTCAACCGTATGGGTAGTGATCTAACTTTTAAACAAAAAAGCGCAATGAAAAGATGGAAAATTTTGTTCTGACGGTGGTAGGTGTATTCTGTGACATATTTTTTTTCTTCCTTTATAAAATATGAGAAAAAATAATTGATTTTGTTTTTCATCGATGAAATTTATGCATTAAAACTAACGTTTTGTTTTTAATAACTATATTTCACATAGTATTTTCTATTCACATATATCAAAACAGAATTAAAATAAAATGATTATTTAAGTAGATATCTTCAATAAAAAATCTGGTTATTCATCCCTTGAGTGTCAAAAGGTTTATTATCTATTGATAAAAAAAACAAAACGGAATAAATTAAAGTAGACTTGGGAAATCACGTTTTTTTTATTTTTTTCAACAACTTTTCTAAAAACATGTTCTAATACAGGAGACTTAGTATAAATTTTAAACGGTTCGACTGTATATTCAAGAAAAATACCTAAGTAGGATCCCTTTGGTTTGCGCCACTTTGACGGTAAAAATGGCTCAGGACACAGCTCTCAAAGCGCTTTTCCTCGGTGAATTACCACGTTTACAACCCACGCGAGTTTTTGCTGTTTTAAATCTCTTCTTTAACCAAAAAAAAAAAAAAAAATTAAAAAGAAAAAAAAGTGGAACAAGGTTAGCCGAAAAGAAGATTACTGAAAGACGGTAAAGCGCGCGAGTGGTTCCTTTCATTTCCTAAAGGAAAATTATTTCCGTAAAAAAATTTGTTTTTAACAAAGCGTATCGAGGTAACACGTTGTTTTTGGTAGACCGCACAAATTCAATAGACATGAGAACTTCGCCGAACTATCATACTTTTTCTATTTTGTATTTTTTTGAACTAGCGACGTAATAACGTTTTCGATTCCGAGTATTCATTCGGGTTTGAGTCTTGAAACTTTAATGCGATCTAAAAAAACAACAACGTTTGGTCGAAAAACTTCAAAAAAAAAAAAAACAAAACGATTTTGGCTTGTACAAGATTTTATACTGTCCTTTTTTAGGTCATCATGTGTTTTATTTAGTCGACAATTCCTAAAATAATATTTGTTGAAATTTTCACTTGTGATTTGAAACGGACAAAGTTTAAACGTCATACGTGTTTCAAAAATTTTCGATAGTTTTTGAGCTAAATATTGAACATTCACTTTTGTATATAGATATGATATTATTGTTAGTTAGTAGTAAAAATAAGTAGGAAAAGTCGAAAAGAACAATAAGAACCAAACGCGTGTACACGTCAGAAATCAACCCTTTTTGTTCAGTATAAAAATAACCGATCGGACTAAATTGTATCTTTTTTTTTTTTTCATTTTAGACAAGTCCACATTTTTTGATATAAATGTGCACATTAGATAAAAACAAAAATAACTTAAATACCTACGTTATACGTGGATGTAACGGAGGAAACGTATATAATTCCATTCGTAAAAATAATATCATATTGCAAAATGTTGTCCTTTTCACGATAAATCAGATGTAACATAATACTGTTGTTAAATTACTCGTATTGTCGTGATTTTCGTCCGGTTCGGGTAATCTGTGACATTCGATTTGTTCGGGTTATTATATTTACAGAGAGCTGACCTTCCACGACTTTTTTATTGTTTACTTTTTCGCTTATTTCATTGTGTTGTGTGCGAAATGTGGACGTACAAAATAAGATACGTGTAACTTACCAATAAAAATTCTTCGATAGAAATTGACGTGTAGGTCGGTACGATTCGGTAAAATGGTATAGATTTATTTTTTTTTTTTATTTACTTTTTAACTTGATACGTTTTTAACATAAAAATAACTTAACTTTCAACAAAAATAAAATAGGCGTATCGTGCCATAGTAAAAACGCGTATACAAACGACGGGTCAATCGATTTAATCAACGTTGAAAAAAAAAAATCATCTGCAGTTTAATTCTACTAAACAATTGTCTGTAATCTATACAATTTATAACGAGTTATGCACATCTCTAAAAATGTGTTTAAACACCATACAAATATTTATATGTTCTCTCTCAAAACGATTTTTTAGCTTATAATATTTTAGCCAAATTATGTTTGTATTTTAACGGATTCCAGTGAGTTTTCCATAAAAATCCTCCCTCTTTTAAATTTTTCGGAATAAATAACATTCGTTCGAACCGATTTTTCTAACTCGGTATTTGCGGTTATCTTCGCTTTTAATTTTTTGTTTTTTCGTTTTGTTATATTTATTTCGTGTCGATCGGGTGCAGAAGAATACGCGTTTTGGAAACTCGGAAAGCGCTTATATGGATTAAATATTTATAACAACGCTGCTTTTCCGTGTAAACAATTTATCATAATCTAACTTTTTTAATTTTGGTGTATCGAAAAAACGTTGTTGAGAAAGAAGAAAAACTTTTTACGTAAAAAAAAAAAAATCTTTTTGCGTAGTTGTTACACTTTTTCCTCCGTATCATTGTAATACGCAAATAATTTTTACGATAACAGAATAATAATTAAAACATTTCGTTTGAGTATTTATAATTATATTATTATAACGAGTATAGGTAAGTAAGTAGTTTTTGTTTTTTATTTTTGTCAATTATTGGGTGCTTAATTTACCGCATTCCAAAATGCGAAAACAATCAGATGGATATACCATAATAATGGTTATTATACGTTGAATGTATGTAATTAATTATTGTTGAAGTTAATTGGCCATTATAATTATTATTTTATTTTTAATCAAAATATTTAAATTGATTAATTTTTATTCAAATTCTATGAACCAAATTGTTTATTTTTCGAGGAAAATAATTGGAGACAATATGATTTATTTTATAGCCGATTGTTTATTAATCGATATTAATCAATATATAGCTACTATTTTGTGCTTAACAGTTTTTTAATTTAAAAAAAAATATTTTAATATTAAATACAATTGAGTTTTACCACTTTGTACTCGCGTATTATAAAATTATTATTTTTTCTCTCGATATTTAGTCTTTATTAATGATATTTAAAATGTGAGTTAACTTAATTATTTTCAGCTTGATAGATTCCTAAGTTTTAACCCATCTTGAACAAGTATAATTAATTTAACAAAATCACGCTGATAAAATAAAATAAAATAAAATAATAAAATAAACTCAAAAGTCAAAATGTTTACGAATTTTTAACTTTTGATACTCGTTTTAAACTAATTTTATATACTTTTTCCGAGTTTAATCGACTAGAGTAAAGAAAAAACCCTGGAATTTTCAAAGCCTTTATAATCGTTGTAGATATAACAGGATCGCATTAAAACAAATAATTTGAAAACTAACGATTCTAAATTACGAAAAGATTACCGAGATTTATTTTGGTCATAGTCGTTGAATATTGTACATGTGACAATAGTTAACTGTTTCAAATTACTGATTTAAGTTTATATAGCCTTCGCGGTTCTTTCTGTGTGGTATTTGTTTCGTAACGATTCGACGAAATGCGGTCGATAATAATAACTGTTCAAGAATCGATATGTGTCCGTCGTGAATAATTTTCACTTTCGCCTTAAAAAGAGAAATGTTTGTAAGGAATAGGTGTACAAAACAAGTATATAGCAATATCGTCTGTGGAGTAGGTCATTGTTGTGGGTGAGTCACTGTTTTTCAAGGTTAATTTAGACTGATGTGTTATATTTTGTATTTAAAAATCCGAAAAAATGGTCAAAATCATTTAAAAACTTATGACGTCCGAACTTTATCCATTCCCATAAAGTGCTGTAAACACTTTAATTGATTTGAACATGTCTTTAAGGAGATACTGCCGAAAAAAAAGAACGAAAATAACAAAACAATTTATAGTGATGTAGTTAGGCATAAATTTGTGTGAACAAAAAAATTAACTTATTATGAAAACTTTTTAATAGTGAGTATATATACATTTTGTTATGCTTGTGTTAACGTTTCAACATTTTAACATGAACAATGTATTGAACATATTTCGTATTTTACTTAACGAAACCGGTAAATTATTGAACATTTCAATGTATTCTGTATTTAGCAAAAAATAGTCTAAACTATTTCAAATTTTACTGACGCGTGTTTACATCATTCATTCCAATGATCTGAAATTTTTTTTAAAACATTTCTTGGCGGAGTTGTTGGCCAGAACAATATTTATGTAAAAATCTAAAAAATGATGATAAGTAAATCGCACTCTTACCTATGTATGAATCAAAATCATGTAATTCGATTCTCGAAATTTTCTAGGAAAATATGTCGTTTGGATCCTCTTAAAGTTTTGAGACTTTAAACAGAAAGCTGACAATTTTATGAAAAAAATTTACGTCGCAAGATGTCAGAATACAAAATTTCAAGGTAATTTACAATGCTAAAAAATTGTCTTAAATCAGCACCTATAGTTAGTATTATTTATTCCATCAACTTGTGAAAATTCCAAGTTATTTGGAGTACTTTCACAAAAAAAAAAAACAAACAAAATAATTTCAAAAAAGCTTCAACCAATCTTGGGCCTATTTTCATACAGGCGAGACGTGTATAAGGATCGGTGTAATTTTACTTGCCATATTCGTGATTCCAAAAAAAAAAAAAATTTAAATCGTCACATTCTTCGTTACATGCTCAAAATCTATTTAAAAATAACGATTTTTAGCGTGCCTAGCGACTACAAGTATTTATTTAAAAATGTCATGTTTCAAGTGGTCGAATTCACGTGAAATAAACGCCTAAATTTTTCAAAAGTGCAGCAGCAGGCGCTGACGCCAATATCGTTTAAAACATCATAATTTTTAAACGTGCCGCGTCAATATAACGAGCTGTATAATTTTAAAAAATATTATCCCAAAAACTAAATGACGTATAATTATTACGTACATAAATTATAGACCTACGTTGAACACATTTGACAAGGTGTCTAAAATTAAAAAAAAAAACCTCCCTATATTGCGGTCGGTCAATGTTTCGCGATTAGTAACGAATATTTGAGCCGACTGGACGGGCTCTTTGTACCGGAAAATTAAAAAAATCGCCTCCGAAATGATTGGCAAAAACGACAAAACAATTTTTATTTGTATAATGCATCTGGAGGAAATAATTAAAAATTGGTTTCTCGTTCGGAATAACTTTATATTTTTTTTTCCTACCTAATAAATCATGTCGTATTCCACGAAATCCGGGCGAAAGGCGATCCTTTACTTCCGCGGTTTGAATTTCTCCGTGGTCGATTTCTCGCACCCGTCACCCCGATCGGACAAATATTATGATACATATTGGTAGTCTACATCGTAAGTTATTTTAAACTCGAAAGAGCTAACGAAAAAAAAAAAATAAAACACCATTCAATAATTCATAATTTTGCAGTATGTATGGGTACCGCTAGATTTTCCGTTCGAATTGTTTTCTCGCGAAACTGACGTACTACACACTTTAATGTATACCAGAAGTCAACGACGTTACAGCTGTTTCGCGTCGACATATTACTCGTATATCGTTTACACCGATAGTTAATAAGGTTCGATAAAATATCATTTTTCAATCGGTTTTTTATACATTTAATATATTCAAATTTAGTATTCTGCACACATATTGGTGGTTTTCTTCCTTGATTTTCATTTAAAACCCCAAGCGTTTATACACTCGATACATTTCACTTTTAATGGAGGAGGAACGATACGTCTAAAACATAAACAGCTGGAGGACAAACGCCAAAATTACGCCGATGGAGCGCACGTTTTCGTTTCGATGCGTTTGTCGGCGTAAAAGTAAAAATAACAAACAAATAAAAAAATAAACACAAAATACAATAATTGTGTTTTATTATCACAATAAAAACGCGCACAAATATTGAATGTTATTTTTGAAATCGTGTATATTATAATATAGATTTTCACTGTCGTTTATATAGTTGTATAGTTGTACCTACTACAATATATTTACACAACTGTAAGTACTTATTTATACAGTATTTTCTATACATATTTTTTTTTGTTAACTTTTATCAGAATATATACACAATCTATAATTTTTTTGGTGTTTTTTTTTTTTTTTTATCGACTGCTCAAAGAATTAAATTTTTAACGCATGTACATGAATTCAGCGAGGACCATGAAAACGTTTGATGGTTTTTTTAAATTTTATATCCAAAAAAAAAAAATGTTCAAAATGGCCATTGTTATTGTTATTTGTATATATATATGTATAATTATAAGAATGCAACTCGATTTTGGAGCTGAACTGTCGTCATAACTATAATTTTAAAATAGAAATTAATTTTTCTTGATCGAATAAAAAGTTTAGTTTAAAATGTGTATGCACCATCTGGGTACTATCGAATCATACTCGAAAATAAAATCAATTCCTGTTTTTGAAATTTAAATGCATCGGAACATTTCGGTGTTTTAAAGCGACATTTTACTTTTGAATGACTGTTTTTCGAAATGGACTGAATATACGCACAGGTTTAAATGAAAAAAAAAAATACCATGAAAATATTGAACACTCGGGTTAGAAGTGTTCGGTGTGAACGGCCCTGGGCGCAAGTAGGAAATCGCAAAGGAAGGAGCAGAATATTCGTGTGTGACACAATAATTATTGAAGTGTTTTGAGGTTTTTTTTCCCGTTTTTTTTTTCCCCTTCAATAAAATAAACAAATAAACATTGTATCGAGTATAGTAATATTGTCGTTCCGGTCGGACAAGCCGTGGAATTAGTTCCGTCTTTGCGGATGAAAACTGTGGTAATATTATAAATTATAATTATTACCTAACGTCGGGATGAATGCGGCTGCTGCTGTAAGTAGGTTTTCATTCTGGTTTTAGATACGTATTGATATATATATTAAGTGTACGCAAAGACAAATGCGGTATGGTATATAGTGATTGCACGAGTTGCCAGTCTTGAAAAAAAAAAAAATACATATATAAAATAATTACAACGATGTACAAAAAACAACACGATTGTTGTTGACTTATCTAACAGAACATTGCAGCTAATAGCGCGTTTATTTTTAACGATTACATCGTTCTTATATCCGTATCGAATCGATCGCGGCGTACCTCCGGGTCGTCGAGTGTCTGTCTGGCCGTTTTGAATTCGCGATTCGTCACTCGGAATCGGTTTTTTTTTCGGCAACGCGAATGCAAAATCGCAAAAAACTACGATATATTATAGGGGATATAAAATATTGTACCTGACGAATCGTTCCGACTGTAAGTCGAAAGGCTTTATAAGGATTGTGACAATTTTATACTCGGGCGAATATATACTTAGGGGATGTTATGGTTAGGTAAAGAGGAGGGGAAAATAAGACGACGAGAAAACATTTTTCTAGAAATTCGATTAACTCGTTCGAGGATTTCGGTTCGGGAAACTTTTTTTCGTCGCGACGAACCGTATTAAAGTATTGTTTTGTAAACGAGCGGTGCAGCTGTAACGGGATAAAATTAAAAAAAACAAAAAACACATTTTGTTCTATCCCCGATAGAATTTCTATCGAATCCGCCAGAGCGCGTTCTACAATTATTACCAGACGGCTATCCGAGTAGGAAATTTAAGTTCCTTCACAAACGAAACTGTAGTTGACTTATTTTCGATTTGAAAAATGATTACGATTCAGAATAGCAATACTTGTATACTGACGTTTTTTTTTTTTTTTTGGAATTTTGATTTTTAAAACAAATTTTCATGCGATTAAATTTGAAAAAACGAAGTCAATTTAAACACTGATAACTTAAAAAAAAAATTTGATTTTTAAAAACTGACCAATATCAAGCAGTATGTATGGGCCGTACATTCGAAAGTTACAGACTTCTAACTTAAACATGGCGGGAAAGAACTTAAAATGCGAAATTTTGATTTTTAAACTTGTTCGACTCGTCTAAAAGATAAACGAAAATATCTCAAACGACGTGTTTGAAAGTTGAAAATTGAGTTATGCTCGGACAACGGCTATAACGTTTCAACGGACTACGTTTAGTACCACCTAGTTAAATTAATCATAGTCTAAAATTATTTTTTCTCGAAATTACATGAAAATAAAGGGCCGATCGATTATTTTAAACGTTTGTATCGAGTTGATTCCCAAATCAAAGCGCGACCTACTTGTATCGGGCTCTTATTAACTCGGTTATGAAAACAGTTCGATTAGATTAAATTTGAAAAAAAAATCATCGTCCAAGTACACACCCGCCCTTTTCTCGAACAGAGTGGACGGAAACATATTATTATTATACGCACAGTTTTGGCGGCCGTTTCGCTCTTTAGTTTTTCGCTTAAGCCTTACTAAAAAAAAAAATTTTTTTTCGTCGTTTGTGTTCGGTCGCATGCGCGCGGTGTTAAAATATGCCAGAACGTCTTAAGTAAGGCGTCTGCGAACATGTTCTCCGTGCGTGGAACCGCGTCCGTCACCGCACCGCCAAGATCTGACCGTATCCGGCCGAGGCCACCGCCGCCGCGTAGTTGTCGCTTCCGCTGCCGCTGCCGCCAAAGTTGTTGCCGCCGCCGCCGCCGACCGGCCGCCTATTCTTGTGCTTTTTCACCTTCTTCGCGCGGCGTTTGCGCTTCTTCCGCCGCGGGTCCGCCCGGCCGCCGCTTCGCGCGCGCTCCTTCTGCGACCGCGACGACGACGCCGCCGGTTCCGCGGGCCGCTCCGCCGGATCCTTCACGTGCTCCTCGTCGAAGAACTCGCGCTTCTTCGAGTACTCGTTTTTCTTCACGACCCTCCGCTCGCCCGGCTCGTCCACCACCACGTCCACCTGTTCCCGTCGCGCGTCTTTGCCGCCCGGCTTGGCCGCCGCCGCCGCCGCCGTTCTCGGCTTCTCGACCGGCGTCGGTCCGCCGCCGACGTACCGCCGCGGCTTCTCGACCGGCTCCGGGTCCACGTACCTGGGGTCGCCGCGACCGTAACCGCGGTACCGGTCCGAACCGGCGGCGGGCGCGCCGTAACCGCGGTAGTACCGGTCGCCGTTCCGGCCCTCGTCGTAGTAGCGGTCGTGGATGAGCTCGACGTCGTCCGCGCCCGGCGGCCGCTTTTCCGTCTTCGGGACACGCGTCCGCGAACCCTTCCCCGCCGTCGGCCTCACCATGTACTCGTACGTGCCGGCCGTCTCGTACGGACGCTCTTCCTCCTGCACCGCCTCCTCCAACCGGCCCCGGACTTTGCGCACCGCGTCCGCGGGCACGCTCCTGTGCCCGTACCCGCCGCCGGCCGCGCGCGACGGCAGCGGCGGCGCGGCCGTCGTGTGCTGCACGTGCAGTTCGGGCGACACCGTCCGGGACTCGATCGTGCCGCAAAACAGGAACTGCAGTGCGCAAAACGCCGGGAACAGCGGACGGCGCGGCTGCATCGCGGTGTATTCGAACCAGAACTGACGCGTTACGCTTTCCCCGCGCGATTGTACCGACCGCGTGTCGCACCGCGGCCTTCCTCCCCCCCACCGATGCACGCGCGACGCAGGTTCGTCTGGCGCGTTCGCTCGGCCCTGTTGTACTCACAAAACTGTCCGGCGGTGTCTGATGTCGTTATAAATCAATGCGTTCGTTTCGGAAAATTTCGGCAGAAAGAGTCGTTTTCGCGACGCCCAACACAATAAACGAGTCAGAACGAGGAGCGCGTCAAAGGCGAAACGAACGAAAAAATAATTTTTCGCGTTTTTTTCACGACGTCTCGCGTACAACACGTACCGTGTTTTATTATAAACGCGTATAATATCGTCTGATCCCGCTTAAGTGTGAAGATGGTACAACGGTTGTTTGAAATTGCTTTGTCGTTTTTAAAGAAACGTTTTTTCCAAAAAAAAAAAATTGTCAGTTTGATGGGGTTTTTCGTTGCGCGACGCTTCGGGCGAAGAAAAGGAAAGTGTGCGATGCCAGGTGATGTCAAACTATTCAGGTATAGAGATTGTTTTGTGTTAAAAAAAAAAAAATATAAAACGTTTTCCGGATAATATTTTCGTTTTTTTTTTGAAGAGGAGAAGTACCTATGTTTCAAGCCTTGAGAATTTTCTTAAAAAATATTGTTTAACTGTTCTCAAACATTCCACACCGACCTTGTGCTCGGTGGCATAAAACATCGGTAGTATTGTACAATACAATAACTGTAAACGAATTTAAAACGAAAAACAAAAACTTTTTACGTGCGTTGTGTATCGCGTAGCGCCAGCAGCGCGTGCGACCCTAAAACGCTGTTTTCAGTCGCAATTCCACGATTTTCCGCTCAGATAATAATGTTTAGTCGCGTTTGTTATTTTTATTTTTTATAATAAAATAAAAACATATTAACGTTTCGTTCGAACACCGACAGCAGCAGCGACAGTAGAAAAAACCATTATATTTTTTTTTTTGAAAACTGCTTTTTTGCTTTTATTTAAATTAGCTTAACGCTCGAAGGATTTTACCGCCGCGCGAACGCAAAGACGAACTAGTGTCGTATAACACGCGAACAGTGTTTACAACCAAAAAGGATGTACTTACCGCAATGTATCTAAATATAATTTTATAGACATATTCTTGGGCGTATTTCTACTACGCGTTATTAACAATAAAAAAAAAGCCCAGATCACTTTAGATCGCGTGGGTAGTTTGACGGAATAGCGACTACCGCTTAATTTGGTCGCTGGTTTAGAAGTTGCGGTTCAAATGCGTAATTAGGAATCTGAAAGCAATGGTAGGCAATCGTTGCCTTTAAAAACACGATTCTGAGCGAGTTCTAGTATTATACGTCTAGGTATGAGGTACTTCAAAGTTCTAACATAGCTCAAACATTTTTTAAAACATTCAAAAAATCTGTATCAAAACAAAATACGTTCTTCGGTGCGCTCAAAATATATCTAAAACAAATTTTTGTCGACTTCACTATGGTTACGGTTACTTAATTTAAAACGCGACGACGAGGATACGTTTCGCGATAATAATATCGTGTAAAAATCATATTATTTTAGTAATTGAAAAAAATACGTTTAGCGATGTAGCGATTGCTTTTTAGGCAATTTGTTTGTAAACGAAACGACGTCAATCGACCCGAAAAATGGAACGTTTTCGTAACGCGAATCGTTGCGAGATAATTCAAATAAAACAGCAAAAATATTGAACGAACAACGGTTACAACGGTTTTGTACGCCTGGGTCGTTGAACTAAAAAGCATACAAGGTTACGCGAAGGACTGATCGGTTTTGTTTTTCAGAATTTTCGTTTGTTTTATCACCGCGCGATATCATTATTAAATTTGTTCGACTTTTTACTGTGATTTTTCATAAAGAAAACCCATGATTATATTAATAATTGAAAGTTAAGAACGGAAAAATAAGTCGAACATTTTGAAAACGCTCGAAATGTACCTACCGTTTAACAATAATTTGAATCCGCTCATACCGACCTTAAAAGATGCGGTGGAGGGTGTTTGGTCTTCATATTTGTATACTTGAATATTTTGAAAACATCAATTGTTGTTCGCATTACTTCGAAAGTTTGCACAATATAGACACGAGTTGATTTTTTAGAATTTTTACGGCATTTGTACATCATTACTCATTACAATGTGTAAACGTTTTAATAAATTAGAACGATTTTTGAAAAAATCGTTATGAAATCAACATTAACCACTTTAAATTTTCCGTTAGAAGTTACGCTCAGAAGTTAGATTTTTTTAAAAAAAAAATATATGTTAAAACTAGTATAGGTAGCGTATAGTTGGCGCATTTTTCACTTCGCTTGGAGTGTAAAATATTGTACACGTTTATTCGTATTGGATCTTATCGGAAACAAAATAATACAAAAAATACGTACCTACCTAAGAGATTGGGTGTAGTGAATAGAATGCGTTGCTGAATGAAAAGTTCTTTAAGTATATTTTATTTTCGTAATAGTATACGAGTTAATTTTTAACGGCATATTTTTTTGTTTAAACCAATTAAATCGATTTCGTCCATTATAACAATAGAATGCTACGACTGATGAATATTGTGAAACAAACAGTATCGACTGTATAAATAGTTCATTATTAATGAGTTAGATAAGGTTAGGTTAGGCCTCTGACATTATTTATTAATATTATAATTTAAGTATTAACGCGTGCGGTTAAAAGTTTGTTAAAAATTGTAATCCTAAGTACGCGCGTTGATGACACTAAACGTCGTAAAATTTAAATTTTCGACGTCTTAATGTATTATTATAAGTATGATAATATTATATTATAGTCGCAGTTTTTTGAGAGCAAAAACATTAGCGACCAGAACGCTTCGGCGCGGACAAATAATAAAAATCGATTGAAAACAACGTATCTAAATATTGTGTGAATAAATTAGTCGTAACAATAACATTATATTATAAGTGTTCCGAAACACTTCAAATTTGCAGTATATTGCATACGCAGACCCCGTCAAAAACGTTATAAAATTAATGTAATATTAAATACTTGTTGAAACTTAATTCATTTACCGCGCAATAATCGGTCGCAATCGGTGTGCTTTGAGCGTGCAAAAGTCAATAAGAATTCGAGTAATTTTTTTCCAAATTTCCAGAGTTTGGAAATCTTGAAATTCGTAGATATCGCTGCAGTCGCTATATATTGATTCATAAAACCTTTAATTTTCGGTGTGATATGGATACAAGAGTACCTACATTATTATTATTATTATTACCTATATTCGAAAATCACACGATATTGGTTTTACGCGTTTCTTCTCTTTTTCTCTTTCTTTTCTCGCGTTTTCTACGTCGTTTCACTCCTCTTAAAAATCATTAAAATTTTTTAAATTTTCACATGTCGGATATGTTCATTGAAACGTCTTTAGAACTCAAAAACTCTCGGTCAAATATGTATTTTAAACATTTACTCTTCAGAGCTCAAACACGATCGTATTGACGTTAGAAATCGATTGCCCACACATTTAATATTAACATCAAGCTATACAACTTCCAAACTATAGCGAACCACCCAAACTTGTGACCCACTCCAAAGCGTAGTCACCACCAACGACTCGGCGGCCAGCGTACTCCGACGAGCTTCCGCCCAACCTAGAGATTTTGGGCGTAGAAAATTGTACAATCAAGATGAACACAGTGATTGTTTAGAAAAGTGGTAATTTTCAATGAAGAGCAAAAACAATTTGTATCGATCGGATATTTTATTTTTCTACACTGCGAAATAGCTATAAATACACTAAACACACCGTTATGATAGTTTTAATAATACAACATTTTAATTGTGCAAAGGTTACTGTCAAAAATTAAAATAACTAGTAATGATTACAAAATCGTTTGTTCGCGATTTTTGAGCGAGCTATTTAAAATACCGAAAATCTTTGACATCGTTCCATCAACTTTTTGGGATAAAACGTTTCGCTTCGAGCGACCACTGTTTTCGATTTTCTCCTCCTGTAACCATTGAAAAATAACAGGTATTTTGTATTATCAAGTGATGCCAGAAATATTTATCAAAAATACGCAACAAAATACGCGTGGTTAAATTTTTGTTCTCGTTAAATGACGAAGCTGATCCTTTTTAGCACGGAACTTAAACGTCTGCTAAATGGGCTTGTATCTCTTGTGTGAAAAAGAATCATAGCCTAGATATTAATATTGTAATTATTTATAAAATATTCGAATTCAATTCATTCAGATGAATTCAATTGGTCGTGCGAAGAACCACGGACAAAAAAAAGAAACCAGCGAATCATTTTGCTTATGAATCTAAATAATGCCTTACCGAATCATCTATCTCAGATACTGCGTTTACGCAATTGTGTATGATATAACCCTTTTCACATTCGTCGGTCACCTCTTCAACTAAAAAACAAAAACGAACACTTTTTTTATTAAACTGAATTACAAAAATGTTGGTTTGACTATAGTCGATTTTGTTGGCTTGATTAACGCAAATTTCACAAAACCATACGATTTATCGTTGAAACCGTTTGCTCTGGTGCGATTTTGAACGCAAAATAAGCTCGTCAAATGTGTGCGAAATTCGTAATTCAATGAATTATTGTGTAATTAAACATATACATTTTTGGGTAAGACGTTTTGTGAACAGTAAATATTTTTAAGGTTTTACATTATAAATGGAATTTAAAACAATTTTATCTCGTATTTTTGTACAACGCCATTATAATATATAGTGGTCTTTTCGCTCGTCACCGCGTGTTCTTTTGCGATGACTATAAAAAATATTATTATATTTATAATTCAAGCCGGAACTCTTAATACCAGATAATGTATAAAAAGGTGTTGTGTTCTACAAGATTTATTATTATAGTATTGATCCTCAAAATTTTCAGCATTAGAGAATATAAATATACCGACATACCAAAAAATAGTCTAGAATATTATACTGTACTAAATACAGTAAGTAAATGATAATAAATTATACACGTTTCCAAAAAAACTAGTTATTAATTATTGGTTTATCCCCTAAAGGTATCTCTATAGAACTCGACTCAAAACTAATTTATTTTTAATGGTTAAACAAGTGTTCGAAACTAACGAGTCAAAGTTATTAAAAATGTTAATTTAATTTTGAAAAGAACGAACATTTTTTTTTTATCATTTGTGATGAATTAAAGTAAAAAAAAAACGTACTTCCGGTTTCTAGAAAATGTAAAAAATTAGTAAAAGTAGTGTGATGTGTTTTTCAAATTCAAAATTGAATAGTACCAGGTACTCGAATTTTCGTCTAGCTTACTATAGTGGTTTACGGTAAGCCTTAAATTTTAAATTAGTAATTTTTGCTTATTTTATCTGGAGTTTATTGCTTCTCAAAAAAAAAAAAAATACCAAAATGTATGGTAAGTTATCTCTATCTAATAATTCCTTACAGAATCGTTTGGTATTTCGTTGGCTAATCCGTGTTTGATATTCGGTTCGGCTCAAACAAAGCTTTGCTAATTTGACCCTTTCTTTAGGTCTTAGAGGGTGAAATATATAGGTAGAGATGCATACCAGAATTTTTTTATGTGAAATGTTTTTTTTTTCAAACTTTTAACTGCCCTCCTGCCTGCTGTAAAATACCTATTATGTGTCAAATATAACGAAAAAAAAATAAAAAATTAAGCATACTCTTCAAAATGTATATGATAACATGTACAATATTTTACTTTTTAAAAGTATTTAATTATTTGGAATTTTTTATCGACTACAGTTTTAATTAGTATAAAATTTACCTTTCTTCGCACACGGCGCAAAAGCCTCGAAACTTGAATTTGTAGAACCGTCGTCGATTATCATTTCGAGATCCTTGGCTATACTTTCCCACACAAGAACTCCGTTTACCATCTACTCGTAAAAAAAAAAAAAAAAAAAATGCATTTTGATTACACTCGACGTCTGCAAAGTATCAACGTTATTGGTATTTTTTGTAATGTATAAGACCGAGGTGATCCGAAAATAATTTTGACGTATTTTGTTTCTTTTTTATTTCAAATTATTAGTAATCACCAAATTTAACATTTCATTGTAAAAATGTATAGTGTGGAATTAGGGAAAACTACGAGTTTTTTTTTTTTTTTTACCAATAATTACAATATTTCCTCCTTCCACGACTAACTCTACAATAGTAGTGAAATAATTTTTCAAATTTTTGTTTTGAATAGTTAAAATTTCATCTACATTATAGGTAGGTAATATTCCACTGCAGACGCTGGTGTGTTGAAAGACGTTTTACGTGAATAATACAAAACGTTATGGCATACAAATTTTAAACAATTATTAGTGCAAACACTAACGAAATTATAAGTAAAATTTAAAATCTATAGTTCAATTCAAAAATCATTAAATTATGAATTATATATTTGTTTATTACATATCGTATTGATAATTCTTACCCATTCAGTTTTTCTGTAGTAACAGGCAGCAGCGCACTAGAGAATTCGACAAAATGGATAAATTAAAAATACCAATAAACAATATTCAATGGTAGTTTATTAATTTTGAGAATGAATTAAGAACATACCTTCGAAGCGTTAAAAGTACTTGATTTATTGAATGCACCTAAATAATATAATCGTACGTAAGTCAGTATTATATTTGTCAGTAAAATATTTAATTGTTTTTGCCAAATATGTGATCTTACTTAAAGCATTAGAATAATTGTAGGGAAAAGAAACAAAATATTACTTCAGAACTCGGAAAAATTTAAATTCTAATATCGTACAGTGTCTATTAATAAAAATGTTGCATTGATTAAAATAATGACATTTTCAAATTCGAAGGAAAATTATTTGAAATCTAGTACAAAAATAACCAAACAAATTACGTCAGCTGTTACTAGCAACAAGTAGTTGAGAATTTCATTTTTAAAACTTAGCCAACAACTGTCAGAAAATTTCAAAACTCATACAAATATTTTAAAATGTGTTATTTAATAAGCAATATACGTGAAAGATTAAAAAAATGCAGAAAAAATGAGAAAATTTACATTTGTAAATTGTTTCTGTTTTCACTATACTATATACCCGTACAAATATATGAATTTTACATTTAGGATAATACGTTAATGATATTACTTTTCCATAAAACTTCCAGCGTGCACGGTTCTGCTACCTTGAGGGCATTATTTCCATACGCCTAAAAATCGTAAAAATGAGTGTTGTTACGATAAAGACAAATTTTAAACATTTTAAAACGTCATTCGGTTTCAGATATTTATAAACATGATTTTTATGATGACTATCAAAATATATAACAATATGTATGATAGTAACATAATATGCGATCTCAGATTTAAAGTAAAGAACTAATCTACGAGCAGACGCATGTTGTGGCCGATGGTTACTGTTTTTGCTAAATCTAAAAGGCATTCTATTCGACAGAAAAAAAAAAAAAAAACATCATTGTAAAAATAATACATTCCTCGCTCGTCACTCAGAATCTAAATATCTTACTTCTGTAAATTGTTTATTAAAGCATCTTTCGTAGGTTAATGCCATTTCACAATTGTCCGCCACCGATCTAGCTGAAAAAAGTTTGTTCAGAATCGTTATTTATCGTTGCGTGTCTAAAATAATAAATGATTATTTAATTTACCTTTTTTGAAACAACCCACCATGGTTTCATTGTAAGTCGACTTTATTAATTGACCGGATTTCAAGTTGTTTTCACCATATAATATCAATTCTCCAATCGATAACCTGCCGTTAGAAATCTATAGTTAAAAAAACAAAAATTAATGAATAACAAAAATGTAACCATATTTTTTATCAATGATGGAATTATCAAAGGTTCTATGGTTCGCAAAAAGGAAACATTTGAACATTTGAACGACAGTTATCAGTGTTGGAATTTATCTAATTAAGTTATCTGTTATTTTATTTAGACAAATAGTTTGTTAAGTATGTTTCTATTTATCTATGAAAAAAAAAAAACTTATCTAGTTGTAGACTTATCTAAAATTTCTGTGTTATTATCTAGTCCATACTTAATTATTTACTTTAATTGTAAATATATTATTAATATTTTTGTCAAATTTTGCATTTAAAACACAACGTACATTTTTGTCTAGCTAAAAATGAATTTTAATGATCTATATTTTTATCTAGATAAAAAAATATAATATTATCCTTATCTTTATCTAGATAGTTTTTTTGTTATCTAGGCGATTACACTGACGATTTATTATGAACAAAAATAGTGAGTTTCTATGCACGGTTTTTCAAAGATATTTTAATCCATATAATTGGCGAGACTACAAAAACGTATCATAAAAGGCAAAAAAAAAAAATAAAAATTGCCTTATCTGAAATTGTTTTCGAAAGTTCTGCAGTTGATTGTGATTTATCTTGTTAATCAGCTGAATTGATAAATTATTCGAACGAGTTAATTCATATTATCGAATAATTTTGAACATTTTTCAAAAACAAGTTTGTCTGAATACTCAATGCAATACGTAACATTTGGAGGTGATGTGAAAGATGAAAAAATAATAATAAAAAAATATTTTATTCGAATTTAAACGAAATGAAGTAAAACACAATTCAAAGGGCACGATTACACTCTCATTCAATCCCTCATATCAATTCAGTTCCTGATATGTCTGACACTATTCAAAACGTTATTCTAGTCGTATTACTCGTATAGTTTAAATGATGACAAGATTTTTAATTCTATTAACTAAAAAAAAAAACGATTATTCATTGTTTATTGTGTTTACAGAATATATTATTTTTATTTCACTTACTTCATCTAAAACACCTCTTTTTTGCAATATACATCTGGCCGCACACTAGAATAACAATACGATTAATATATTAAAAAAAAAAAAAATCAATCCGTTTACATTGTTTTTAGAAAAATTTATATTTGGAAGCGAGATAAGTACGTACTTTCATTGTATGATTTTTCTTGTATTCATTTGGTTCGTCTCCAGATAGATATTCGTTTAATTCGTCTGAAAAGAAAATCATCGATAACGTAAAAATTTGATTATAGTGTTTCAAAAAAACTTATTAGTTGTGACTCTGACCCACTGTTGGTGAAAAAATTTTAATTTAAATTGATGATTAAGTACAATTGTCATTTTGAATATTATGAAAACGATGACCCTATGAATTATGTATAATACTCCATTGATATAATTTTATGGCACTATAACACCAATGTTTGCTAAGCATATTGAATCAGTCAAAATGTGTGGAAAATTTTCATTATTATATAGACACAAGCCAGCCGTAATGCAAATGCTATTATTGTTATGATTGACACTTTGCAAAAAATTTTGTGAAAATCGTTTTGAAAACAATTTTACTGGTAAATGGCTATTGTAAGTAAAATGTCGATCAATCTGGCCGACCATGTTCGACGTTATTATCAGAATTTGCTCCTGTCCGTCTTGAAATTTACAAAACTATGCGCTCGTATAGTATTTTATGTATAGTAATATTTTAAACAATAATGATAAATATTAATTGACGAAAATCTTTTTGAATTACCTACGCTAATTATTGGTTCCCATCATTGTGATACAATAATTATTTATTATTGAAAACCTATCAACGTCCTTACCGAAAGTGACATTGCTTTCTTTAGCGCAAGTTTCCACTATTAACGTGTTATTGATATTTGTCGGCCGTTCTTTTTCCATTGCTTTGACGTCACCCTAAAAACACGGTTTTAGATAAATAATATTCTTTTAATCGATTTTCACTAAAAATGCCCACCCCTAGCCTTGCCTTTTGTCCTCTCGAAAAATTTTGACCGTCTCGAATATTATACTTTTAAACATGTGCAGCATATGCATCATACGCAGCTTGAAACACTTGGCGCACAATACTAATGAGTTCACGGATTTAATGTTAGGATAGGACGACTTTGGAGGAAATCGTAATAACAGACAACGACGAGGACACAAAACCGCAATTTTTATGTTCATTTCAAAAATCAAGTAGCCAGGACTTGAAATACATAACAAGTTCCAACGTGATTTGGATTATAAATTTTTATTGATTTTCTTCTAAAAATGCCCTTGTCAATTTTTTGACGAAAAATATTTTTTATGAAATGTGAATGAATTATTCGACCCTTTTTTTTAATATTTACTGATAATATTAATTTATGGTTTAGACTAGAGCTCAGTTTGAAAATCATCTCGATTTAATAACTAGAATGTGTAAAGTTTTTCAGTTTGTTATTTAACTCCTAGCGCGTTACCCCTACACAATAATGATTATACACAAAACTTGGCTTTAAGAAGTCGTACGTTAAAATTGAGCTCATTTGCAAATCAATACATCAATAACTATCAACAAACTAATTTTAAGTCGACTAGTTACAATTTTTTTATGAAAACTATTATCTTTTCAATATATTTACTGTGAGTAATACTAGCTGTCAAAAATTAAAAGAT
Organism: Hormaphis cornu; assembly: GCA_017140985.1. Lineage (NCBI taxonomy): Eukaryota > Metazoa > Arthropoda > Insecta > Hemiptera > Hormaphididae > Hormaphis > Hormaphis cornu. The sequence continues at coordinate 1,213,998 of CM029364.1, read as the reverse complement.
GACAATTTTTCCAAAAATTAACTATAAATAAATGACGTTGGAATGTAACTTCCCCACGTAAATTGTGTAAATAAATCAATCTGTTTCACTATAGTGTTTTTAAAGACATCCAGGAATCATACATGCATAAAACGTATTTGAGAATGTGAATTGTTTATGTATGTACACTATAAGTGAAAAGATTAAAAGAATTAACTTTAGGTACACTAAACTAAAATTTTGTTTTTAACTAATGTTAGGTACGATAAAACAAAAATGTTAACAACTTTCGCTGATTAAATACCTAACATTTAACGTGATTTATTACAGAGAAAAATGTAGACTTGATTTTTTTTTTTTACTTTTTTCTACTCACAAAAACAGTGGCGACGCACAAGCATAAACACACGGTGGATATTCTGAGAAAAGTCTGCATTTTCGACAGTGGCGTTTGAGTCGAAGAATTGAAACGCCAGTGGTCTTCGTAGATTCGTAGAGAACAAGTCAAGACCTAGGAAACTTTTGGTTGCCGGGTACAAGATGTTCACAATTAATAAATGGCTTCCTCCGGTTGTTTGTTTGCTACTAAAATACCGAGGGAATCATCGTGAACTACGCCGGGTCACGTTTGATAAGATTGTAATTTCGTATCGCGTTCTACGGTCAGATTTGTTCGGTCACTTGAATTTTCTTAGAGTTCGAGGTAATTTTGTTAGCAGTGCAGATATCAAGGACAAGGATGATTAAATTGAATTTTTTTTTTTTTTTAGTCTCTCCATTTGTACAAGGTACAAGCAAAACGATTTCTTGTTTTTACTATATTATTTAAATTTTTTTTCGAAAATCCTTTTTCAGATAGATGACCCAATTATTTGTATGGAGTAATTATCTCATATGACTTAGATTTTTGGATAATAATTATTATATATTTTTTTATTGATATCCATTTTTTTTATGGAAACACAATGTTTTTAGGTAGAATGGAGTGTTCGGATACTTTTACGTACACAATATAATATGTTTGTGCTACGGCACCTCGGTTGAAATTTTTTGTGAAATTTCGTTATTATATTTAGTTATTTGTGGCAAAAACAATCAAAAAAATTTCACAATATATGAGAATTACAACCGAATGAATTTTCACACAAGTTACTGAAACGGATGAATTTATTACACCATAATAATTTGATACGAGTTTTGAGCTAGTACAGCTAAACTTCAAACTTCAACATTTAAAATTCATCCAGTATTTATCTGGATGAGCTCCCTTAAAATCGCGACATTCGTTAACAATCCATTACACTTCGAATTCTAGTTGTGATCCAGCAAATACAATTAATGTTTAGTAAAACTTCTTATAATATATTCATTTAAAAATAATTGACTATTAATAACAACAATTCTGTGTGAGCTTAGAAATATAATAGAAATACTTAACAAACTAAATCTTTCAAATGGTTATATTCAGTATAAAAATGATGAAAATAGAATATAAAACTTTTGTGGCCTCCAAATTGTACTCGCATTTGGGAAAATTTTAAGTGATTCGAAACATGTTTGGATCGGGTGATGAAAAAAATAAAGAGAGAAAAAACGATGGGAATAAAAAATAATGAAATATAATTAATTTTTAATTTATAATTAATGCTTTTACCCTATACGTTTAGAACACATAAGGATATTGCATTTAAATTTTGAAAATATCGTAATAACCTTCATTTTGATAAATAATAACTGTAAAAGAAATCATTTTTAATTAATATTAGGATAGGTTTGTTATTTACGTCGTTTTAGCTAGCTTGCAAGTTTGCTTACAACAAATTTAATTATTGTCTCAATTATACATTATGAATTTTATATTTCTTTTGATAATAACTTTGTGTGTGGTAACTTATTCGTTAACTACATAAATATATATATATATATATATATCATGTTTGTGTGCAAATAGTACTTACAAACTAATATTATTTGTGTAGAAAGATAAAAACCAAACACGTGTTGCAATCAAAGTTTTCAAAAGAAAAATTTAGTTCAACATAAAACAAAATTATCATTTAAAATGTAATGAAGACTGATTTTTACGTTATACGTAGACAAACTTACAATGTGGATTGAACAAAATGTTTTGGTTAACTGTTTTCGAACACACTCGATATAAGACGATTCTGGAACTCAAAGAGGTTTTTTTTTTTTTTTTTAATTTAGATTTAAAAACAACCACGCCATTACACTCGTTTCGCATTCTTTGTTTTATTTTATACCAACGTGCTAGCAAAAATTTTGTTGTCATTAAAACTGTATACCAGCTTGATGTATTATATAGCATTGGTGTTTCAAACGTAGACCTAAAGTTTGATAAAATTTGAAATTACAGATTTAAAAGATAGACAACAATAACCACAACTTCTAAACCAGTGACCCACACAAGACTGTGACCTATTCCGAAACGTATTCGCTAGTTCAATGTGCTTTGCGCCCGACCTAGAAATTCCAGATCATTTTAAAAATAGTATTTTTTGTTCAAATGACAAACACAGTAACTGTTATAAAAATATCGTAATAACCATCATAAAAGTGATTTTTCTTCTTTTTATAAAAAAACAAAAACAAAATATGCTTATTGAATATTTTATTTTTCTGAAATAACGAAAAAATCTAAATCAATATTCCATTCCTGTATGCTGGTTTAAAAATTACAATATTTTCACTATGGTGTAATTGTTTTGCAATAAAACATTAACGATTATAGCAAAAACACTTATGATGATAATACATATAGGGTAACATGCATTTATTTCCAAAGTAATTTATTTAACAAACTTTGGACCAAAGTGAATATCAAATGTTATTTACAAATAAGTATCTAATTTTTATTCTTATCTATTTCTATTGAAAACGATTATTATTTTACTATTGAATTTATGTAGGTAATAAAAAGGTGTGATTGATAGCGCGAGGCTTGTAAAACATTATATGAACATATCTTTAATTTAATACTGTTTTTTTTCAAGTTTGTGAAATAAACAGCATGAATGATTAAACCGTAAATTTTACGTAAAGTAGTGCAGTGCTCTATGTAATACGCAAATAAAATATATAAAATTGACGCGTCACACAGTTTTGAGAAATTGTAGGTATTCTAAACCAAAACGAATCGAATTTCACGAATACCTTAGATAAAAACCATAATTTACTATCGTGACCAGATTGAACCATTTCGGTTACATATATTATAATATATAATATATATTGTGTTATTTGGTACGTACAGTTATTTCTACGTTTTAGTAGTTCTCGATAATTCTGTTCTTGCAAATAAAATATGTTTTCGAGTCATTAATATAACGAATTATTTAGGTCTTTGTCGGAGGATAACTTTTACTGTCGTTATACAGCCAAAAAACGACGAATTCTCATGATAATTTCACACGTTAAATTATGTATATAGAGTAAAATAATATACGCCCGCCCATACATTTTCAAAACTGTTCAATTTTGATAGGCTATGATATCGAACTTGGAATTTTCGCTAATTTATGTAGGTTTCGTATCAAACATTTGCAATTTTTATCAAATTTCCTATTGCTCCAGATTTTATCTGCAGTGTTAAACCACTTGAAGGTACATCGATATAGTGTTATATTACTCATTTAATTTCTAAACTTTTTCGATCCGAAGTAACAAAAATGTCGTTTTGTTAAAATTGTTTACTATTATTATGGACTTTTCACGTATACTACGGACTTTTTCGAATATTTTTGCAGAATTTTCGCTCTGAGATCAGTACTTTACGGCGATAAAAGTTATCGATATAATTTGAAACGGTTTTAACTACAGAGTTGTTTTTTAAAAACATTTAAACATATACGTATACCACCGAGTTACTTTAAGTTAACGATTCTTTTTAAATAATTAATAACGAAGTACATTCGAATGTTTACGCGTTCATAGAATGTCCATCACGAAATTATTGTAGGTACGACTACTACGTTTAAGCAACAAGCGGCATTAGTAGGCAACAAAGGCTATACAAAGTATTCGTTATTCGACGCACTTTATAAACATTTAAGTATTAAATATTAATTCGACGCAATTAAAAATTGTTTTTTGTTTTCAATATTTCGCCAGGAAAGTAAAAACTGTCAAAGTGGTCCAATATATAAGTGACTCTTCCCTACGTGTGTACGAGAATCGGAATCGATGACGGACAAAAACAAATTTTATTTATTTAAAAACCAACCTTAACTGTTGGATCTCGTGCCACATAACGATCGGAGAGTTTGAAAACATAGTCCGGACTGAATGTTCCAACACCACAGCTTAAAACTACATTAAAATTGATGTTGCTTTTTGATGTATTTGGACATTATATATATATTTTTTAAAATCTTCCTTGAACGACGACCTATACAGTACCGCCACTGCTGCGCAACGTCTCGTTTATTGACGTTGTAACGTGATTATTTTAAAAAAAGTAAAGAAATATTCTAAGGCCAAACACTGTGTATATTATTATACATAAATCACAATATAAAATTATGGGATGGAAAAGACTGTAATCATCGCGTAATAATAATAATAACAATGTAAACGCGGCTTTAAAATCTATGCACAATAATATAATAGTCTCTGTTCGAGTTTACTTCGTTTACGATGTATATTATTAAACCGTGTAATGCGAAAAAGGCATTTGGAAAAGGTTTAAAAATGGGAGGAAAAAAGGTTAATGGAAAAAAAAATCGTAGACAAATTATTTTGCGACGACGCCGGAGCGAAGACCTTATTAATTTTTTAATCTAACCAGGGTCTCCCGTGTATACCGCGGACGTTCGGACGGAAGTGTTCTGCGCGTTTTCGACGTACAAAAATCGTTCATGAATTCGTCGCATGCGGACTGCGACATCTCGACAGTGTTGTAAAAGTGTGTTTGAGTAAAAATACTTAAATACGCGTATTTTAAAAACTTTGAAAAAAATTAAGTGTTTGGACGTAGTACTCAATATTAATCAATTTTCCAGATAGTGTGTTTAAAATTAAATACATTGATTTCAAATGACTTTTAAAATTATAATTTTTTAATATTTTTTTCTATTAATCTTTCTTAAAAAAAAAAATAGAAGAATAATATAGGATCTCAATCAAGATGTTATTTCTATTAAAGCGGAAACGTTTATGACATAATCACTTTGTAATATGCTCCGTGTTTTTTTTTTTTTTTTGTAAATATCCGTTAATTAACACACTACCAACGATAGGACTCTATTTTTTTTGGGAGAGGCTCATGTATTTATTTGTTTAGAATATTGAACATATTTTGACTTCCTCCTCAAATTTCTATTTACAATACAATGTTCACGGTCTAGTTGCCCCCTTTGACTCCCTTAAATACGCCCTTGGTCGCAGACGAGAAAATGCCATACGGTGCACGCATTCTTTTCTATTGGGACAACTGCAAATGAAAACTGTCATATTTTGCAATTTACAACATTTGCCCGCGGGTAAATCTTTTTGAAAGTTTTTAAGTCAATCACCGCACTATCTTATTATCTTAAAAAAAATCGTTTCTTACTTTTTAAACTTTAATCGGTTTGCGCCTGAACTTATATTGTATACGTCTAACGAAATTTCTGCTACTTTATTATATTATTATATTAAATTTTATCCAATTCACTGTCGGCGAGGGGTATTTTTTTCATTGGGGTATTCACAAAGCGGGAAAAATATCGCTGCAGAACGGTGTGATTCGATGGGGGGAGGGACACGGAATGAATTTTTCGCAATAATAGAAAAAAAAAAAATGTTTTAAAAAAATCGTCTTCTTTTCCTCGTTCTCGCGCGAAGAGAGACACGATCACTACTGCAATAAATAAATTTATAATAGTACGTATAAAAATCTCCAGTGTTATATAATGTGTATAATTACTGTTAAATATTGTACGAAGCAGAAGAACAAAGCGCGTGGGTTTGAAAATGGAAGAAGAAATTGGAAAAAAAAAAAAAAAAGTAAAAATTGTTGGCGCCGCTTTACGACACGAGACGCGCGCTCGACGTCATTGGTCCCGAGTTCGCGAGTCGTGGGGGCGGAGGGGTGGTTTCATCCCTCGTTTGTGTATATACATATATATTGTATACATAGGGGTGTTTGTATCGGGATGGTTCGCGGACGGCGCGCAACTGGCCACTTTGAAAAGTCGCATTCGCCCCCGAGCGCACGACGTCGTCACACGCCGTTTTCCGGTACCCGAGAACACATTTTTGTCCACACATCTCGACTCGATCGCAGGTAACGGAACGATTTGTTTTTAATTTGCATTACATTCTGAGCGTTAGTGGTTTTACAATGTTTTTTTATTATATTTTATACTGTTAACAAAATTTCTACCAGAAAGAGTGCACCGATTCCTACATACGCAGTATCTTTTCTTTTAGCAAATCGTATCGAGATGGCGCGTCAGAGAGGTCATTTTTCGATTTTCTCAATAGTTTTTTAACGCGACGGGCCGAACCACCGAAAAATGGCGAAAAAAACCGCTAAAAACGGCATTTTGTCACTAACGCGTACAGTTATTGTTACACGATTTTAAAAATAATCATCGAGGAGTCTTGACATTTTAGACAATTGTGTATCATTGTGCTGTACAACTTCAATAAAAGGTTCAAAAAGTTTTATTTAATTTCAGACTATATGTTACCGTTTTTAGATTTTGAGGTTTTTCATTCATAAATGGGTTAATTTTGGGTTTTTCGACTTGAAATTTGAACCCAACACCAGTCGTACGTCACTCTAACTACATACCAAAAATTTTGAAAATCGCACAATTTTTCGATCTACCGATGTTGGTTTTAAGATTTTTTAACGATGCATTAGATTTCATTAAAATCGCGAATAATTATTTCTTCGTAATTTCGAAAATTATATTTCCATTGTCTCGAAATTTTTAACAAAAAACGTATCTTTGTACTGTAGGACTACGGAAAAAATTTTCAAAAAGTTTCATTCAATTTTGATGAATCGTGAAAAAACGGTTTTTTTCTTGGTCAGATTAGAGAGGCTCTAGCCCGAATCCAAACAAAATATACATTTATACATAGTTTCGCCATTAAATTTTAGAATCTAATTTTTTGTATTTAGCCTTAAATTATTAAAATGATGCCACTATTGAGTGGCCTCGGTCCATCTGTATAATTTAGACCTAAAACGCGTCTGGCGGTGAGTTCCATATCATCAGTATATAAATACGTGGCAAAACACGAGGAATCTATTTAGATTATGAAAACGGATTCGGGATGAAGTCTTATTTGTATTGGCATTTTTTTGATTCTTTTATTATTTACGTATAAATTATTCGACAAAAATTTAGAAAAAAAAAAAAAATTGTAAAAATTGCGGATGACACACAGACGATGTTGTCATAGGATTTTTTTACCGTTTTTCAACTCGTATAAAATAGATCTTAATGGAACAAAAATTACAAAATAATATAGTCTTTGAAGTGCGTGTAATTTAATTTAAGAGGCGTATATTTAGTTGTAATAACGTGTGTGACAAAAACGCAATCATAACTTTTTATAATTATTTAACCGTGCGAGGGATATATTATATTATCAACAAATAACACTACCTGAGATTGCCTAATTTCACGCCATTAGAGGCCAATTAAACAATTATACTTAATTCAAAACTAAGTGTGTATATAAATATTTTTTTTTTTTCCCAAATATATTCACGATTACGAATGTCGCAGACCAAACCCCGTTTTTAAAGGATTTTACATAGTCAATGCTGAAATCGTATTATATATTCATACAGTTTTAATTTTATCATAACACGATATTAGAGCAAGTTAAAACTCCTCGTAAGAATATATCAAAGTGATGAATCCTTTGGCAAGGTGACACTCCAGCTAAACTAATGATCTCTAATACGAACTGGGCGTAATTTTCATGCGTTCGGTTCAAGCCAAAGAAAATGTAACATAAAATATCATACTTTTTGCGGTCCGATATTAGTTTTGAAAAAATGCGCACAAACTATCCCAAAATACTTTTTTAAGTGGGTTGGAGCACTTTTTCAATAAGAAATCCGATTCGTCCAGAACAATGCACAAATTGAATACCACCGCGCGGTTTTTCTAAAAATCGAGTCACGGTTTTAGGAAATTTTTAATTTTAAATTAAAAAAAAATCGACTGTTAGAACTAGCCGAGAACAATACACGAATCCATGCATATTTTAGATACCCAGACAAGGGACTAAAATTGTTTTTTTTTTTTTCAAATTAGCTTATTGTGAAATTCACTGAAAAAAAAAAAAAAATTAAAAACGGTTGAATAAAAAATAGTAATCATCTCGCTTAAATCGACGACGAAACAAAGTGATACTTGATATTTTCTTATTACTATCAAAGGTTTCGTTTTAAAAGAAATGTTACACAGAGATTGACGACGTCTTAGTTTTATTTTTAGTTGACTGCATTATTATTTTCAATTTGAACTTTACACGGAATCTTTTATCCCTTCGAAAGGCTTATAATGAACTCCTGCAGTTTTATCATCCTGCACACGTATACCGGATTATTTTAAACAAATCGCGCGTGTATGGAAATTAAAAAGAAAAAAATGGATTTTATTTTAAACAACTACGTCCATCCGCCGGTTAACTTTGCACACTCGTGCAGCGTGTATGGTGACTTAAAACAACATTGAAACTTTAACCGTGAGCTTAAGTTAAAATCAACGACAAACTTTAGAAATCGTAACACAGTACGATGTATTATATGTATATCCTTTTCGTCACTCGATATGCCCGTCAAAGAATGAATTTAGTTTAAATTATTAACGTCTGTTTGTAAATAATTTATATTACTTATTGAAATCGGGAAAAACCTTTATAAATTATTGATTTTACTTGTTCATCCACGATTTAAACATACGTATATATACACACTTCGCTCGATTCATAATTAATGAGAGTGGTATTCACAAAATCTCTGAATAAGTAATTCCTCGATAACTTTTTATATTTTTGTGACTTTTTATATTTGCGATTGATGCTTATTGATAATAAAAGTACATAATGTATATCAGCCGAAAATATTAAGCATTAATATATGTACGTATCGGACAAAAAATAAAAGGATTGAGCGATATTTTGAATTAAAACTTGTTCAACGTATATAAAAAAAAAAAACACAAATGTTTGATAAAGTCAATTTTGCGATTTTGAAAAAGTCTCCGTATAATAATGGTACAAAGAAAATAATGTAATACATTTTTATTTTTTTATTTAAAAAAGTACTTTTTTCAATTTCACGACGTATGCTGGTTGTTATTATTTATTCTTTTTTTTACTCATTACTTAATATTAATCGTAAATACCGACCACTCAACACCTATTTGTTAATATTATCTTTATTTTGTTACTCGAGGAAAACCTAACCAAGAATAGTGATTGTTAAAAAATTAAGTAACACAGTCGGTATGAAAAATGAAAAAAGAAACAAATTTTTTTCGAAAAATTCACCTTCGACCGGATATAATTAAAATACAAACAAATGATCGATGTCTTTAATATCGTATAAAAACTATTCTCGCTGTGAGGGTCTGACGGGGGTGGAGGGTGGCGAATCGTTATAAGTTATTGTTTGTTCAAAAATATATTTTAAATGATGAATCTTTAGGTATATACGCTTTAAGATGACCCGTCGTAAACGCAGCTCGCGTTTTAATTATCGCGTTTTAACTTGTAATACGCAGAACTTGAATTTTATCGAGAGAAATCAAAAATTAAAATTATTGTTATTATTATTATTATTCGTGTACACAACATTATTCATAATTAATTTATGCTTGATTTTCGTTTTTAAAATAATTACTTTTTACCGTGATCGAGGCTGGTTATAAGATCCAAAAAACGTCGTCGAAAAAATGAAACCTTTGATGCATAATAATAATAATGTAAAGTTAAATTAGTGTTTATTTTAAAAATTCCGATTCGGCGGGACCTTATTGAGGATCGGGTATTCGAGAACACTCGAGTACTCTATCGTACGGAAATAAAACCTTGAAAACCCTCAAAGAACGGTTAAATTTTTGTCAATATTTTGCACTGTGTTGATGACATTTCGTGAAACAGATTTTGAGTTTTTTTGAACAGCAAAACTCGCGAAAAAAACGTTAATAAACTTATTTCACATTGTATAGTGTTACAACATATACCAATGACAATTCAACAGACGGTTCAAAAATTAATATATCTAAGCAAAATTTTGAAAGATTCAATAAACGATCGCGTGCTCTAAATACAGTGTTTTTTATACTTTTCAAATTTTTATTTAGAGTTCTTCAAAATTCTCTTTAGGGTTCTGGAGGTAGTAGGTTAGTGCAGGTGGTACCTATCATATCCTATACCTATCCTGGATAGATAGATAAAAATATTGAAATTTTACACGTACTGATGGCAAAATTACGGTTTATAGACGATTTTGCATTCGTTATTTTAACATTGTCTGGTAGTATGTGTTTTCGCTGGTCCTCAATTCCCCGATTTAAATTTTTCCATTTTCCCGTCGGGTTATGCGGACGAAATTTTAACGTCATAAAAATTTCAACAAAATTTCTAACGCGGAGCCCAACGTAACACATATTAAAGGTAGTATTGCATAAAAAAAATGAAAGGAAGGAAGGAAACAATAGAAGTAAGTTCGAGATCGGTGAGAAGTTGTTTGGCACAGCGAATACCTAAATGGTCATATGTTTCCGGGTAACATGAAGGTAGCTTATTAAAACTGATTGTTTTTGTTAAATTTGGTTTTCACCCGGACGTTTATAGGTAGGTACTAGATATTAACTGAGCTCGCTCGGAATTGTTTTTTCAAAGGTGATTGTCGCTTTCGGATGTGATACAGAGCAATTACCAAGCAACTTCCTACAGTGTTTCCGCGGCTCTTATTAACTTTTTATTTTTTTTCAATTCATTTTCTATTCAATTTTCACTGCAGTCAAAGTAAAATACAGCCGCCTCGGCAGTCGAAAATTTCACGGTCGGGCACCCGTTTTAATTAATATGCGCGCGTCAAAATAATAATATACATTTATCTGCAGGTCGTATATTTGGAGAGCAGTTAACGAGGACTTAAATATATATATATATATATATATGCTCGAACGCGCGTTTTAATACGATTTCAAACAGTCGTAGTAGTGCTTACAAACGTCATATTTAATAGCTTATTCACGGCGAGTCTCACGGTTTCCGAACACACGAGACGTATTTAATATTACCCGGCCTCCCTCATTTCCTCCGAGGACGATTGCGACCTGCGAGGGTCTCGTGACACGGTAATAATAGAAACCGAGTGTTCACAAAAGAACGCTTCTGTTTTGAAAGTTCGATTGATTTCCAAAAAATCAAGGCATTAACTCGTTAAAAGTTAAAAAGTTAAGTCAATTAACTCCTCGTTAATTGTAAAACGTTTTTCGTCAAATTTTAATACCGAATAAGTTAATTACTTTTTTTTTAATTTAACTCGTTAACTTTAAGGCAATCTGTAATATTTAAAAAATTGTTTTTAAAAATGTATTATAGCTGGAAGACAAAAAAAAAAAATTGTTCAAAAGAAAATACGAAAAAATTAAGCCGAGGGAATACCTATAGGTACAAAACCTTGCGATTTAAAAATATAAACTATTTAACAACTAAATTATGAACTCTTATCTTTATTTATTTATTTATTTTTGTTATTTGACTTTTAATTCAATAAATTTAATGTGTGAAAAAGTTAACCTATCTTAATTCTGTATTTTTACTACGTATCAACTTAGCGAGTTGAAAAAAAAGTCGTTTACTTGCCAAACCTTGCCACAAAAACTACATTATATTGAACATTTAATAACGTGGAAAAAAACAACGCTTTTAAGCGACTTAAAAATAAATGAAATAACCCTCCAAAAATTATTTAACAGAAAAAAGACGATTGTGCGTGAATTGTGACCAAGTGTAGTAAAGATGAGCTCCACATTTTTTTTTTTTTTTTAGTTTTTTTTTAACCGTTCATCGTAAATATAATCGATTGAGACTTGAAAATACTTAGAAAAAACCAAACAATATGTTTCACGCGACGTGTCGATGATGCAACGACCTGCTCTCGACCTGTCGGGGGTCAGGTGTAATGGATACGCGGCGCTTGTAGATTACGGTCGATGCGTTTCTGAAATCCGAGCGACAGGAACGAAAAATTGTACACCGCACGTTTGACGACGTCTGGTGCAAAATCGATTTTCACTTTTTGACGCGTTTCACCATTTTGTTTTTTTAACCAATCTTTTAGTTTTTTTTACGATTCGACCGATACGCAAACGAGCTAAAAGTCCTCTGCGCCAATAACAATAGTAACGATGATAATAACAATAGTAATTACACGTGATCGCGTTAAGATCGAAATTGTGTTCGCGCGATCGTAAAACGTGCAATAATTACCTATACGTATGCGATTGCCCAGCGCGTCGGGCTCGCCGTTTAATGGACGGCCGTGTACATATATTACGTAGAATAATAATACAATTATTATTACTGTACGCTCAGACTGTTTATATTTATACGGGAAACGCGGTGTGCGAGCACAAAATACGATTACAACACGAACTCGACGAAGGTATTGTTTTTCGGTAAAAATTCCGCGAGACGATTCGCGCTTTTAACGGTATTCTTCTTTTTTTTTTTCTCTTGGCTATTTTTACGCGATTCCGAGCGGTGCGAAGGGCGCGTTTTCTTTTTTCACTTTTCTGGAAACAAACTTCTCGGAGCGTTCCCCGGCGAAGAAACCGTGCGGTTTTTAGACATTGTGTGGTACTTGTAAAAATTCCCTCTACAATATCTCTTTTACGGGTCGCGAGATCGATACCTATGATGATCATTCAGTCTTAAGGACGCACAGTCTGAATAATGTAAATTTAGGTAATTGATCGAAAGCAGCGGGTTTTAATACGTAAATCGATCACGAAGAAATCGTGCTTCTTACCACCCGGGGGAACGCCTCTAGTCGACAGCTGGTTTGACCACGAAAATTAATATCTTAGGATTGAAAATAACTTAAAAAAAAATAAAAAACGAGTGTGTACATTACATATACATTTATTTGGCTATTAAAACTGTACAAATGATTTTTAACAATACAAATGGTCAAAACGACCGATGTGTTGTTTGGATCAACAACAAGAGAAAAAAACAAACTTTCCGACAATATAGAAGACAATATGATCTCGCGTGAAGGTGCACACTCGTTTGCCGGCGTTCGTCCCGGCAAACCCGTTCGCGGCCGTCGTCGTGACGTCTTTCCCGTCGCGTTGTCCCCGTCGCGCCGTTCACGCGCGTTTCGCTCAACCGTACGCGCGGTCGTCCGCCGCCATCGCCATCGGTTTGACGGTCGTCGTACCGGTGGTCTCGGCCGCTCGGCGCACCGTGTACAACAGGCGCAGCTGATCGTCGGGCACACGGAACACGTCGAATCGTCGGCCGTCCACCGGCTGCAACCGGGGCAACGGCCACACGGTGTTGGTGTGTCGCGCCGTCGCCGCCGTGGACCGTATCTTCTTTTTGCCCCGCCGCCCGTCAACGTCTGCGAAACAATCGTACGGCGCCACGCTCACGCTGTACGCCTGATTGGTGAAAGCGGTGCGCGGCTGTTCCCGTTCCGCACTCGGCACCGGACCGCCGGGCAACGGCGTGTAACTGCGCCGGATCGTCGACTTCCTGAACGGCCGGAGCATGTCCAAGGCGAACGACGGCGCGACGGCCGCGTTCGAGTCGGCCGGTGCTTGGGGCCATGGAGCAGCAGGGCGCTCCTCCGGGCGCTCTGTCGGTCGCACCGTCGGTCGATCGGTCGGTCGCACCAAAGGGCGCTCTGTCGGGAACTCCACCGCGGATATCGCCAGGCGCTCAACCGGGCGCACCGTTGAGTAGTACGAGGCTAACGGATCCACCGTGGGTTGTTCTATTGGGCGCAACGTCGGGTACCAGGCTTGCGGCGACTCGGACGGCGGGATCGAGGTCGTAAGCGACGCGCTCAAAATCAAACTCGCCACGACGATTCCGACGACCCTCGTCATCGTTGTGTTCACACGGCAGCGCTATAGTAAATTAGTGATAATTGTCGCTGAAAATTGACGAAAATACAGAAAAACCAAATGCAGAAAATACGGAGGCGAATGCGTCCGGTTGAGGACGTTTCGACGAATGAAAATAAAATAACGTATTCACCTTGACGGGGCTGTTGCTATAGCGTGACGCGACTTAAACTGTAAACTAGTTGCCTAGCGATTATACACGTGATATTATAGAGACCGATTTTGACAGTATTTTTTCGAACCACGATATTACTCCACTGCCAATCGATCAAAAAAAAAAAAATATTTTAAATTAATTATAAATCGTCTATATTTTCGTCGTCTGAACAGAGTCACCGTCTCATATAATAAATGCCGCGTCAGAGTGCCCTCGAAAATATGGGCGCTGAAACACGCATCGTAAAAAAAAATAATAATGCGACCTCCCATGCTCACCGCGTCCCGTAATACAAATCAGAATCAATACATAAACTGATAATTGCGTTAAAATACGAAATATTGACCGTCATAAGTTCCACGATGAACATCGTTTTGTCGTACATTCTCTTATAACACGCATTTTTTTCTAATGAAAGAGCGCTTTAAAAGTCTCATGTAGATTTATGTACCGAATAAGGTCCGGTTAAAGTAGTTTGTACTTCGGACAGGCGATTTCTCTACTTCTTGTGTACGCGAGAAAAAAAATAAAACCGAAAAATCTCGAAATCTCGCGCAGGAACGATTTAAGAGACGATTTATTTCTTTTAATTCGCCAAGCAGAGTAAGTTAATCAAAAGCACTCGGAATGATTACCTTTTTTTTTTTTTGAAACCTTATATTACATTTTGTTTTTTAAGAACGGAAACTTTGTTGTCCATACAGTCTATATATATTATATGTCTTTAATAATTTTGGATTCTGATTTTGTTTTTCGTTTTCAGTTTTCCTCGGGGTCGGAAGTATTCTTTTTGTTCGAAGCGTTTTTTCTTCTTCAATAGTTCGTTTATTTTTTTATAACATTATGATCTACCTACGGAACGATTTTGACCAACATGGAGCGAATATAATACAGAACTTATGAATTTTCGAATTCGGCTAAATTCTGTTTTTGTTTCGTAAACCCTAAATAATTTTCAGTCCAGAATTACCAAAATTTCATCATAATGCATGTTATCACGGACATATATTTTCGTATCATGTGGTTGAAAACGTTTGAAAATTGACTATTATATCGTTTATAAACGTTTACGTATAGTGTTTTTTTAATTTTATTATATTTTTTGGCACTTCCGAAAATGTTTTAAAATATTTTTTAATTCTTACACATTACATCGAATGTGATGAAATTCAAATGTCACACATATACGAATTCTTAATGTTTTTGATCTTTTTTTTTTTAAATATAAGTAAATATAGAACTTTGAAATTTTAAAAATTCTTTTAGTATTAATAACTTTGTATCATTATTTAATGGTCAAAACGGAAAAAATAAATTTTTGAAATCGTTAATTCGCGTTCTCGTTCATAGACGTTATTACATATTGTTATTGTTTTGATTTTGTTTACTTTGATGTCCGGTAAAATCGTAAAAAGATTTATTATTCGTTGAAATGTTGAAAGTTTTCTGAAAACTAGAAATTGAATTTCATACGAATTTGATTTCGTATACGGTATATACTATAGCAATATTTTTTCGTTCTAAATTCCCGGACTCGAGCGCCAATTTTTGAGCGTAAACACGCACACGACGTGTTGAATAATGAACGAGACTGCATATCGCGCGCGTGGGTACGCTGGATCGAGAGATTCGAAGAAAATAAGGGAGAAATATCGTTAAATCGTCGTTCTTCTTGTAATTTAAATCACAACATTTCGCGGTAACACGTCTTAATCGCCGATGGTTCCGTCGGGTACACGTAAATTTGTTACTTTAAAAAATTATTAGAAAAACTCATTTTTTTTTCCAATATCAAATTTTATTCAAACACCTCTATCCGGTGCGCCCACGAGTCTGAAATTTCAAACTACGGAAATGTAGACCTCAAAAATCTGCAAGGAGTCTTAAAAATTTGAACCGTTTTTGGTTTTCTTAAGTATTGTTTTCAGCACAGTGTGGTGTTGGGTTCGGCGAGCTCTCGTAATACAATTCTGTCCTGTAACCTTTAAAGTGCAAATAAATCGAACGAGACACGCCATCCACCGGAAAAATGAATCGCGGTGTAAAAAACAACTAAAATAAAATTGAAATAAAACAGTCCAACAAATTAAAAAATTTGGAATTCCAGTACGCGACACGCTCTATAGTAAGATTACAGTTGTAAACTTTTTCATTTTTAAATTCCTTGTATCCGCAGTGCGCGTACACGAGTCAAAGCCGAAGTTTTTCAACGAACGCTAAGATAAAAAAAGTTTTCTAGTACAATTACGTTTTAATTTCGTCGGCCCGCGGTACCTATATAACTTTAAACGCCGATTTGGCCGCCCACGCCCGATACATTCACGATTTTTCTTCGCCAAAGACACAAGTGTTTAAGCCTGCAGCTACTTTTACGGGCGTTTAATCTGTTTTAAATCTTTTTATTTTTGTTTTTGTTTCCCAAGATCAAATAACCGCAAAAGTATCGACCGTTAACCTCGCCGGTCGCCTGGCATTGATAAATGTTTGGCCGGAAATTCGCGGTGACAACCTGTCGCGCACAAGAAACAATCGAAAACCAATGTTTTACGGGCTTTCTTTTTTTTAATTATTTTTTAGCTATACCGTCGTCGGTTGAAACGAAATGATTTCCATAAATTTCTCACGTCCAAAGTCAGCACCCCACGTTTTGTCCGATTCATCCCGGGCCCAGGCCTGCAAACATATTTTGAGATTATAGTATATAATTTGAAAATATTCGCAAATACTTTGGCCGCAATCGAAGTTCTCTTCGTGGGAAGCGATTTTATTCAAACTGCAGAATAAAATTGGGTAAAATCGTCTCTATAAGAACTTATCGAGTCGGCGATTTCTAGCGTCAAACCGCGAAGACGTTTTAGGTATTCACTTGATTTACAATATGATAGTCGGTTATTATTTATTTCATTACCATTCATCAGCTTTGAGCTGTATATAATATTTAAGTAATATGCGTATAAATATAATAAATATGTACTCCTTAAATTATTTCGTTGGCGTTTTACGACGTCAAATAAAAAATGACGACGAAAAAACCCGACGATAAACAGCGACTAGTGCACTTTTTGGTACAACGATATTTTATGTCGTTTCAGACTCCGAATACGCGTCCGTGTGTTTTGCTATAAACGTATATGATTTTTTGTAATAATGTTTTTTTATTTTTTTAAAATCTTTTTGACTAACGCGGTAAACGACGTAAAGTCACAAACAGAGAATCGCGACGAACGATAGTAAACAAAACAGAAAATAATAAATGTACACGAGATTATCAAAAGTATATTTTCCTCTTATTTTTCAAGTAAAAACCGCGATTTTCGGACGAAAAAAATTTTACTCACAATTTTAAAAAGTATATTATCGACATATTCGTTTTTGTTTAAGACAGATCTGCTGTGGAAAGATTTATTTCAAATTCGAAAAGTATTTATCAAACAGACGGATTTAAGTACTAAATTAATA
Organism: Hormaphis cornu; assembly: GCA_017140985.1. Taxonomy (NCBI): domain Eukaryota; kingdom Metazoa; phylum Arthropoda; class Insecta; order Hemiptera; family Hormaphididae; genus Hormaphis; species Hormaphis cornu. The sequence continues at coordinate 1,196,277 of CM029364.1, read as the reverse complement.
ATTTTATATTCAAACAGTTTACAAGACTGGACACTCGCGTATCTCCGTGGTAAACGTGAAACCGGTGAACAGTGACGCAAACCTTCAAAAAATTATCGAAAAAATTGGTTTTTATTTGTAAATGTGTATATTTGTTCACTTAAAAGTCAAGATGAGTGTGATTTCAGGACTTTAATCGTCCCTGTATTCTTCGTTCGCGTCACTTTTGATCGAATTCAGTGTTTTTGTTTATTGCAATAACTTAACACGTTCAGTCTGCACACCTACGAGGTGCACATCTGTTACCGATTGCGTACGATAGTAATAATAATAATTGTTGTTCCATAGTTTAGTGCGTTTACCGTCTACGCTATCGCTGATATGGTAAATCGTTTTACAACGAGGTCAAAAATCTTACGAGGAAACACCTAGGAGCTTAAATTCTAAAAAAGTTAACTCGGCTGGATTTTACGACGCAAAATATAATATTATGGTCTCAGTCGTTCAATAAATTCATAGGGTTATCCAATTTTCATTCTGAAAACTCGTCACAATCACTATAATGATTTTTGAAAATATTTTTTTTTTTTTTAAGAAATAAATAACGATTGAAATACGGAAATAACGACAATTTTCTACTAATTTTAAACGGCCGTAAAATTATGAAATCTCATTTATTTGCAAAATCACATTGTACAAAAACAGTGTTTAGGTTCTTGTCTTTGATATTCGCCTATTATCAGTGGCGACTCTAAACCTGCAGAAAAAATCATAGAAATACAAAATGATGTTTTTAAAAACGAAATGAATCTGGACGACTCAAAATACATTTATTCTATTAAAATAATGATTTATTTTGCTCCCTGCACATGTCTGATACGTGACGTTTCTCGATATAATCACGAGCTTAGAACCATTTTGAAAATTGAAAAATACAAACTTAGTTTTACCAGAAGAGTACCTACGTCAAATATTTTATTATGTCAAGTCATATAATAATATAGCAGCTTAACGTTGTTCTGAGGAAAAAACAAATTCGTCAAGTATAGAATATACGACTAGATTTTTTTTTTTTCCATTTCATGATTACAAAACGTAAAAGTATCGACTTACTCAGAGACTCTAATCATGGTATAAAACAAAATAAAAATTGTACATGTAAGTATTATAGAACGCATCTATGGGAATTTTAAATGATAGGTACGTTTTATGAGTATTACACTTAATTTTATTCCAAAAAAACTATTGTTTTCGGTAACGCGTACCCGAAAATATACCCAAAGTATGTTTTGTAATGTCCTAAAAACTCGGAGAATCAAATATATGCAAAAATATGCATTAAAAACATTTGCAACTTGTATATTATTAGTATTCAAAGCGTATACTTATATATTGTGTCCTTACTTAGCATTGTACCGAACGATAGATACCTAACCGGAACAATTAATATTATGCAAATCGCTTTTTTATTAAACATCGGCAGCCATAATATTATAATGATTTTGTTCCGTATCAATAAAAGTATTTCCCGTACTGCGGTCGTATTACAATTAAATATTAATACACCGTTTATGCGTACGCCATAAGCTCGTTACGCGACGTAAGCCTCTTTTTTTCAAAACAAGTTTCACAATCCTTTAACTATACAGGCATATAGTGACCCTCGTAAGACTATTATATATACGTGAACTTACGGTTCGATTTTTAATCTTTATAACATGTTTCAAGTGGTCGCCAGTTACCTCGTACTGACTCTGGCGGAGTTAAAAATGTATAAAAAAAAAAGTAAAAACATGAAACGCGTACCGAATCGTTTTAATATGGTTTTTAAAGTAAAGAATAACCTTCAGAACCGACCCTTTGGCCGGTAAAAATACGTCGTGCGAAGCAAATCGAAAAAAGAGAGTAAGCGTGGAGTAGTAGATGTATAGCGACTTTGGTTTGAGTGTTGAAATTGTAGTTTGATGTTTATGATAATATTTAATCTGTAAGCAATAGATTGCTTACGAAAATTACGTTTTTGAAAAGCGAGCTCAGCAAATCGGAAACTTAACAAGTTCCGTACTTCAAAGTTTTACGTTCGATTATTTCCGACCTTTCATGACGTTTTAAATCTAACTACAACAACGGGTGAGCGTGTCTAGGAATTCCGCATTATATATTTTACCCGTTCTAACGACGTGTGAAAACGTGTCAAGTGATTCTTCGAGCGATTTTGAACATTTTGTCGTTTTCGGATCGTTACTCGAATAATAGTTAACAAAAATGACTTCGGAAAAAGTCTAAAACAAAGTAGGTACAAATCTAAGGTCAAATGCCTAAATTTTGTCTGTAATATCACGGGCGTGAGGATCGCAGCACTCTTATTCTTCATACCCGAAAAAAATGATCACGAACGTGAAGGAAATTTCGAAAATGTTTTGTGTTTTGAATCATGTAACGCTAAAAAAACGATGAAATATTCAAATTAAGTATATATATATATATACCGTATTGGTCTATTTTCCCGTCTTTTTAGCGTCATGACCGGAACACGCGTGTTCACAGAAAACAAAACATCGTTATAAAAACAGTATTATACATTCATCACTCGGCATCTATATAGAGTTGTAAAATCGTTCGTTCCGCGAGAAAATATCGGAATAAATTTGGCAAAATTTGATGTAGACGATAATCGATTAGACAAACCGTTTAAATACACGCGGTGCGATCACGACACTGCGTGTACAACTTTTTTTTGAAACTCGTGATCGAAAAACGTGAAAAATCTCTTGATGTGTATTCATACATTTATTGCATTGTATTGTATGTTATATATATATAGAGAGAAACGAATGAAAAATCAAAATGTTATTCTTTTGATTGAAGATTCGAGGCGCGCACTATTTTTTGGTATTTTTTAAAAATATTGCGTCTCTTGCAGAGAATCCATAAAGCGTGACCGCGATGTTTTCGTGTGTATATAATCATGTGTTCTATGTATTAAAAAAAAATCGAGCAACGTTAAAGCAGCTCTTCTTACCTCGCATACGAATGAATACAGTCGTAATTCCCGTACGTCTTAGTAAAAAAAAAAAATATATATCGATCGTTGCGTGGTCGTAGTACACTAAAATGTAGAGACGAAAAACGTCTAAATTTTGTATGATAATACCGTTAAGGGCAAGGTTTTACAAATCCTATTTTTTCGTATCTATATAATACTGTAGGAGAAACGTCGGGGATCGACTAGGTATATATCTGTTGAACACGTGGTAAACCGAAATCCCGCGATATTTCAATATGCGCTCGTGATTGACAAGCCCGTTCTGCGTATTATTGCGTCACCGGGATAACGGGGGAAAAAAAATAAAATAATAATAAATATGTTTTTTTAATAAACGACAGCTCGTCCGCGAGTGGTTGAGCGATGGGATCCGATATCTCGTGTGAAAACCGTACACAATCGCAGCGTACGGGAAAAGAAGAAATTTTTTTTTACAATCTTTCGAGACGCTAATGGACGACGCGCAACGAATGCAATAGCCCCTGCCAAACATCACGTTATAAAAATTATTTTTTAAATCTCTAATATTTTAGATTCCGAGCGATATTGATTTTACGAAGATGTGTGTTTTTTTTTTTTGCTCTCGGGGCTCTCAAAAAAAGATTTGCCCCGGGCATCCAAAAGTCTAAATCCGGCCCGGGTCTATATTACAATAATCGTTTAAAACCGCGTCCGGAGACGACGATAATAATGTATAATCCCCGTGCGAGCCGTCTGCATCCGGACCTAATGAACCACAAGCGTACAACATCACTTAGGTGATGAGATGGGATCATCGTTAATGTGTTATTTTAAAACCGTTTGCGAAATCGCGAGAACACGAGAAACGTCGTCGGTTTTCCAGCGCAGTCCTTCGTCGAGCTTATCAAACGATAATCGTTAAACCATCAAAGTGATAACTCGTATATTAAACGTCCTATCTCGGCTCCCTTTGACGGAACGGATTCCTCGAGCTACGCTTCCGAATTTTTCTCCTTTTTTTTTCTTCCCGGTTTCGGCCGATCAAGACCGTATCTCTGAACAAACACGCTGCCTACGTCTCTCGTCATCGTCAGTTTCGAAATAGGCAAAGCCTTTTGTCGTAGTATAACCAATCTCGTCTATTTCACGCCGTATTTTTTGAATTTAATTTTTTTAGCACATTTTGTTTTGTTTATAACAATTACCAACGCATGAAACAAAATCACGGTAATAGTGTAAAAAAAAATTATTAAAACCCTAGATATTTTTGTCCAGATAGTTTAAAACATTTTTGACGTTCCATAAAATGTTTGCCAGTTAGACAAGCAAAAAAATGTTTGGCGCGAATTTACTCCAGCTGAGGTGCAACGTATACGGTATCTTAATCAACCCGCGGCATGCGCACGCTCTATATATATATACATTATTGACGTAGACAAATATTTAAAAAAGCATCGACTGTCTCGACCGACCCGCGCGTTTCAAATCATTTACAAAAAGGATCAACGTTAATGAAAACGGCTGGATCGCGAAATCCCTCTGACAAACACGAAAACGTTTACGACGCGTATATATTATATTTGTATAAATTGTCAAATTGTGTTAGCGCTAGTAACGAAATTAAAAGGACGATTCATCAGCGGCGGATTACTATAATAGCCGACCGCAATTATTTAAAAAGCCGAAATCACTTTAGGTCCCGCGAGTAGTTTGACGGAGTACGCTTCGGGTGGTTCACGCTGGTTCGGAAGTCGCGGTATTATTTAACGTATCTGAAAACAATGATAAATCAAATCGAGTTCGAAAAAACGCGATTCGGAGCAAAATCTCAGCTGTTCGATAGGACGACGGGAAGTGGGTTAAATGTTAGATAATTATCGTAAGATATTTGTGAATGACAAAAAAAAACAAACGCAAAAAAGTTATAAAACAGTGAGGGGTATCGAGAACCCGTAATTACACGATTAACACAACATAATATTGCGACGCTTTATGACGCAAAATAATTCCGTTTTATCGACACAATTGTTTTATAGGCTTTTGGAAACTATCGGTCGAGTGTTTGCAGAATCGAGGTCACAAATTTAAACGATTTTGATGCCGTAATACGAATTATTATAGAAGTATTCATAAGCATTTTTTGAAAATTTGTGAAGTTTTGGCGCTGTTCAATTGATAAAAACTTTCAGTTTCCACGCTTAAAAACACGATCGTAATGGAATTTTTGCATTTGTACGTAGTTAAAAAAAGTTGGGGATTTCTCTTCACGAATTTCTTTCGTACAAAGACTCTACCTATTGAGAATTAGCGAAGAATGATCTGTAAGAATACTTTACGGTTCTTTGATTTTCACTACTGCAGAGCTTCTCGCGATCAGAACTATTTCATCCGTTAGCAATGATTGTTTTCGAATGCGACCGGCTTATTCTTTGTACTGCCCCCCCCCCCCCTCACTGTACTGTAACACTATAAAATATATATTGATTCAATATTTAAATCATAATTTTGAGATTCAAAACGTATTAAAGTAAAAATAAAAAACCGTGTAAATTAAAAAAATATTCACCTGATCCCCGACCCCGTGACAAAAGCGTTCGACCGACGACTACAATTTCCGACTCTGTATTCGAACTGCCTGATTGTGGTCAAAATTTCAAGTCAATTTCACGCCGACTCTGCACGCCGCACAAAAGTCTTCCGTTTTGTGAACGGTGGTGACGAATCCCAAGATAAAACGACGGCGTGTCGAGTGGGCCCGAAAATACCTTTTTGAAATATCCACAAACATCACACAATGATTATGCGAATCAATAAGTCTCAAATAGACGACAAAAAGCGACGCGACCGCGATAGTGCGCGGGCGTCGGGTTATAACACGCGGGTACAACAGAAACCGTGTTTCGTTTCGTTCGAGATTTTCTCGCGATTTTCCGACCGCTGTTAACAATATCGCATTATTGTTGCGATGAAGCCAACATACGTCCTATAGTCTGCGTGCACAACAATGTATACAACTATAAATGTATGGTTACTGTCAACGGAAAATATATATATAAAAAAAAAAACTCTCGAAAATCCGATACACGGACGATTTATACCTTAATGCGTGCGGGCGGGATTTTGCATTTTACATCATTATACGTATCTCGCGTCTCTGTACGAATAATAACATAATAATGGCCGCCGCCGCGTGTGTAACACAAGAAGAATATCCCGTCGCCTGGTCGCCGAGACGTTTTTGTAAATGGGATTTACGACGACGGCGGTCAAGATAGAACACGAGAATGTTAAAAACCAATATTTGCCGATATATTGGATTCGGATTACCCGGGGACGAATTTCCCAGAGGGATAAAAATGATCGGCTGTATAATAATAAACGTATACGCATCCCGAAAGAAGAAGAAGAAAAAAAAAAAGAAGAAAAATTCATTATCAAACCCGGCGCTTATATGTATATATATATATTTATTAAATCTTCGACGAGATATTTTTCCGTGACCGCCTAGACGACGATATTATGTATTTCGTATGACAAATAATAATTTTTAAAAAAAAAGGAGAATTTCAAAACAAAAATAGGACGAAAAATCGCGATCACGGGGAAACGGCCGCGCGCTCTCGCGAAGCCGCGACTCGACGCCGCATCCAAAATTCGTTTTGCTTAAACACTATAAAAAAAATGCGTGCCTTTTTCGCGCGTTCCGAAATGGTTTTTTTTTTAAGTACATAACGAAATGATTTTCAATTCATACAACGTGCAGTAAAAAAATTTACAGAAACACGTTCTGGTCAATAATGCCGGTCGCTAAATAAAATATTACAATAACATTTTTGTATTCAGTTTTTTTACAATTTGATTTTTTTAATTTTTATTTAGTATTCTTTTTTTTTTAACTTTAACCCGTATAACTTTTGTACAGTTCTTTGGCCGAGACAAGGTTTACGGTAATTAGACCAGCCGTTTGGTCAAAAAAATATATATTTTTTACCGCTCGTAGTATCTTAATGAATAATAATACTTTCTGACTGCTACGTGACCAAATGAACGTTAATTTAGTCGGGGATAAAGCCGAGCGAGAAAAACTCTCTTCGTGTTCGCGCATAAACACTCAACGCGAATGAACCTACTGGATTTTAACAGATTGCTCCCTCGACGATTCGCGTCTTCTGCACCCATTTTCAAATAGCATATTATAACTGGCACGTAATTAACGTTTTTATTTTTTTTATTTACCATCTGTAAGTAGGAATTACTGTAGACACGAATAGCCCTTTAAAACCAAAACCAAATTTGGAAACAGAACCGTAAAATATCAGAAACCGAAATCTATACAATGTTGGTGTTTAAACCGAATATCGAAAATCGCTCTTCACGCGTAATTTTCGGCGGCTGAAACCAAAATGAATTTCCGGTTTTAGAACCGAATTTTTTGAAAAGTTTTACATCGAAACTGCAAGAAGCGAAATCCTGCGGCAGAGTTTTTAACAAAGTTTTTCCGATGTGAGTAATTACGTCGGTAAACTCGTCGCGATATACATAGAGACTAACGACCATTCTTAGGTTATCCAAATGAAAATTTTGTTTCAAACGCGACGTTTACAAACTAGCGTGTTTTTACTTAATTCTATTTCATTATAAAACTGGAGTCATACAGCACTCGCGGTTGTCACAAATATCTATTTAAATCGCAAATCAGGTGGGTCGATTACGATTTAAGTTTAGTAGAGCTACGTAAAAAATCATTGAGTTGAGTGTACAAATTAAATGATTAATTGTTGTTTACTGTTGTGTAACTTGAATGTTAATTATTCGTTTGTGTAAGAATAGCAACCGCGAAATAGATCTGAAAAAACATTTCTATCGTTTTAACATCATGTTATCGTATAAAGAATGCAAGTTTACGTAAGATAAGAGATAAAAAAAGTTTTACAATTTTATTCGAAAAAAATATTCATCTGTGTCTTTATATAATTTTATTTTATGCATATAATGATAATTTGGTTTTTCTGTTACTTGCAATCTAAATACGAGACTACGACGTCGACAACTTTCAGTAAAATATAATACGTATTATAATCGTGAAACAAAATTGGTTGAATTTATTTTTGCACAACCTTGGTTTGCCCAGACACGCGGTTTATCGGAAGTTTGTTAAAAACTCGATTTATATATTATGTATATTATAATTAATGTAAGAAAATTACCATCAAGTTTTTTTTTTCTTCTTACTAATGTTAAGTACTTCATTTTATAAACGCGCGCCTCAAAAGCTTTTCATCAACAACAAAGACAATTATTATTATTAAAATTCATCCGTTTAGAAACATAAAAACAATTTTATGTGATTATATTTTTTTTTCTTTATTTCTTAATTTACTGAAAAAAAAAAGTAATAAATAAAATGCGTCAGCGTCTTTTTTTTTTTTTTAACGAAACGTATTGTCCCCAATCCCCACGCGTATAACGCGTGTATTTATGTTTAAAATATTACACAGCTTTTTCGTTTTACTTAATTGTATTGTTTTCTGTAGAAATTTCAGAAGCATTTACCAAACAAACAGCAATATTCGCTTTTTACAATATATACATTAAATGTTTTCATAAAACGTGGAGTCGGTATAGTAAATACACAATACACGATTTAATTCCGGATAAGATGACTATTTTGTCGACAAATATCGAGATAGTCGTCTGCTGTCAGACCACGTTTAAATTATAGTGACTTTTGATTTTTATTTAAAAAAACATATTTAAATCAGATAGCAAATCAGAATTTTGCACGGTTTAACTTATTGAAACGCTAAAAAAAAAAAAAAAATTCGTTTAAATAATTGCGTACACGCGAAACAGATACAATAGCACATCCGCCAACGGACGTTTTTTACGACCAAAATTCGTGTTGATTGTCGACAATAATCTTACAGTATATACCTCGAAAGTATTACTCGATACATAATGGCAATACTTTTTGTATGAATTAAAGCAATGAAAGTGGCCTGCAATTTTAAAATAATCACCGAGTCGGATAAAGGACTTAAATTTTATATTCTGAGCGTGGCAAAGAATGTGTATGGTTTTTACAATGATGTATTATTTTTTTCTGTGAATAACTTTAAGGGTACCTAGTAAAAATGCTCCGATTTTTAAAGTCGCTAACGTTTTTGGTAGGTTTATGGACTCTTATATGGTACTTAGAGGGCTCTGATATTTGAGAGTACAAAAAATTAAAGAAAAACGTTAAAAATTAACGTGTTTTTTGAAATAATTGATTGAAGTTTTTTGGTCGCAAGATTTAACAAAATAATGATTGGGACAAGTTGAAACTTTGACATAATATGAAAATGTGTAAGAGTAAGTTTGGTAAAAGTTTGAAGTGATTCCGAAAATGTTTGAGCTATAAGTATAAAACTTTAAAAATTTTGAAAATTTCCATTTTTTTTTTTTTTTTTTTGGTTTTCGACAAAAAGTTTTTTAACTTTACTACGACGTTGGAAACATATAAACACATATGCTACTAAAAAATTTCGAAAAATCCAAAAAGTCGAAATTTTTTTTTTTTGTCATTTATATCAAAAATGTCTCATACTTTTGACTTATTTTTGGAGAAAAATTTGTTATACTCACACATATTTGTTGTTTTAGATTTGAAAATTAAATACTTAATAAGTATTGGTTAAACGGTATTGTAACGGTGTTTAGGTGTTATTTTTATTATAACAATAAAATTAGGCACTGTTGTGCAGTCGATACTTAAGTTGCAACAACTCTTCAAATAATGGTCCGAATGGTTTGACATTTTCTTTTCTTTTTTGTATATTACTTTCTGGATAACGAACACGATCTGTATGTAGTCATAAATTTGGTAGCACGACAAGCAAACAACAATAGAATATTATACAATCAAGACTGCGTACTCGATTAAAGAGTTTGTTAAATTAATATAGTGATATACTTGACTAAGATAGTAGTAAAGATATAAAGAGATTCTTGAATGAATTTAAAATATAGCATTTATAAAAAATACGAGAACGTCTTTTGACGAATAGAAAAAGTGTATATATTTTATTATCCCGTAAATAATATTCCGCTACTTATTTTCGAAGACTCGACGCCGCGACATTGATGTTTTGCGCGTGCAACAGCTTAATATTTACGAGCTCGGTCGAAAACTCAGAAACCGCTCACACTTTGGTACGTACATACCAGCTATAATATTGTAACCGGCGGGTTTAATTTATTTATGAAAAGAAGCCGTGATACGGTAATATATTATTGTTATTATTTCGTCGAACCGCGTTGATTGGAAAATAAATAAAACCGACGGGACGATAAACGTCTGATTTTCCAAAAAAAAAAAAAAAAAAACAATTATGTTTTTTATATCTTTTTAGTTCGCCTCGACGATAAATTACAAACTACAAACAAAATAATGTAATATAGACGCGTATATTGATACACCGCGCGCCACGACGTGGTTTTCTCGCGATGGAAATTACTTTTTCTCCGGTCGTCCAACAACAACAACAACAACAACAACGTCTTAATTTCGAGTGTCCCGTCCGTGGTGAAAATTAACAAAATAAATCTGTTTGTTCGTAAACGTAAATATACAATGTACCTGCAGTGGCGTATTTATTGGAGCCGATGACACTGATATATTAGCCCCCAATCCACAGCTTTTTTTTTTTTTATAGATACTTTTCCTTTGTAATATAGTATATATTAGGTACCGTGGTACGTCAATATTATTCTGTCAAGTAAATACAATGATACCCGCGAAACATATTTGTCTACACGAAACAGAGCAAAAATGATTTTGTGATGTATCGATGTTATTGACGTGTCATCGAAATCGCTAAAAATGCCGATCGTTACTTTATAGTTTTTCCAACGAACAGTATTATTTGTTTTACTCGCCGTGTATAGTGTTGCACAGATAACAATAAAACCGTTCAGATAAACACGAAAATAAATTTACTTGAATTCGTCGAAGTTAATAATGATAGCGGACAGTTGTTATTCGACGAAAACCTATAGACACACGGCTTGTAAGAACACCTTATTCAATTTTTACTTTTCTTAAACGTCTATATAACGTTGTATGTAAATAAACAGCACGAAAAGTTGTTTCAAGGCTTACTCCAGAATGTTGTTTTCTACAATCTACAAATGTTTCGCTCTGAAACTATTTTAGAATGTAGTTTTGTACTTTTTGCGTGAACATGTTTTTACCACCAAAAATGATCTTTCTAAATCAACCGAGACGGAATTCGCCCGATGCAAATTACTTAACTTTAATGATGAACATATGCGTTGGTAATAAACATTTTGATCTTGCTGATTTTCCTTCCGTGAAACCATTACCGGCCGCCGTAATACGTCGGGAACGGCGAAATAGCTAATTGAAACGAATAAAATGAAAAATAGAAATTTATCTAGGAACGCGTGTTATTTTTTTTTACCTAAGACGATTATTTTTCAAACAACTCGTAACGATTTACTTCAAAAACTTTTCCTCTGTACGTCGCTTATACACTGAGCGACGCATTACAAAAAGTTTTTGATTACAGACGAACATTATTGTTTATTTGTTTTGAAGATTATTTTTAGAATCACGAGTACGAAACATATCAAATTCGAAACCTTTTTGCCTTTCTCAAAACGCGTTTCGTCGAAATATTGAAAAAATAAATTCGTTTGCAATATTACTTTTTAATTTGTTACGTTTTATACAAGTGCACAATACTATAACAATATAAAGTTATTCGATTAGAAATGTTTTTCTTAAAAATTATATGTGAACGATAAAAAATAATAATAAAATACTTGTAAAAACAATACACGAAAAGCGTTTAACGAACGCCAATCGCTCTTTTTTATAACGCACAAAACGATTTCGACTTTTCGCGGACTCGGAAGAAGGTTATACATTTAATTAATTAAAAACGTGTTCCAGAATTAATTTTTAACGAAATGTGTCAACGAAATTGCATATTGCCGAATAAATCAGACCGGCTATAATATTCCAACGATATAATATTATATATACGCTTTTCTTCTTTGGCCGACCGTTTCACGTCGAGTTGTACTAAGTTGTTTTTAGGATTTTCAACTGTAGTAATTTTCCGGATGAAAAATCGAGAATTAAAACTCGTCGTTTTTCACGAATAATTGATATTGTGAACTCTTAAAGTGTGTCGTTTATACGGTCAACGACAACTGAAAATCGTAAAATGATCGTTTAAACATGATTAGGATCGGTATATAATACACAGTTTGATTATACGATTATTGTAATATCTCAGTACAACGTTAACTCCGCGTCATACAATATAGTGACGCTTATTGTTTCGATTAATTTTCCAGAACAAAGAACGGTCGCCATTTCACTAACACAATTTTAACACTTTTAATCGCGTTCGTTTCGTTAAACTATTCCAGCAAAACAGATTAAACTCGTTTGTTTTAATAGCCTTTAAACGGCTACATTGGGTGTCTGTGACGGTTGACTTCTGAGAGACGATGATGTAGCATTAAAGATATTGAGGTACTAAATCAATGCGCAAACTATATTCGTTTAATGGCCAAAAAGTATACCGTCTTCGTTATTTTCTAGGGTGTGACCCGCATTAATGCGTGTGGATGATCATATACGTTTTTCGGCGGAACTGTGGGCTAAAAACGCATGTCATTATGACAAAAGGGGGAAAATATAACGATGTAAAAACAGTCTGTATAACCCGAAAACGTACGTGTATATGAGTGGATATTCAAAATTGTTAAAGCGATTACCGTAGAACCGTACGTTGTTGAAATAGCATCAACTCATATCGAGATTCTAAACTAAGAATGTTAAGTATTATAATAAAAAAAGTAAAACGTGCAAAAATTCACAAAGATTTTCAAATCCTACTGCATGTAACTCGCTCGAAAATTGAAAAAATCAATTGTTTTTTCTATATTTTAAGTTATATCCACTAAAAAATTATTATGATATTGTGTGAACGTGTCACGTTCGGAGCAGTTTTGTTAATGTTGTCTCTTTCGTCCTGAAAGGTTATTTCAAGAAAAAAAAATCATTATTCAACACATTACTCAGAATAAATTCTGTAAACTTTATTGTAAATTTAATACTCCGCTCAAAGTCTAAAATATATACTGACTAGACCCGAACAAAAAGAGTTAGAAACTCGTATGTGTAAGTTTGAGATGAATGTATTTTTTTTTTTTTTTTTGCGATCGCAGGGTATATATACTAATTCAAACGATACGTGATGAATTATTAAAAAAAAAAAATGCGAATTTAAAATTCTGTTTGTATAAATACGTCGTAGGTACGTTCAATACAAAATATATATCTAACATTATACAAGCCGATATTGGTTATGAAACCTTTCAAAAGATTACCGATGAATTATAAATAGGCAGTTACGCGGAAATATCGAAAGTGTAAAAAATTTAATTTACGATTTCCGTTAGCTCGTATTGTTCTCTACGTAAAAAATGGCGATTTTATTTATAGAAATACTAAAAGATATTTTAGAAAAAATGAAAATTTTGCGCGTTTTTGTTTTTACAACATATTATAGTATATAATGTGTATATATAGGTATTATTAATAATAATAATGATATACATTATTGGAACAGATGATACTGTTTAAATTTCATACAAATTTTAAAAAACGTCAACCACTTTTCAGTTAAATATCGAACGTTAAAATCGTCAATAGTTTACACGTTTTATTTAATCCACGATACGTGATCGGTTGATCTTCTCTTTTTTTCCCTAGGCATTTATTACGCACCGTTATATAATTTAGTATTGTTTGTTATTTTTTGTGGTAAAAGTTTTAAATTTTATCCGTTATAGGAACGGACACATATAGTAGAAACGATTTCGAAAAAATGCCATTTATCTTGAGGGAACCATATTATATAGTAATTTAAAATTAACAATCATTTGTCGAGTGCTCGACTCGCGAGCTCAGAATCGTAATTTTTATTTTTCGGTAATCGTAAATCCATTGTTGTTTAGATCGTCAAAACTCCAAACAGAGTATCAAAGATTCTGACAAAAAAAAATTACGTTTAGCGATCTCTTTAACGATGTGTGAATTCAATTTCAATATAGATAGTCATCATTGGAGTGATTTTAAAAATTTTTAATTTTTCTTTTTCATCGGAGCAAGACGTACCTAATCAGAATTCCAAAAATAAAAAAATGAGACGGTTTAAAACAAAAGGGAAAAGAATTGTGGACGAATATCTAAACGTTTAAATTCAAGGACCCGCGAAATATATATCACGCGAAAAGATATTGCAGTCGTACAGCTGCAAGTACAAAAGTTATTTTGTCCGATAACATCGCGCTGATATTTGCGGTTTTTTTTTTTCAAACCCAAATGAAATTTCTTCTGAAGCGTATAATCTGTACATCATACATAAGTTAGTTTAGAGTATTTCTGGTACTAATAGTGTATAACAAAACGCATTTTGTAAGCATTTACAAAATATTAGAGTTTCGTTCGCCGTGTTCGCTTAAAACCACACACAAATATAAGACGTTCATACTAAAATAATACCAAAAGTGTATATTCATGTGTATCTAAGGTCAAAGTATATACTTTTTCAAAAGCCATAAGAATACAATATTTGTTAATTAATTAAGTAGGTTCACACAAGAAACGTCCGACTATGGTACACTTGTGAACCGTTTACACAACGGGCATCGTGTAAAACTGGCAGTGTAAAAACTGTTTGGGGTTTTTTCGTTCACAAACAAATACGAAAAAATCAATAAAAATCAGCGGAAAGTTGTAGAAAAAAAAACATAATATCAAACTAAATAGTAAATATCATCATGTGATCTACGCGTGGTTAAAACACAAGTTTCTATTCAAGTAACTGTTAGAAGATATAAACACTGAACTAACTAAATTGTATCTATACAACGTATATTATTTAATAACCACCAGTGTTTAAAATAACCGAGTAAATCACTAAACTGCAGTTAATTAAATTTATACGAGTTGCAATCAAAATATTTTTAACGGCCCGTTAAATCGCTGTACGGCGGTCCTAAATTCGGTGATTAGCTAACGAACTGTTAAACCGATGTTTAAAGGTCCATTAAATTCTGCGAGGGAACACGTTTTATGTACGTACACTTTGTAACCGCAAACAGCGACTATTATAATATAGTAACCGCGCGGTACTAAACGGTCGGTCGGAAAGTTACGGGTAGAAAATCTAAAAAATAAACTCAAAGTTTCGGAAATGTAATATGACGTTTATAGCCCGAGGTGTGTGAAAAATTGCGATCCATCCGAATGTCGAAAAATTTAAATTACTGAAAAAAAAAAAAACCATAGGAATTTAGACGGTTTTTAGTTCCGACTTACCGAACAACAATCTCTATGCGATAAGGACTCTGTAAACTAATTTGAATTCTCCAAGACGATTTTGGATCTTTCGAGGCGCGTTTTTATGATTTTATATTGTAAATTTTTACAAATAAAATTTACAAAACAATTTTTTTTATACTATAAAATATAATTTAATATATTAATAAAATTAATATTATTTGAGATTATATTAGATTCCATATCGCGCATTATAAAATACGTAGCTGATTGATCGATGTGTTGGAACTAAAAACCGTCTAAAGTCTTATACGGCTCACGTGTGGCGAGCAGAGAGAGAAAATCGAGATAGTGATAGGCTCGTCAAGATCGTTTCTAGAAAAAAAAAAAAACGTTTGAAAAAAATTTCTGACTTTCGTCCAGACGTGGTGGGTGCCTACTTATAAAGTAAGTACAGAAAATCGAATACAAATGTTTTTGCGGAAAATGAAAAACGGTTTTATGAAGATCGGCATCGAACGGGAGGGTGGATTTTGGCGGAAAAGAGGATCGCCCTACAATTTAGTTCGCCCCGTAACGCAAAATATACATCCATGTATTATGAAGGTTTCGGCTATGAGTTCAAAGCGTCCTATTTTACTTCATCTTCCCGTCGTATTTGAATTAATTAATATTGCGTCCCTGCCATTTTTGGTGCAAACAAACGGGTATAACAAGAAGACGGACTCGGCTCGTTACGTTAATTGACGATAAGAGCGAGGTGCGCGTGTATATTATTATTATTGCAATATACGGTGCCGACGGTCCCAGCACGACCTCAAAGGTTGTTCGCTCGAATCGCCCGGAACGCGCCTAAAATTCTTAACGGCGAAGGGACTTCCTAACAAAACAGTCGATTTGCAAGAAGAAAAAAAAAGGGTAAATGCGAGTTGATAGAGACGTAAAAAAATAGTAAATATTATATTGTGTGCGAGCCGAGATTATCGTGCGCGGATCGTCGTCCACAGTGCGCCTTCCCAACCGCTCGTTAGCGAACTTGACGGTTGTCCTTTGCGAATTGCAGCAGCACATTATGTTTTAGAGACTTTCTGTTCTTTTCGTTCACGCTGACGGTCGTACAACTACGTTTTTGCGTTCTTTTTGTACGGTGAAAATTGGACCGAATCAAACTTATAAAAAAAAAAAGGGGGACCCTGAGGGACTAAGCTCCCTTAAATCTCCAGCTGCAGAGTTTCGGCACGCAGCTTTGTTTAGAATGACGATTTACATAGTATGACCAAATCAAAAATAAAGGTGTCTCTAAGGATTCTTTTACGAATAATAGCCTATACTAAGTATGCCTAATGTTGCCCTATATCGAGCCTATAAGTTTTGCACACGGTTTTGTTAGGACTGACAATACGTCGATGAAAGAAATTATTCAACGACTTTCTGTCACACGCGTGCAGACTTGTTATTTTACATAAAATAGAAAATAACAAAAATTAGGTGGTAGAACTTTTTGGAAGGTGTACACTGTTATAGATATAAACTATATTGCTTACGATAGTAACAATCCTGAGCGAACTCGCAGATCAGTAAAATTCTAAAATTTCTAAACACCTCAAAGTTTTATAAGTGTTAAACTAGAAAAAGATCGAAATCGTTTCAAGCGATTCTACTTTGTCTCAGTACGTGTTCAGAAAACGTTTATCAACAAAAATTAACCGATTATCGAAACGAATTACCTATATGAGATAATATTATATCGCGGTTGAGCCTTGCGCGCAAGTTATTTCTATACACGTCTTTAGACTGATATCGAAATTTTTTCGAAACGAAAACTTCGAAAATCGTCCACTTCGATGACATATCGTGTTAGAGCATACGATTTCAGGCCTTCGTGGTACCGTGTACGTTTTCGATTGATCGCAGACGCGAAAAATGTATCAAAAACTATTCAGCTGTCGTTATTCGGAAAACGTTCGAAAACGGTTTTCGGAAGGCTGCTCCGTTTTATTTTCGTGATGGTGTAAACCAGCAATAAACAAAATCGTACCGTCGTTGTAAAAACGAAACTCTACGAAAACGACGCGGTTTTAACCGCGAAACGTGATTTTTAAACGGGAAAAAAAAAAACGGAAAACTACTCCACGATGATAATGCGGCCGTAAATGTCATTACGACGCGCCGCACTGTTTTGACGATTTCAATTTCGTTCGTGCTGCGGACCGCGAAAAAACGGCACATAAAACCATGGTAAAACGTCTTCTTCGTATCGCTAAACGAGCGGTTTTCGCGGTCGCTTTTCGCCGTCGAAATAATATTTTGCGACGATGTTTGCGTCGCGCGTACACTGCCGGGTTGATTAAAACCGTCCTCGCGGTGGAAATCAGCGCGGATAAACGGCGGGCGTAAATAATGTTTTTCGCGAAACAACGTTACAAAATCGGGGCCGGCGAGGAGTTTTACATAATATTTTTCTCCGCTTTACAACGATTGTTTTTTTATTTTTATGTCCCGGTCTTATTTATTTATTACCACGAAGAACGTCGTCCACTACTTTTATTTTTTATACACGCTAGTTTTTTTGCCGTCGTCTTCTCTCTCTCTCTCAAAAAATAAAAATTATTAAATTTAATTAAATTTTAACACACAAACGGCTGCTCCTCTTATTGTGACTCGTGAACTTGCACTATCTAGTCCGGTGAATTCCTGCACCCACCCCACAATGCGACTGTTCTGCGGACGACGAATGGTAAAAACCGCTCTCGCGTCGGTACTTTGAGACGTGATTCCGCTGACCGGTTTTGCAGATTTTAGGAAAAAATTCTTAAAATTACGATTCCGAATTTTTTTTTCAGCTTTATTACGTCGTTTACTTAATACTTTTTGTTTTAATATTTTATTTTGTTCTAAGGTACTTGAAAATCTTTCGTATCGATTGTAAAAACAACGTTTAGCGCAAAAAAACACGCCTTCTGCAGAATGAAAACGACTCGTGGCGATGTATCTCTACGCGCAGACAGTCTTTTTCGCGGGAAGATAAATCATATTTTTTTTAACTTAAAAATGCGTGTTGCTTAAAAACTTGAAAAAAATTCGATATTTTTTTTCTGGACACTCATTGAAATGTCGAGTGTCCCCGAGATGATAATCGTAACTCGCTTGACTCACCTTTTAATAACGTTTTATATTATGTTCGATTTTTATTTTGCACATAGGTAATAAGACTTATAAATTTAAATAATTCTGAGGTAAACACTCGGACGAATAATTGCGACGGCGCGCGTGTCACTATAAAATGCGCGCAATCACGCGATTACGGGTAGGGTAACGGGTATAAATATTGTAATGTAATCACGATTTAAATTTTAAATTCTCGCGATTTTGCAGTTACTTTTACGCTTTTGTGCAAGTGCAGACGCGCGCTGTATAGCCACTCCGAATTACGTAAGTCGAGAATAAAAAAACAACAGATATAGATTATATTTACAGACAACGAGAGGGAAACAAAGAGGAAGAGAGATAGAAACTAATTTGATCTAACCTCGGACACTTTTCTGTAAGTTGTTTATCTTCTTTTCGCACATTTTGTTCGACGATTGTTGCCAATCAACCTCAGCTGTAACGACGTGCAGTTTTTCACGATAAATATCCTTTTCTTGGTGGTGTTTTTTTTTTTTTCTCCTAATCTTTTACACCCTCGGACGTATAGATCCGCGTGTTTAAGAGATTATATTGTTGTACCGACGTTAAACAAACGTTGAACCGTTGCGATTTCACGAGCTCCGCCGGCCGTTTCCGCAGCAGAAGTTCGCGAGCTATCAAAACGGCGGAAAACAAAAACGCGTTTGACGCCCGATTTCACGCGTTGTTTCGGAGAGATAATTTTTTGTAGGCATTCGATGATAAATTTCAACAATGTACGCTGTTTAGTATCCTATCGAAAAATGTCCGTTTTTATTATTCCGGACGACTATTCTGCAAGGCGATAGTATTATGTTATACAAGCGCGAAACGTTTTGACAGAGAACAGGTTAGGTATAGCCAAATAATATTATATACTGGTAGTTTTAAAAAAAAACGGTATTTTTTAGAAGAAAAAAATATTTGAGTTTAAGAAAACTGTTGGCCCTCGCGAACTCTTGCGTAATGCGCCCACACAATGGCACTGCAGCAGTAAATAACAGTTCTTATAATAATAAACTATAGCGTTATTATCGGAGCTGGGATTTTTAAATTGCACCTAAATTATAGCTAAACATGCACTAAAAACAAAACCCATTTGTAATTAAAAAAACGGTTAAAAATGCAAAAATGTTTTAAAAATACCATCAATATTGAAGTAATCACGAAATATGCAAAATGAAATTTTAAAAATGAGATCTCTGAACCATGAAACAAATTTTAAGTTTATTTGCTGCTGCTTTTTAAGGATTTTATAAGAAATATGCAAATGCTATAAAATCCCAGCCCTGATTATATAGGTACAAGCACATTTTCTGAAAGTGTTCGAAATAATATACCGATATTTTTGTTCCCAAAAAATGATCTCACAGTTATTTTCCGTTTACAATATTATTATTATTATTATTATTATTATTCTTGTTATTATTATTATTCTTGTTATTATTATTATTCTTATTATTCTTATTCTTGTTATTATTGTTATTATTATATTTTGATTTTATAAAGTTCAGACATTCGCCATTGAAACTCAGCGCGTATATATCGTTGCAGAAACTCGTACAAATATTATACGATACCCTCTAAACCCGATATTCTGCAGCTGGAATGAATAATAAAAAAAAAATGTGTTCTGTTTAACAGTTTTTGTAAACGATACCGCCAATAATTATTATTTTTACGTTCTTTGCACTGTATAGGGCGTAGCGAAACCCACGGAAAAAATGTCAGTGAACGAAGCCGTATAAAAGACGCCGAGTTCACTGCTCAGAATCGACGTGTTCAATATTGAACAATGCGATTGAATAATGTATATTATACATCACGGTTTCGAGAGAATCGCTAAAATTCTAAACAATATGATAGAAGTTTCTAGAACAGATCTGTTACAGTGTTTCACGAACAATCTAAATGCACTGCAATGCACGTTTCACCGTTTTGTTATCCAGAAAAAACTATGTAATAATGCGATAATGCGGTAATACGGAGCGAATTACAAATTTTTTTACCGTTAGCGCGATAAAAACGTTCGAGAAATATAAATCGGATTTTATTATTCCGCGACTGACCGAAAACAAATCGCGATTCACGAATGTAAAAAAAAAAAAAAAAGGAAAATAATACTGAATTTTTTGTCCGAGGATGTACGAATTATTCGTGTATGAAAAGAAAAACAACAAAAAGTAAATATTAGTATGATATCTATTGTTCATAAAACCGTATAAGACATATATGGACGTCATCGTTTTACTGTACTCGTGTTCAAAACTATTCTACGTTAACTCGAAAGCGTTGTGTACTAAATATTTGTGCCTTATCGAGTTTCCGAAGACCGTAAGAAATTTCTATTTTAGAAAATTCTTATAGAACAAAACTGTTTCCTCTTTGAATTTTGTACGAATCCGGGTTTACTTATATATATTCTATTCACACGATTCTGCCGTTAAATCAGTTCGGGCCAAAATAACACCGGCCGCGCGAGTCGCGTAATAACGCGTAACCGCGTTTTGCGGTTGTAACCGCGTTTCGGGTATACGTCATACGCACTATATCGTAGGCGTTCGCGCATAACCGAGTGTTGACCGTAAAATATCGCCTGGAGTTAACAACCCGAGACCCACGTTGTTTTTCGTTCGTTTTGGGACATTTGTCATCGCCGAAAAGGAGCTGGTGGTGTTATATAATGTATAGGACGTAAGTAATGTACAATATTATCTTTTAGTTTTCCCAGGGTGCCGCGTGTTCAAAAAGTTTGCCCCTCAAAAAAAAAAAAATAAATAAAACTAAAAATTTTTGTTCAAACTGCCATTAATATTTTCGAAATTAATCGCAAATAAACACCAGTTAGAATGTTCACAACGTTTGAGGATTGTGTACTAATTACTTACAGAAAAATCGGTCAGTATGTTTTACGGTTTTCTTTTTTTTTTTTGTTTATTTCGGTTGTTGTGAACACTTCATTTTTCTTGCGAGGTCAAAAAACTCGGTATTTTTTTCTCATTCCAGTAGGTATACCGGGTAAAAGCACTCGTCACCTTCCACCGCTACAACTGATGAATGCGCGTGCAAAGTGACGTCCGCGAACGATAACGATTCATTAAGTGCCAAAACGGAAGATGAAAAACAAATAGTACAAACAAACAAAAGACCAAGCAACAGGGTGACGTGTTTAAAAAATGTGTCCGTATTAATCTTCAAAGTTTTCTACTGTAATGAGGTACTAATTTCCAAATTTAATATACTCCACGGGTGTATTTTAAAGTATCGAGGTTAAGTTTAAAAGTATACCTATAATAAATCGAGTTAATTTTTAAAGACTCCTTCCAGTTGTAAAAGAATCCGTTAACCGTTAATATTTATTCTTAAACTAACTTAAAATTGATGTTGCCTGATGAATTATAATTAAATTTCGAATTTTCTCGTTTAAGTCGATTTCGATTTCGCGGCGTCTATGCAATGAATATTTAAGTTTTCGTATACATACGATACGGAATTAAAACGCGTTTGTGATACGAATCGAGTGAATTTTTCCAATACAAAAACATTAGTTGCAATTTGCTGCACGTAAAACGTACACGCGTGTACGGTACGAACATTTATAAGCAATAAAAAACTATACGTTTATATATATAAACAATAATTGTTTTCACTCTCAAAGTTTTTACAAAACCGACCCGACCGATATTCATCATCGTTTACTTCCACGATTCTGCGATATTCTGTCAATTCGTTGCTGTGAAATTCGACCAAAACTGATTACCGAAACCACTCTGGCGTGATCACGTAACGACGATGTAATGTATAAAGTTTTCGAACGGCGATTAAAGCGAGAAAACAATGAAAAAAAAAAATCGAATTAACCCTAAACGAGAAACAATTAACTTAGAAAAATAACGATCGAGTTAAAAACTGTGTTAACTACAATTTAATTTTAAGTCCGTCTTAATAATAAACGAAATCAAGGCGTTTTTTATACACCCCGGAGCAAATTAAAAAGTTTTTGTTTGATCAGTTTAGATGCTGCGGTTCGTTATTATGTTATTATTATCACACTGTATACATATTACATGTATAATATTTATGCTGGAAATTTAATTACCGACCGCTTTTAATGAGCTTACCGCGCTCGGTCTAATCATTTTCCGACATAATTTAAAATATGAAATTAAATATAGGTATTAAAAAAATAAAAATCTATGAAAGCCTCAAAGTTCTATGTTAAGCTCAAAGAACATCGAAACCGTTTGAAATTTTCAACCGAGACGTTTTAACTTAACCCGTTCCAAATGATGTGTGAACGTTTCAATAAATCTGAACGATATTCTTGTAGAATTTGAAAACTCATAACGATAAAAACGGCAAAATAACGTTTTAAAAATCGCGCGTTTGATTCGTTGATGATTTCGATACCAAACGATTCATTTCATCATCTTCTAAACGATACGTGATAATTTTTAACGACACGTGAGATTTCATCGTTTACAATTATTTCTCTGTAATTTCGAAAATAATCGTTCCGTTGTCTTGAAATTTACAACGCATATGTGCTCTGTACCGTAGAACTACAAAGTTTCATTCAATTTCAGGCTGTTTTTACCTATTTCTGTACAACCGATACACCATAATATCGTATTGGCTCCTCAAATAATGGTCCGAATGGCTTAAAATTTCTACGCGTAATCTAAATTAAGATTCTCCACCGCGATTTCAAAACTATATAGATACCCACCCAAAGCGTAGTCGCTAATCCGTCAGACTACGATCCCGGGTTTTGTTTTTTTGTCATTTATTACGTTGAACGTCTCGTCCGCGTCCGCCGCGCGAATCTCCGAGGTAACGTACTATTGTGTTTACACGCCCGCGAAACCGTACGAATTGGAATTTTCGTTTAAATAAACCCCCGAAACGACAGTAATAATAACAATAATAATAGGTAGGTAATGATTATGAAATACACGTACGTGTGTAGAAGAGGTATTATATTGTATACACACACGTTGGTTTCCTGTTACCCCGTTTCGAACGTAAATATAATATTCTGACCTCGCGGTCTCGAAACGCGCCCCTTGGGGACGATTCTCCGCGGCGAAAGAGGAGCTGCTCTATATGCAGCCGATGACGACTGCCGGCGACGACGACAAAACATATATATATATATTCTTACAGGAAGAAAAGAGAAAAAAAGGGATTATAATGGCTGTAATGAAACTTTGTCGTCTATTTTTTTTTATTTTTTTTTTTCGTCGATAATTTTCAATACGCACAGACGCGCGATTTCCCGTTCTGCACGTACAGTAAAATATACATACGATATCATGTCTCGTAAAAATAAAACGACGACACTACGATGCACATTACATTACGGTATACGGTGAACGTTGTACGGTTTCGTCTCCGGACCAAATAAAACGCGTCGTCGATTGTTATTTATTTTCGTATTTCCGAACGCAATTATTATTGTTACAATGGTATTGGTTTATTTTTATGTTTTTTTCTTTTTCTATAGTCATTTGGGCCAGTATGGTATATAGTCAAAACTCGGCACCGACTATAGTTATACGAAGTTACGAAAAAGTTAGTGACTTTGTACGTTACTTTTATTTTCCTTGTAACTCTCCTTGTTTATTTTATTCTAACGAGTTCGTATCGAGAACACATTGTTGAATATACGTCTGATAAAAATTGTTTAGTTGAAAAACCTGTTAAAATTAAATGCATTCTTGCTAATCTAACACGGTATAACTCACTCAATCTATTATGTATACAATCAGGAAAAATAACGTAATCTTTAAAACACTTTTATTTGATTCTAGCGAACCTATAGTTTTGTATTATTATTTGATGAGCAATAAAAACAAACTAACTAAAATTGTATTTTAATTAATATACAAAATATACTCTAGTGTTGGTAAAAGGACCTATGAACTTGTAAAAAAGTAACTAACAAAGTTACCGTTTTCGGCAAGTAACGATAGTAACTTAACTAAGTTGTACACCCAATTTAATGATATTACTGTATCTCACTCAGTTACTGAAATCGAGCAACTTGCCTAGTTTTGAGTATATAGTGTACGGTATAGATATAAATTCATTACTCGTCACATTCGTTAAGTGAAATCAGTATTTTCACGAACTGCAGATTGTGTAATTATCGTGCAGATTATGAATTTTCACGATCGAAATTTCGTAGGTAAGCGCTACATATATTACGGCGTGGTTAAAGTGAAAAATGAAAAGAAAATTTTATTTTATGACGAGAGATTGGATTTGAACTTGGATATTACACGAATTACATTGTGTGGGGGGCGTTTAAATTCTTAAGTCTCACAATTTTTTATTTTTCGCGCACTTTTTTCAGTAAAACACTGTTTATTTTAAGTCATGCTTTGAACGTGTGTTGTACAAAGACTCGTAAAATACTCGTCGTCGCGTAGAAAACGAGTTATGGGCGGAAAGACGTGAAAACACTTTATAAAAATATACATATATTGCGATATGATTTCGGTTGGTTTTTTTTTTCTTTTTTTTGCAAGCTCTCGAGAAACTAACATATAATACTATTGTGTACTCGAAAAGTCTACACGCAAAATTATCATATTACGAGGGCCAAATGAGTTTTTAAGAACCGCGTTTGGATCTTAAGTAAACCAACATATTATATTATAATGTTATACTAAAAAAAAACGAACAAAAGTGGCGAACATGTTTTTTCGGATCGCCGTTATGCATGTACGTAAGAAGATTATATAGTATACCTTATTTACATAATGTTATACAGACATTTTCTTTTTCTAAATAAAAACCGAATCAGAGTGAGTGGGTTGGTTTTTTTTTTTTTAGAAAATGCATTTCCCTCTTGATAAATAAAATTATATGCATACATATAACAGTATGCGGTTAGGTTTACGTAATTCGACTGTTGTGAGTAAGTGACATTCTTGCTGCACTATGGTACAACAATTCTTTTCTACGAAAAATGCCCCCAACGACTATAATACGATTTTCCAGTGGAAGTTAAACGGCGCGTACCACCAACTGCAGTGTTTTTTTCGTATAATTTCTGTGTATTCTACATTTTTTTTTTTTTTTGTTATGAAACACGAGGATTTTTCTTTCTCAGACTGTTTAAAACTTTACATCGGATAAACTATAATATATATACATAGTGATTACCAGTGTTTCCCAAAGTGACTTCCGCAAACTTGGCCTAGAGGCGTCCCTGATCGCATTGGTTTCCCTATTTCCCGGTAGGTCTATATAATGTGGCCAGTGGTCAAAATGATACAAAAGGTAAAAACTGAAAAAAACCGCAGGACCATTGAGATTTAAGTTTGTGTCCACTCGCTTCCCGACGGCCGCGCCTCAATAACAACAATAAGTTGTTGAAAATAGTGACTTTATGTCACCTCTGGTTGTATTTGTGACCACTCGTTGAATCCGTTTTACGATCATGTCGTGAGAAAGATTCGTACCCCGTTTAAATGACGAATTATGATTATACTATCAACGATTTCTGTGAAAATTGAAAAAATGAAAACGATTCTAGTTGCCGGGTGGAGGTAGCGTTTTTGCTTTTGCGGAGGATCATTGCAAGTTGCGATTACGTGTTTATTTCTATATAGCCGTTCGGTGCAACATTTTCAAAATTTCTATTGGTTATTGGACGAAATGTGCGGAAAAAATGATCGAAAACTTCTTTTTTTTTTTTTTTTTTTATGGTCAGCCAATTATTATTGTGTTTCGCAGGGCAAAATGCAGCACGGTTGCGGCTTGTGGTTGTTCGCGGTGGCAGCAACAGCGGTGTGCGCGGCGGTCGCGGGCAACGAAGACGCGAAAACGGCCGCGGTTAGCGGTCAACAACAGCAACAGCAGCTGCAGCAACAACAGCAACAACTGCAGCGGCCGGCCGTAGACGACGCGATGCAGACACTGGTCAACGGCGGCGGCCACCACCAGCTCGTCCAGCCGGCCCGGACACCACCGGCGGACTGCTACTTCTGCGACGACCCGCTGAGCCCGTTGGCGTATCTGGTCAAGCGCGCGCACCAGCAGTACGGGTTCGGGCTGGGCAAGCGGCTGTACGGCCGGCAGTACGAGTTCGGGCTGGGCAAGCGCGCGGCCGCCTCGTCCAAGCAGTACGGGTTCGGGCTGGGCAAGCGCGCGGCCGCCGCGTCCAAGCAGTACGGTTTCGGGCTGGGCAAGCGGGCGACCGCCGCGTCCAGACAGTTCGAGTTCGGTTTGGGCAAGCGGGCGTCACCCAGCCTGTACAGCTTTGGCCTGGGACGGCGCGCGTCGCCGCAGTACAGTTTCGGACTCGGGAAAAGGGTGAGGCTGCGCGATACAATTTATAATAAAACGGGCTGTGTATAAAAACGACATTGAACATTTCTGCAAAGTTTCGACTTTAATTTTCAACTGACGGATTATTTTTAAGTTGAGTCAAACATTTCTTCGATCAACTTAAAATCATTTATCGTTTCAATACCATCAAGTAATCGATTTGATAAAATAGCGTGGGTCCACAGTTCAGTGTTGATGATCAACTCGAAATTGCCATTAACAAATTGGGTCAACTCGAGTTGATAACTAATAATTGACAGTAATATAAATTAAACCCCCTTTTGAACGGACTGCAGATGTTTGAAAGAATAAAAGATCCAATTTAATTATATTTTTTCCCCCATCGTTTTATGTGTATAATTTTATATACCTGACGAATATTTATTATTTTAATCGTCGTCGCCGTGTCGACACCGTTAAGCTAACGAACGCGCGTTCGTTAATATCTAACAATTAAAAAGAATCGTTCGTTAAATAACGCTAAATCACGTTTAGTCACGTTAGTTTTTTTGACGTTTGATTAGACCGCTCGTATAAATCACATTATAGTTTAGGTATAGTTTAAATAACTTCTTGTTGTAAGAACGTAGTAGGTAGGCGCATTATAACGAGTTCAGAATAATCGGATAACCCTATTAATTTATGCTGATATAGGCCATATTTTCGTCGTAGAATACATACTATACAAAATACTGATTTACCTATACACTGAAAACCAACCTAAAGGCGGCACCTATTGTTATAATATCAATCAATCACTTTTATAATATTGCGACCTTTTAAAAAAAGCTAAAAAACATTATGTTTTCAAAGAGAATAACACAAGTACAGTAGCAGTATGTATTTACGCAACAAACGGATAAAATTGATTAGTATTAAACGTTCCGCCTTCGACTACATGGAAATCGAAAGAAAAAAAATGATCGATCGTTTTGTTGCAATGCCCTCAGTAGCTATTTAAAATTATATTCTACTTTATTTCAATAAAATATTATAACAGAGTGAAACGTATATAAACTCGAGTAACTGCAGTGTCTTATTATTATTATTATTATAAAATTACATTTTAAAGACTTCCCGGCAAATTAATTATACCTTCCGTGGAGACGGCGAGCAGAGAAAATTGAATCGTTTTTTGATTAACATTTCAATTAAATCTTTTGCGGTCGTCATTTAAACGGGGCTTGTATAAAATATTGTTTAATAAACACCCGCGTTCATTCGACCGTTAGAAAGTCCCAGCTAAATCTACGTAGTATGATCGTATAAATTAAAATAATAGAAATTGTCCAACTCTATAATACGATGACCGTAATACTTATTTTGATCATTTCAAACTAATAACAAAAGTGACTATTCGTGTTGGTCACAGTTTTCGGTGGGTTCGGAAGGTGCGATTACTAATTTGACTTCTTTATTTCAAATCTGTAAGCAAAGGATTCGTAAAATTACCATTCTGAGCGAGTTCAGCGAGTAGTATACTCAACGAATTGTAAGTAATTTAGATTCTGAGCGTTAGCGAAGAATATATTGTTTTTAGGTCAAATTTGACCAAAAACGTTAAAAATCACGGCCAACGTGTTTTTTTGTAATAATCGATTTAGTTTTTTGGCCGTAACTTCCAAAATAATTGACGGGACTAGCTGAAACTTTTGAAAAATATTTAAATAGAAAAGATACAGGCTTGGTCCAGTTTTCATGTGATTTTGAAAATTTTTGAGCTAAGTATAGAACTTAAAAATTTTCGAAAATTACTATTTTCTTTGTGGTTTTTGTTCGATGAAAGATTTAATTTTTAAGAAAAAGTTTTGAAACCTTAACACAAAATTAACAACAAGTATATACGTCAGATACTAAAAAATTTTGAAAATCCATTGGAACAAATTGTTTTTTTTTAGTCGTTTAAAGTTGGAAAATCATCGAAAATCGGTCATACCTTTGACTTATTTTTAGAAAAAAATTTGTAACTCAAACAAATTTGTTATTTAAGTATTCAAATGAAGATATGTTATACGAAAAAAGACGTTCTATCTGATAAAAAAATATTCAAAATAATCTTTCCAATAGATTCCGAACGCGTACAAAACAAATGTTGAGAAACGTTTTGCAATTTGATTATTATAACAATGAAATTACGCGCACTATTATGCGACTGATACTAAAATCGTATTAACTCCTCAAATAACGGTCAAAACGGTTTGAAATATTCACACGTTGTTTAAATTAATATTCTTTATACGTGAATACGTGGAGTTTTGTAATTTTTGGACCATATTTATTGTTAAACTTGCAGGTTTTTTCCAGAACGTATAGTAGACAACTGAAATCGCTCAGATTCGTATTTTCGAAGGCAATAATTTATCGTCGCTTTCAGATATAAAATAATGCGTTTAAACAACAACAACTTTTAAACTAGTGATCCACCCAAAGCGTAGTCGCTACAACGTCAAACTGCTCACGCGACCTAGAGTGATCCCGGCTTTTTTTTTTTTTTTTGTTTCTCTGTGAACACTTTGAATGGTATAAAGAACGCTCCGATTTTTAATTTCGATACCTCTAATAAAGATCTTTGGGCTTTAATGCTATTTGGAATCAATATTGTTTTAGCACTACTGAAAAGTAGTAAAAAATTTTCTCAGCCTTTTTTGATTTTTATTTCCGTCGATGTACATACATCCCCCTGTTAAGAATGTGTAGATATATTAAGTACCTACGAGAAGCTACATAAAATCAAACGTTACGATTTCCGAAGATTTATGTACCTACGCGTTAAATCTATACTAGGTGTACTCAATGTGACATTATATAGGTAATACTTTTCATTTATTATAATCGTGTCGTAAAAAAAAAAAAAAAAAAAAAATGAAACAACTGCTACAAACGCATAAAAGAACCATAATATAATGAAAAAATATGTTTCTAATAAGTCTGCGTTTGTTTTATTTTTCCATTGACGATTTTACGATTTTTCTTCGCACAACTTTCGTGTTTGTACACAGCACGGCTGGGCATTAACGCGACGAGTTGAAAAGTCAAAAGTAAATTGTTAATAACCTAGACGAGCTGCTATTCTAGTTTGAAAACAATTCAACTTGTTTTTTCTTAAATCGAATAATAATTATTAACGTATATTAAGTAGCCATAATTTATTTTCTACCTGTTTGAATAATAAATTAATTTGGGATTTCATTTCCGTACTGTCGGACGTTGCGGAAGGGGGGGGCGCATATTATAATAACGTAAGACTTTTTTTTTAATGAATTGAATTTTAATTTGGGTCGAATTGGTTTTTTTTAATAAGAAATTCAACTGTATATTGACTAATTTGATATCATAAACTTAATCGACTTGTGTTTTTAAAAAAAATTAAATTATTGTATAATATACTTTATTGGTAAAGAGTTCACTGCACGAGCTAAATAAAAATAAAAAATTGTGGCAAAAACGCGTTTCGCACAGATGTCACGACGACATGAAGATCATATAACATTATAATATTTCACATAATATAAAACGTGCCAGTGGCTTAAAAATAATAAAAAAAAAAAACTCTCGATTAATCTAAAATCGCGTATAATACATTTCTTTTTATTATAATATTAACTCGACATTTTCAAAATATTTCTGTATCCTCTTTACAAATTATTTGATACTTCGTGCGCGGTACTGTAAGAAAAAACTAAAATTGCTGTTCAAACCAAGACGATTGCTTCTAATTTACATAAATATTTTTACACCTCACTCGCATTACTGTTTAAATTGAAAACACTAAAAGCCGAGGCTGGACAAGTATAATGTATACACTACTTTTATGTCCATGTAACCTAGTCGTCGCTCGGTTCAATGACACCGTCTCATGCCATGTTTTTGTGGAAAAATAAAAAGTAAATAGTTAACCCGATCAATATATTATTGACCTATTATAATTTATTGACCGTTATATAAACGGGGTTATGACGTACACAGCTGCAGAGTACAGGTTAACGTCCCGGAATGATGTCTCGCATCGCGGAGGTGTATTAGGTATTTTAGAGGTACCTACGAACAAGTGTGAAAGTTTTTTTACGGGCCACCCCGTATCTGAATGAAACGCGAACGAATTATCACTTTGAATGTATTTTTGAGTATGTTTAAAAATTGATTTATGGATCTCCTCCTATCCGTCTTTAGTTTTATTGAAAACCACTTTAAAAAAAAAAAAAAAAAAGTCACGGTGTCGTCTCACTGCGACCACCTCCTTGTACGCACTGCTGAGAGACGCTCAACACGATTTTCTAAGTTATACACGTCATGTATTATGTTCAATTCGATAAAATCGTTACCGTGTGATTTTATTGACTATCCATAAATTATCATTATACTTATTTGTCCGCAATGCACCTACTGCGAAGGTGTCGCGCCCGTCCGTCTTGAACGTGGACGACCGCGAGGCGGACTACACCACGTACGGCGGCGGCGACCTGTCGGAGGAGAAGAAGCGGACGGCGGACGGCATGGGACACGGCGGACAGCGGTTCGCGTTCGGCCTGGGCAAGCGGGGCGCGGAGTGGGACGACGGCGGCGACGGCGACGGCGACGGCGGCGCGGCGCCCATCTGGCACCCGGCCGTCCGGCGGGCCCGTCTGCAGTACGGTTTCGGGCTGGGCAAGCGGCAAGCCGGCGGCGACGCGGACGACGGCTACGGCGCGGCGGCGGACGCGGAACCGTTTCCGTTCCAGGGCGAGAACGACGTCGAGAACGATGACGATTGAACAGAGATAACAATATTGTACCCCCCGCCCGCCGATTGGTTCTTCTTCCTATGATTATTATACTATATAACACTAACAATATAATATTATATAAAATACTAACCCCCATAACCCCTCCGGAAAACCGTGAACCGAGCGCCCGTCTGCAAAGCTGGGCGGTATAATATATTATATAGGTAATAATCTGTGTAATGACTGTATAATATTAAATTTTGTCGAAAATATTATTTAATAATAATAATTGTGTTCCATTTTTGTGTGGCTACATCGCGGTTTTGCAACAATGCAGAACACAAAATATCGGTGTACAACAGTTCTTTCTCCTCAGCCCTCCACGACAGTTTTAACCTGTATAACGGTGATGGTGTCAATAGTTTTTTTATTCAAAACACACTTTTCGGAAAAATGTTTCCCGACCCGTACGACCCGCGTTGATCGTTTCAACTGTTGGATTACAATATTTCAATATTTTAATCTCGAGATTTTTACGAATAGGTCTTTGTAATAGTCATCATTACGGTTTTCTGTGAGCCGCTCGGTAGGTACCGTTGTTTGGAATCGCATTTCAACACGATCTGTAATGCATTGTGTCTAACACGGTTAGAAAGCCAAAAGAAAAAAAATCATTAACGTTGGTCCGACGAGCCGGGAGACGTTTTCCCGCAGAGTAAAATACGCCGTCCACTTAAACGGTTCGAGGCAATGGGAGTCGCCTACATTTTGCCCCTTAATAATATTTAATAACCGGAACCGGACTCCACAACAACAATACAAACTAGTAATTTTAAGTCGCCTGATTCGGTAAAACTAGTAAAAGTGTAGGTACTTAACTAGTAAAACTATAGTAACTGTAACTCGCACTCGGTCACTAAAATCAAACAACTTGCCCAGCTTTGGAACTCGCGCACACGATCAAAATAATTGTTATGTCCAGTGTTGAGCAATGTCTAGATGAATTACCTAAATAAAATAGGCCACGATCTTATCCTCTAGTTTAATAAAATTGTATCAATCTATCTTAAACAATATTGTAAAATTCTAACTAAACTCTTAATGCATCGTTTGATTACGCACATTTTGTTTTTCATAATTTTTTTTTTTTTCAATTCACATTGCATTCGATAACTATAAATTGGTTTTGAATATTATATTAATAACGCTTAGGCACTAAAAGGGTTAAAATCTTAAGCATCATCATATTAAGAGAAATTGTCCATTTTTTCCAACCGTTTATTTAGGTAAATTATTCTAGATACACTTAGATTTGTCTAAATAATATTTTTTATCTTTACTGAATGTTATCTCTTAGTCTAGATCAGCGGTCCTCACTAGGATTTCTGAGGGAGCCAAATAGTTCATATCAAATTTTCCTTAGGGCCGCAAGTACAAATTGTATAGGTATAGGTTAAATAACTTACAAACAATATGATTATCCTTAACAGTCAGTCCGAGAGCCGCAAAAAAACGTTCCAAGGGCCGCGTAGTGAGGATCGCTGGTCTAGATGAAACCTTACTAAAATATCATTGTTTTTGTTCGAATAATAATTACTATTTATTTTTTTATTCACGCTCAACACTGGTCATACCTAACAGTTTGGAAAAAACAAAACAAAATCAAATAGTGTGGCATAGACGCAACGCGCAACAGAAAAGTATACCAAATAATATGATAACTATTTTGAGTTATACATAAAATAAATAAAAATGTTTTTAAAAAAAATTCTATGAAAATGTATTGTTTTTTTTTTCTCTTCTTTTTTTGACAGTGCCAAATTTTAAATAAAATATACCTAATAATATTTACGCGTTATGTTGTATTTTGCGTGTACGCACCACAGAATATATATGTTCTATTAATATTGTTATAATTATACGATGATATTATAATATACTTATATCATACGATTATGTTATTATTATATTATACCTACGTATAATATTGTGTAAAATGTAAACAGAAGTGTCGAGTATAATATTATATTATAATATACACAAACAAATTTGACGTTTAACGGGCTTGCAGATCAAAAAGTTCTGTGTTCTTTTTTTGTTTCCAACATTATTCAATAATATGGTCTAATTTTAATTGAATCGACAAACATTAAATAACACTCGTTAGGGCCGATGTAGCCATAAAGTACCTAAAAGTCAAACGATGCTTTTGAAGAGATAAATTCAAAATTATTAATAGCTCATTGAGTGCAGAACAGCAGCTGTTACCGTTGGTGTAGTTTAGAACTTCAAACGGTACATCCTGTAACAAATAAGAGTAACGTTTTCGATCAATCAGAGACGTGTACATAAAAGAAAACCCTAGTAAAATTAAAAAAATTAATAATTTTTATATTATTATTAAGTTCAACAATTTCAATGACAATAATTTCAAGTAAATAAATATGTTTGTAAATTGTCTATACAAAAATCACATCGCATTATCCATTTATAATATGTACAAATTGGCTATCAAGTTCAAGTATAGAAAGATGAGACGAGTTTAAAATTTTACAATATTTACAAGCACTTAACTTCACAATCACAAAAAGACAGGTAGTTCGACAACTATTATTTTGCAATACATCTAAAAAAAAGTATGGCAGAATACTTAGTTTTATCGATATTAATAATTAACAATAATTCATTTAGATCTTATGAAAATGCGTATTGCATGTAATACAAAATACATAAAATATTTAACATAAAAAAAAAAAAAATAAATAAATATGTATAACTGTAATAATTCAAAGAAAAATACTGTTTGTTCATTGTAATTTAATAATTATCTTGTCAAGGATATAATATATCGTAAAACTTGTAAAATACCAACTAGATTTTTTTTGTTAATTATGAGTTTTCTACATAAAATAATCTTTTACAAGTCCAATAAAACATGATTATTCGTTTACTCGTATTAAAAAAAAAAATACTATACACTTGTAGTATGATACATCTATAAATTTGAAATTAAAACAAATCACAACAGAAAAATGTAACATGGTGTTGAATATACTTGATCTGGATAAATTTCACAATAAAAAACTTGATTTAGATTTAGTTGCATAAAAATACACCTTTATTTGTATAAGTTTCATACAAACAAAAGTAGACTATAATTGATTCCCAAGAGATTGGCATCTCTCTAAGTGTATCATCATTGTCGTCTCCTGACCGCTTTTACTTTACGTCTTTCAACGGCAGGAGCTGTTCCCATGGAGAATAACGGTTGACTCGATCCCGGCATACCTACAATTATTAGCGTACAAGTCGTTTTATTATTACAACAGTTATTATTCGCAGTTGAATACTAGTAAAACATTAATTGAACCGTACCATTTGTGTTCATTGGAGGAGATCCAAAACTAATTGCTCCTAAAATATCAAAAATTATTTCATTACTGGAGTAAACAATTGAAAAATAAAAACACGATAGAAAATTTCAAAAGAATTGTAATAACATTCCCGGTAGTGTTTGGACATTTCATAAGGGACAAAATTATGAAATACTCGTATTTCACAAAAGAAAAAAATGAGTTTTTTGTTTGACTATTTGACAAAAAAAAAAAAAAAATGAAATTTCAACTTCAAAATCTTAGTTTTTAATAATGTTAATAATGCGTGGTGATAAAAATATGGCTCACACTCATTTTGAAAGTTATTTTAAATCTTTCTATTGCACAGAAATCGATAGTACGTTGTTACTATACAAACAATTTTTTACTAGTCGAAATGCAGACGAATTCTATATTGTTTTTTAATAATATAAAAGTTTTGTGGCGGTCGGCTAGACCTCAACACTTAATTGTTTAAGGGTTAAAGTCAGCAAAATCGAAAAATATTTCACTTTAAAACACTAGCGGTAAACGTGACCGCAGCGTACAGGTGTACGATAATACTTTTGAAAAAATTAGAACTACTACCTTGAGACTGGGGCGCTCCAAACTGCTGCGCAGTCGAGCCGAACTGGAACGGCGACGCGGCGTTGGACGGTGCCGCGTTGAAATTGAAAGCGCCGCTCGGTTTCGCCGGCTGAGCAGTGGCGTTGGTACCGCCACTGAAGGCGAACGCGGACGAGGACGATGTGCCGGGCGCGGCGGCGCCGAACTGGAAACTCTGCGTCGTCCCGAAAGCGTTGGACGGTGGCGACGCCGCTCCGCCGAACGCGGGAGGTGCTCCGGCTGAGTTACCGAACGGAGACGACTGCGGCGCAGGAACGCTGCCGAAAGCGGAGGTCGGTTGCTGGGCGCCGAAACCGCCGAACGAGGGAGCGGCCGAGAACGCGTTCGGCTGTCCGAACTTTGGCGCCGCCGCGCCGCCGTTCCCGGCCTTGCCGTCTCCGCCGAACTTAAACGCGCCGCCGGACGGGGCCGCGGCTCCTCCGAACTTGAAGGGTTCCGCCGCCGGTTTTTCCGCGCTGCCGTTCGTCGTCAACCGCAGCGGCTGCTGACCGGAAGAACCGGGGAAAGCGCTGCTGCCGAACGGCGCGGCGGTCTGGTCCGCGGTACCGCCGCCGAACTTGAACGGAGCGGCGGAGGCTGTCTGCGAACCGAACGCCGGGGCAACGGAGAACTGAGCTTTTGACTCGGCGGCGGCGGCGGTCTTCGGGGCGCCGAACTGAAACGGGGTGGACGCGCTGAAAGTCGGTGGCGCGGGTTTCGCCGCGGGGAACGCGAACGTGGAGGCGGCAGTCGACGCGTTCGGCTTGTCGTCGGGCTTGGCGGCGGCGCTGTTGAACTGGAATACGGGGCCGGTGTTGGCGAACAGCATGCCGGGGTTGGTCGCTGCCGCCGGTTTGTCCTGACCGCCGAACACTAGTTTCGGTTGATCCGCCGGTTTCTTCGGTTGGTTCGCGGCGGCGCTTCCGCCGAACGCGGGCGACGAGCCAAACTGAAACGCCGGAGCGGGCTTGTCGACGGCGTCGTACTTGGGAGGATCCGTTTTCCCGAAAGCACCGAAGAGATTCTGGTTTTGTGATAAACCTGCGCTTCTGGTGGCGTCCACGGTCTGCGGAGATGCGGCGTCGGCCGGTTTCGGCGAGCCGAATTGGAATTTCATCGGTTCGGCCGCAGACTTCGCGATCTCGCCGGGCTTGCTGCCAAACGAAAACAACGGGGCTGAAGAGGAGCTCTCGGACGCTTTGGGAGCGCCAAACTGCAGTACGGGTGCGACGGATTTCGTACCGTCCGCTTTGGGAGCGCCAAACTGCAGCACGGGTGCGGCGGATTTCGTATCGCCCGCTATGGGAGCGCCAAACTGTAGAACGGGCGCGGCGGATTTCGTATCGCACGCTTTGGGAGCGCCAAACTGTAGAACGGGCGCGGCGGATTTCGTATCGTCCGCTTTGGGAGCGCCAAACTGTAGTACGGGCGCGGCGGATTTCGCGTCGTCCGCTTTGGGAGCGCCAAACTGTAGTACGGGCGCGGCAGATTTCGCGTCGTCCGCTTTGGGATCGCCGATCTGCGTGAAAGCCGTCGACGGTTTGAGCGCTGCTCCGAACGTGAAGGTCGGCGGCGGCGGCGACTTCGAAGAGTCACCGGGAGTCAACGAGTCTTTGGCGGCGGTGTCCTGGCCGCCGAACTGAAAAGCGGGCGATTTGGTCGCGCTGGGTTCGTCGGGTTTGACCGCCAAAGGAGAGACCGCGGTGAACCGGAGCGAAGAAGGCTTGTCGTCGTCCTTCTTGCCGGAACCATCCGGTCCTCCGGTCCGCGGAGATTCGTTCTCCGCTTCTGCACCGTCGGTTTTGCCGTTCCGTCCGTTGGAGATTTGCGCGACGTCGACGCCGGACTCGGGTGGCTGATTGGACAGGCTGCTAGTGCTGTCGGTCTGGGTCGGTGGCGACGCCGTGGAGGAACCACCGTAACTAGTTTTCGGCGTGTCCGTCGTCGGCGCCTTCACGAGGAGCGGTGTTGCGGCGGCGGTGCTCGACACGGACGCGATCGTCGGTCTGGCGGACAGGACGCCCGTCTCGGCCGGATGCACTTGGTGCTGGAACTTGCTGTCTTTTGCGTTTGACGTGACCGTAGCAGCGCACGGGTGCGGTTCGACCGTAGTATCTGGAGGAAAATACAAGCATAATATACGTAATGACATTTGATTTTTATTCTATTTACATTTAACGCGGGCAACACCGGGTAACTAAAGCTAGTTTATTATATAGGTTATTGTACTAATAAGTATAAATTAAAATTATTTGTTGAAAAATATTTGTTGCCAACTAAATCATACTACATGATGGAGCTTCTCAAACACCATTTACACAGTAGATACTATACTTGTTTAAAGTTCAAATGCAGTAAACCAACCATAAAAAAATCAAATAAACCAGTATTCACCAAAAACTTTAAAATACAATAGTAAACAAAATTGAAAAATTTTGCAAATTTAATTAATATTTTTTTTATGTTTTGAATGTTTTTTAACACATATGAACCAAATTTAAAGTTGGATTTCAATAATCCTTGACATTTTAAGTAATACACTTTTTTTATCACAACTGGAGAGATAGTTTCTAAATTCTGTTAATTTTTTATTAGTTGAACTTTTAAGTGAACAATTTTTCTCAATATTAATATCAATTTGTTTGCAATAATCATACTAGTAACCACCAATATGATCAAATTATTACCTTTTTTTTGAGTTTTCTTCTTTTTTGCTTCAACTTTTTCAATGCTCGTATACGGCGTTAAATCAATATCGTCGAGCAATTCATCATGTATTGTTTTCATAGGCATTCTTTTAATCACTTGTGTTTTACCACTCCTGTTGAATATGCGACTGGCTGCGACCGTAACTAAATCATCAGAAAGGTCAGTTTCTGTCGTTTTGTCACTTTTGTTAAGATTGTTCTGATTGCTATTGAGTAGCAAAGTTGAACCACAACAAGTACAGCTTTGACAATGCTTGCGCGCGGGCGGTTCATCTTCTTCATAATCTAAAACATTTAAAATACATAAACTAAACATTACAAAAGATCTTGTATAATCACTACTCTACAAGTAACTTTTTATTTTTTTTTTTTATCATCTCACCACGTTTGAAAAATTACCAAGGTCTTATAAATTAATCTATCATCAAATAAGTAGTAGTTTTGTTTAAATTGTGTGTGGCCAAGACAATAAGAAACCAATACGAAAAAGTTATAGCATTGTTTATTTTTAAAAGATTACGGATGACAAAATTACCAATTGATTGATGGGATCTTTTTTGACCAGGTTTCAATAAAAACTTGCTAGAGCTATAGGAACTCAATATTTCGTTGTTTCGAGTTCTTGGTTTTTTCTGAGTATTGTTTATACTTGTTTCATAATCGTCTTGTCTTTCAGTCCTAAAAAATAAATTTAACTTTCAACTAGTAACATAAAAATAGCACATTAATAAGTAAGTACAACAGCTAGACTGCTGTGATCCAAAAATATAAATGGTAAAAAATACAAAATATACAACAATACCATAAGCTTGATATTGAAAATATATCTATATATTAAATAATAAACCTAACGTTTTAATGAATGTTTGAAGTGGTTTTTATCAAACAAATGAACATAATATTTTTTAACCAAACAAACTTAGGCATTACGTGTTAATGGAATACACTATTCATATCTGAAAATTACACTTACTTTTTGTTTTCTGAATTGATTGAATTTATCCCAATCGATGATATTGGTTGGGCTAGTTTGTAACTATAAGTATTTTTAGGTGTAAACCGATCACTGTAAGATTTACTGATGGTTTTTCGGCGTGGATAGAAAATTGCATCAACACCACTCTATAAAGAAATCATTAGAATCGATAAAGAAATACATATTTATGGTACGTTATGTATAATTGTAATACAGACATAATATATTATTAATTTACTGTCCATATTACAATATTATGTGATAATATATTATTATACTATTGTAAAATAATTAAAAAGTGTGTTGACTATTAAATTAATTCAAAGCATGTAGGTAACATACACAACTGTACAATACTGTTAACAGGTTGGTTATTAATTTAAATTAAAAACAAAAAAATGCAGTTAGATGAAACCTGTGAAATAAGTTGTAAGTATTAATCTATTTAATATGTTGAAATTACAGTACAGATAGATTTCAAAATTAAATAGTTTTAAATCATTTATATTTTTTCAACAAATTGTTTAACATAATGAAAAATTACCTCTTGACGAGTTTTTTTTCTCACACCAAAATTATCCAGTGTTTCCATCAATTTTCGTTTCTTGTCATTTACATCTCTAGATTTATTATTGCTATTGATCGTACTGGTGTTATTCAAACTGTTTCTATGATACATACATATCAGTAAAAAATTCATTATTATTATTAATCGAGCTACCTATCTTTAAAAATACAAATAATATGTGCTATCAAAATAAATTTAATAGAAAAAAATTAGCTTAATTAATAGGTATGTTTATTATACCTAGTCACTAAGTGTTTAAAAAAAAATACAGAGAATCGGGTAGATAAATGGTACAAATATATTTAGTGCGTTTATTTTAGTCTTAATGTTATGATTGTCAAATAAAAACAGCAAAATCAAATTGATAACTGAAACACCAAACCACTATTAATTTGTATAGGTTCTAGATTAACGAAAAAATGCACAAATACCTATATAAATATAAATAATTGTAACCTGTAGGTATACATAACGTGAAATGAAATTGCACTTTACAAACACAAGACAATGTCACTCTTTACCTAATTTCTATTGTATACTATATACGCCATATAGAACTTAAACATGTGTGTTGGCGCACTATACTATTTATCCAAGTTATTTGTATCTAGTAAAAATAATACAAGTTTGTAGGTACAAAAAAAGAATTAATTAATTTGACAAACTTAAAAAAGTCAAGTAACATAAGTTCTGATACTGAACTGATACATATTCTAAGTATTATCTGTGTGGATAATAATTAAAATAAGTAAGTAATCTATTCATACCTTGATGTAGTAAAAACGTAATTTAAATCATTACATTACGTATCAAGTGGTTATACTCACTCTAAGGTGTATGAATTTGAAAAATTGGACAACTCAGCGCTTGGCGTTGATGGTCTGACTTCACGCGCTTTTTGAGTTACACGAAAACTGAAACCGGGATTCAATACGGTGTCTCTGGAACTGGATCTAAGAGTTATATAATTATATATTAATTGACATCAATAAAAATAATATAGGTAGACGTAGGTACAAGTATTCTGAATATCCAAATGTACAACAAAATTTCATACGAATTTCTCTCCAAATTAATACGCCTACTTACTCACTACTATTGACACACATACCTAGTAAATAGGTTTGTTTTACGTTGCTGTCTAGACACTCGAAAAATTATCAGTAAACCACACGAGCAACAACATAAATTTACCGAAACATAGTACAATCATAAAAGGCATGATTGCAACAAGAAAAATCACTTCTGAATAGATCCGCTAGGCTGGAAATTTACCAGGGGTTATGATGAACCAAACGGGGTTTTTTTCTTATTTGACAAAACAGTCTTCCCTCAAAACACTGACAACATATTTGATTGAAAACTGATAATCTGAGCGTTTCTGGCCACGCAACAACAGTGTTGTCAAACGAAACACCATAGCGTTCCGTTTGCCAAGGCTCAAAATTCTAGCAAAAGCCAAGAAGCAGTCCATCAACAAAAAACAAATAGCTCCAACCTAGTTTAGCAAACATTCTTTTTTAATTTTCTTCTTCTTCAAAATTCTTTAGCTACTCAAAACACGCAGAGTTTGACATCAGATTTTGGCGATTGTCTATGGTTTCGGAGTATAATGGCGACTGGAATTCTGCCGATCTTCATGCGATCTGAGAGAACGAGGATTTCAGCGATTTTCATTAACATCGGTAGGGAAAAATGAAATATAAAAATACCTATCAGTTTAACTAAAAACCGTCCGATAAGTCAACCGTTAGTCGTAAGCGCGGGAAAACAAAACGTCGATCGGATCTTGAGAAAAAAAACTGACAAAACGGTACAACTCACCCGAAAGAGTTGGTTCGGCTCGGACTGCGGGCGACGGGCGACCCGCCGTTGAAAGTTCTGGCGGCCTCGGCACCGTTTCGGTCCGACGACTTTCTGCCGCCGCTCGGCCCGTTCACCGCGTTCGCCGGCTTGGAGTTATTGAAAAACTTTAAAAACGAAAACATGACGGAAGGTGACCGAAGGAGTCGAAAGACGCAAAAACGACTGAACAAAAATTTAAAAAAAAATTATCAAAAACTAATCAAATTTTCGGCTTTTTCACGATTTAGAAAACAAGTGTCACGATACGAACGTGTGCGGTGGTTTGCGTTTGGCTTTTACCTGTTATCAATCGTGATGGTTGGCGCGGCGGCGGCCGCCATTATCTACGGCCGCGCGGTCGGGTCATCGCCGTTTGTTCGACGAAACAACAGTTCCGCCTACACACTCGTCCTAATCGATAAATATTCCTATATAAATACCAGTTCGTTCCAAAACTTATATTTTGTTTGTATTAGTTATTTTTCCAAAAAATTTATGTTCAAAGACCAATGATGTTCCATATTACTATACACATATTTGCCAAAAGAATCATTTTTTTTCTCTAATATTTATAATATTTTTTGACACTCGCCGCTTTGACACTACGATTAAATCCTAGATTTGAAGTGCACGGACCTCGTACGAAAATTCTTGAACTAAAAAATGTGCTCTGATCATTCGGACGGTTACGACGATCCACACAAAACGTTTGTCCCGATGCGACTTTCGTTCACAAACCATTCGTTCCAACGGAATGTTGTACGGAAATCAAGTCTTTCGTTTCAAAATAGTTTGGATCCACGGATATGTTTCCGTTATCGCAGCCTCGTTACCAGCTATCGGTTTTGTAGCTAAACATACCTGGGTTAAAAGTTCTATTTTTAATTCGTTTTACATACCTATAAATAACTAAATACACAGAAATGTAAAAATAAATATGTATGATATTATCGAGAAATTCGTTAGACCCAACCGGCGCAAAACTTATAAGAGAAAAAAAGGCTCCGTTGATCCATATCAATGACATGTGCTGGTACCGGTATAATGTCAGTACCGCGGTTTGGCCTAAGCTAAGGAGTTTCTTTTATATTGTCTACCTATTATCTACCTATTATTTTTTTTTTGATAACTTTTAACTAAAATTTTTATTTCAATTTAACGTGTTAATACTTGTTAATTTAACTTTAAGTTATTGGAATTTTTGTTTAAACTCTTCAAAAAAAAAAAAAAAATTGATGTAGACTAAATGTGTCTGCATACTAGGTACAAATAAATTGCGCTGAGAATCTAAAAAAGAAAAATCAGTTAATATAAAATTTGTTTTTGTTTTCAATTTATTTTTCTTGACAATAGTACAAATTTTATTCATAACGTAGTTTATACATATATCATATACATATACTCTTAATGATTACGAGTAGGTATATATTTTATAATGTTGTTGTATAATTTAATGAAATCGTCATAATCCATATTATTATAGATAATATTAAAAAGTAAATTGTATTATTGTATTATCAATATTATATGCAAATTGCAACAACAGCATAAATTGAAACACAACTATAAATCATTATGTTCAAGTTGTACAGATGACAGATATATTTTAATGTTTACATACTATAATTTTTATCATTATTACCTATATATTTGGTTTGATTTTTTTTAATTCATTTTCAAAGTGTACAAACATGTATAATATGCCATATAATATTACACGTACATTTTTTTTTTCATAAAAGTATGAGTATCGCATTACCTATAATTAATACGAAATAATAACGCGCCAAACAGTATAATATTATAATACTAAACAATATTATTTTATAATAATCACATTTCTATAGTAAGAAGGCGTTTATGTACACACCTATATATATTATTTAAGGATGTGTCTAAAAAAAAAAAACGGAAACATGTGATAAATGTGTGTAATATACATAGGATATACGGTAATATGTGATCACTTATGAATATAATTGTTTCGTATTGTAGGACGTATACGTAAAAAAAATTCGTTAACATTTCTGTTTTTAATAATAAGCGCAATAATAATTGTCAGTGATGGCTATCGTAAATATTAAAGGTGTCGCTGAACAAACTACATAATTCGCCTAAAAAAAACATCCCACTAACACATAAACTACATAATTTTTTTTTTGTAGTTGTAAAACAACAAAAATAACGGGACCACGGTAAAGGTGAAATAGCGCGACTACGCTTTGGGCGGGTCACTAGTTCAGAAATTGTGGTTTAAATGCATTATTTAATTTCTGAAAGCAACGATCGCATTCGAAAATACGATTCTGAGCGAGCTCAGTTGTCTAGTATATCTACGTCTTTGTAA
Source organism: Hormaphis cornu (assembly GCA_017140985.1). Taxonomy (NCBI): domain Eukaryota; kingdom Metazoa; phylum Arthropoda; class Insecta; order Hemiptera; family Hormaphididae; genus Hormaphis; species Hormaphis cornu. The sequence continues at coordinate 1,152,289 of CM029364.1, read as the reverse complement.
AAACGTTACTGTAACAATAAAGACTTTTATCGAATCTTTCCTATTTTAATATTATGTAAGGTCCGATCTTTATTTTGTATGTTATGATCAAAAAAATTTAAATCGACGTGTAAAAAACACGTTTCCCGTAATTATTTGTACCTCCCGTAAGAAATACACGGCAGCCCAAAATAACGAACATTTCTAAGTTCCGTAACTCCCGCAAATCATACGTATCATACGTTAAAATTGAAGCAGTTTTTCTACTAGAACTTTTAATCACAGAAAAAAAAAAAACATCATCGTAAAAAACCAATACATTCTTCGCTAACGTTCAGTATCTAAAAACATCAATTTAAAAACAATATACATTCTTCAATGCGCTCAGAATCTAAAAGGTAAAATAATCCTGTTTTTCTTGAATAGTCTTTTAATTTTAGTTTAATTGAAAACCCCTACCCATAATATATTGGCACGCCCATCGTAACGATGATTATTTTTAATATTTTCATATTTAATTCAGTTTAATTTAATTTTTTTGAACCCACTGTACGAGGACCTGGCAGTAGCTATTTTCTCTTTTTGTGACGTTTAATATTATAGTGTTAAAACGTATTATTATCAAACTATACCTATGCACAGGTGTACTTAACATATTATACGCCCTCTTCTTGTACATCAAAGCCCGGCTTTGTTCGAGAGTTAAATGATGTTGAAAAAAAAAAAAAAAAAAACGTACAAAAAGATTCTCTGTCCGCACTTTTGACGATATTATTATCTCGTGTAATAGTATATACAAGTACGCAGCTCGTCGACCCACATTTTTTTCTTTTTTTTCTTTGGTCTTCACTTTTATAGGAACGTTTTTTACACTTATTAAACGTTATACGTATTATATATTACATCATAAAACGGAGTTGTATGCATATTTTTTTTTAAACTTTGAAAAAGCGTTTATTTTTCTGTGAAACGTTTTCGCGTGCGAAAAATCCGCACTTAAAATCTGAAAACTTACCGAAGAACGAATAATTGACTTGTTTCTTGTTAATAATTTACGCTCGACCGCACTGCAGAGTTTTAAAATAAAACGCGGAGTACAATGCGAAATGCATCGGGTATAATACATAATGCAGTTTTCTCGAGTTGATTTCGTGATTTTCGATCGGGTTAGATACTGACCGTTGTAGTTAAATATGGTCGTGTTTTTCTACCGTCAAAATAGTATACGGTGAATTATCTACTTTTATTCAAGTCGTATACGTTCGCAAAGTATTGAACGTTTTAACAGAAATTAACTAATAAATAAATTCATCGCGTCGATATACCACTATTTTTTGCAATAAACTAATTGTTTTATACTACTATGTGATTATTTTAAACAACTGTTCAAACAATACATTATAATATGTATAAACGATTAAGAACTACTAACTATAGAGCTATATAATATTAATGATTATTGTTATACATAAGTAATATACTATAATATACACGATTGAACGGTAATTGGATATATATATATATATTTGAAAATCTGTATCGAAACCGTCAGATAGTGTTAAATTATAAATTCGTCAAACGCGAACGAGTTTTTTCTTAAGTTAATACACACATTATTATTATCGTTATTGGTATATTATAAATGTTGTGTAATATAACATAATATAGTACTTATATACGTAAAAATGTAATTTTATTCAGTCGTGTGTTTTCGTATGATTAGGTATAAATTACTATATATTTTCCAGTCGTCCGCGTCGCGTGTCGAAACGGGGGGAAAAAATCGTATCCGTTGCGGTTTAAAGACCTTTCGCGTTACCGTACATTTTTTATACAGGAAATAATGCAGCGCTCGAGAATCGAGAATCATACTCAGCTCGTAAACTGGCTTTCTGTTTTAATGTTAGCATTCTCGTATACTACATTTTTTTCAAAAGAATCCGTTCGTTTTTCTTATTTCGGTATATTATGTACCTACCTATTTAAGTTTGGAATCGGTTTCACGAAAACCACCGTTAGGACCTCGTAATATTTTTTAACGCCTGAACCGCCGCAACTTTAAACAATGTACGCGTATAGTATCGTTACAACGACGAAAAACCATTGTTGAGTATGGTTCTTTTTTTTTAAACTTTAACGATACATCTATACGTAACCGATTCACGCATACCTATATATCGTTTGATTTTTTTGTAAAAGTTTATACACAGTTATTATATTATTTTCTGCAGATTATGGGAATAATAGACGACCATGTTTAATAGACTCAACGTATAAAATCTCGTCAAAAACCGGTGACCGGTAGTCCGCGAACGAAAGCGGGTACAAAAATAAGTATGTACAGCGGATTAACAAAAAGTGAAAAACGTTTGTTTGCATAGGTTATTCGAAACCGGCCGCGATTTTCGTGGTGAACAAAACTTTTTTCGAAAGGAAATTTCAAAAGGAAAAGTCGGGACACATTTTTTTTTACCGAATTCACGCGCGGAAGTGCGTCGGCGGCGGCGGCTGCCTGCGGCGGGTGTTCCACTTGCACTTGAGTATGCGCACGTACGTCATGCGGAACGTGGCGTTGCACAGCGCGTAGCACACCGGGTTTATGGTGCTGTTGATGTAGCACAGATAGTAGAAAAAGTCCCACACGCCCTGCGACACCCACTCTTTGCCGGCGGCGGCGGCGTCTTCGTCGTCCGCCGCCGTCACCGCCGCCGTCGCGGTGAACGGCTTCAGGAGCACCAGTATGTTGTACGGCGTCCACGTGATGATGAACGTCAGCAGTATGGCGGACAGCGTCTTGGCCGCCTTCCGCTCGCTCTTCTTCTCCTGAAACTTCTTCTTCTTCTTCTCCTTGGCCTGCATCTGTTGATGAAGCTGCTGCTGCTGCTGCTGCGCCGCCACCGCCGCCGCCGAACCGTGCAGCGCCCGCGGCTGCAGCCTGCAGCAGTTGGTCGCCGCCGGCTGGTGCTGCTGCAGGATCTTGGACGCGTTCAGCGGCAACCGCAGGTCCTGCGACGACGACGGGCGCCGCGACAGCCCCGCCGGCACAGCCCCGTGACGCCGGCACTCCTCGTAACACCCGTGGTACTGTTTCACCGTGGGACCGTCGTGGCCGTCGCCGCTGCAACTGTTGTCGCCGGCCGGCAGCTTGATGACGATCGTGTACACCTGCAGCGAATACGGCACAATACCGGTCGTTACATTATATCGAATGGACAGTTTCGATCGTTTAATAAAAAAAAAAAAAACAAATCGGTCGGTAATCAAACGAAAAAACAACAAACGGAGAGTCTTGTGTATAAAAGTTCCGAATCTTAAAATAATACGTGAAAACTGTAGACAAAACTATGATTACTGTGTGCGGGCCTAAAAGTTTAATGTTCCGCGTAACAATATAGCGTTTAGCTCAAAAAAGATCGAGACCGTTTATTGTAGCATACCATTTATAAGATTTGTTGTCTGTTACATGATGTAATATTACGTTACCGTGTGAAAATTTCAACAAATTCGAACGAACTTTTGCGGATTTTTTTTTTCTACAAATTTTTAAATTTACCCGTTCCGCGATAACGCGCGCGAACCCGTCTGCAAAGGATCAACTCCAATAACGTACTTACACGTTTGTACGATGTTGGATGTTAAAACCAAAGAAACCCCATTGAGGTCCCAAATTTGTTCCAAAATATTGTTTCTAGTTTTGAATCGACAGGTCAAAAAGAGGGGAGGGGCGATTTCACTCACTTTACCCGCATTCTGACGTCGCGACGCGTGACAGTTTGTTCGGAGTGATTTTGAAATTTTGGTTCATAATACGCTCAAACAATCATCGAAATCCAAATTGTAATCCAAATAGTTGAGAGGAAGGCGAACGTGATTCTATTGCGCAGTAACCTCTCTCGGCATTTCGAAGGTTAGACAAATAAATTTGACTTGATATCGAAAACTTTCGAGTTTTGAAATCGAGAAAACTTTGAGAGCGATAAGCGTAATTTAATTTTAGACGAACGCTAACGATTAATAAATGCCAAATACGAATATCGCTATGTCAGCACGTCGCGTACACGGTATAACACGGTATTATAATCATTTGTCGCGTAGAGTAGTTTGAAATTCGCATATGGTTCTTTGATTTGCAGTATATAGTTACAAATCGCCGATCTTTGCCAGTCGTCATAATTTAATTATTTAATAATGATTCCGATTAAGAAATAATCATAAATCATAGTAGTATCATGACCAAAAACATACGCATACGTTTCAATTAAAACTAAAAATATTATAGAACTAATTCGATTGTGTTTACAATGTTTTATTTACTATTTTTTTTTTTTTTTAACACATTTAGTTATGTAAGTTCTCTGTAATATATATGTATAATTATTGCGACGTGTGAAACGTATAATACACATTCCCGTTTTTGTATTGTGTTTTTACCGTAATCGTACAGCTGAAAAATAATACGTCTATACTTGTGTATTTTATGTTCCACACAGACATCTGTTTACGTTAAACAATATAGAAAATGGTAAAACGTACTTAGATACGGTTTGTAATTTAATTTTCACACGGTCCCGTTATAATGAGATAATATTGGGATATTACCACACGCGTTTTACATAAATTATAATAAATGAGAATTGTTTACGGGACCCTTCCAGTTTTATCAAATATTTGTTTACTAAGATCGATCACAGAAGGGTAATTATTTCGTTAAATCAAAAACGTATTAATTGCCTTTTACCGCGAAACCTGTGTATAATATATTCAAACGTTTTTACATTCTTCAGTGATTTATGAATTTTAACTACGCGCTACAATAACGCAACATAAAAAAACGGACCTTTCAATTAAAATCGACTTAATTATGATAAAATAAGCATTAATAGCTTTTACCGTCCGACTTGTTTTTTTAACCAATATTTGGATTTAATAAAACCGAGCTAAAAAAAAAAAAAAGCGCAAGTATCAATATTACACTCGGTTTGGACATGTGATGGGGAGAGCGGAAACCGTGAATAGCAGTCAGATCAGTTACGGAAACGAACGTCGAATGAAAAAGAGGTAGAGGAAGACCGAAGAAGAGACGGATGGAAACAGTTGAAACAAGTACGAGGGTTGATGTAGGGGATGTGAATGATCGCGATGGGTGGAGGAATACGACGAAGGTTAGATTTGGGAGAACGACGATGAAGAAGATATTATCGTCGGAGATATCTCGACGTTGCACCTCAAGATCGAGAGACCGAAGTGTGGATAATACGCTTACCGAGTCGTTGGACAGGGACCGGTTGGCCAGCCGGTTGTTGCTGTTGACCGCGCGATAGGACGATTTCGACGGGGTGGGCGTCGCGGGCTGCTGGTGTATGACGTTCAGGGACGTGGACCGGGACACGGTCGTCCCGTAGCTGCTGATCCCCGCAGGAACGTCGCTCGGCGTCTGATCGTCCTCCTCGTCGTACTCGTCGTCGCGGCCCGAATGCCACCAGTCCACGCACCAGTCGCGCAGCCACGACCACGTCAGCAGGCGTCTCGCTTTCTGTATCAAAACCCCGAGGAATACTAACAGTGTATTAGGTGTATATTATTATAATATTATGGCGATCGCGTCGACGAAGATCGCAAAGAATTGGCGAAGAATGGCCGCGAGCGACCATCGCGTGCCACCGGTGGCGCGAGCCACAAAAAAAAATACAATTAGTTCTAAACCCGACCGCCACGTGTACCTAAAACAAATGGTTGAAGTGTGTTTGGTATTTGAAAAATTTATAACTTTGGGTTAGATTTTTCAAGAGGGGTTGAGGGGTAGCAGCAGTCGTCCCATTGCTCCCGCGAGTTTGCGGCTACCGGTCGCGTAAAGAGGTGGGCCGGATCGTAACCACTGAACTACACTGTGCCTACCTACTACCTGCAGCGGACGTTAATGTTTAGAGACTATTTAGTATTTAACATCGTTTTTGAAAACTTTAACTACCCACCTAATTTTTGTACACAGATTTCGGTTCGGAAAATTTAAAGTGAGATATTAGTAAAAATATTATACTTATAATTAGTAACTAGAATAAATATTCTGATGTGGGTCCCCACTTTACCCCGGTACTCCACTTTGCTCCACGTTCTCCTATACGTGGAAGGCGCATAGTGATAAATAAACATATTGGTTCGACACGGAGTCAACTTAATTCTTTTCATCGAAAAACCGATGTAAAATCGCATTTAGTCCATGACATGATGAAAACAATTTACATCGACAGCATGAATTCAGACACCACCAGCGGGTGGAAAGTGGTGAGAGGGGATCGGAAGCGTAGATTTTCGTTTTATTCCGCCCGTTAAAACGTAGAAATTTAGCCGTTTTCGATGTGTTTAACGTACGTCGTTTTTTCCGATCCATTGTTGATCCAGCGACGACGAGATGAGAATTCTGAAAACAGATTTGAAATCGTTCTGAAGTCGCGAAAACGACTTTCGATTATCTGTAAGTTTTCGGTGTAAAGTTTTTTTTTGAAAAATTTGATTTGCGAAAACGTTCATTTCTTTAGTTTGTCCTTTAGTTTTTGAGCAGACGGGTTCGAATCGATTTTCAGTACCCGTATCACTGCGGTAAATTTTTGGCACGTCGGAAACAGAAAACGTCTAAATTTCTTTAATCTGCGTGTGATAGATGGAGAAAACAAATCGAAACTTTCCATACTCTTCGTATAGATAGCCGATTCTGCTATTTCGGGTGTGATAGCGACATATTTCTACATATCCTCAATAATACTCTTAGCTTTCATCCGAGTGCTGCATATCTACAAAGTAATAGTCGATATTATGTACAGCGTTTGTGGCGTAAGTGTCATCTATCAAACGGGTAGTGAATGAAAATATGGTATAAGTTGTGGCTTAAGTGCCAAGCGTCGGGCGATGAGCCATAGGCGGAAATAGAGAGGGTAGGTTTTGTCTAACAAACATTTTAATAACCACCCCCCAAACATTATTAAAGTTATCAATATTTTAGTATTACATAGTCTCGCGTAAAATTCAACATGTTTTAGTGATTTAGCCCTCCGAAAAAAAAAAATTGCAGTCGATTTCCGCCTTTGGTAAGTACAGACGTAGACGTAAGCGTTAAAACGGGCGTAAGCGCCAAACATTTATTACAATCAATAGGCGTCATTCACCGCCGCTTGAATAATAAACTCTTAATACTTGTTTTCCGGTTTTGTTTTAACCAACATATTTGATCAAAATTTTAAGTCAATTTTCGGTATCTCCATCCTAAAATAAACAAAGTAATTAAAAAAACTCTGCCAAACTATAGTACTTTACAAAAAAGATAAAAAAAAAAAACAAACAAATCGTTTGTTATATATATATTCTGTTTCAGATTAATGAGATAAGTATATTTTATCAATTTATAGAAAAATTAAATTTGGTTGTTCTAATATAAAAAAAGCGAACAAAATTTAATGTTTAGCATTCCTGAAAAAATGTTGCTTGGATTTTTTTACCTATCCGCTATCAATATATATATATATAATTACCGCCAAAAGTCATAATAATACTAGCTATTATACGATCGTAAGATGCCTTAAAAAAATCATGTTTATAATCTAAGAAAAACGCAAATCACGAGTAACGAAAATTGCACAAAACACCATTATTAACAGCCGAAACATATTTTATTTGGAAGTCGACCGGTTTCTCCTTTATCCTTCATCGAATATACCAAACGAACATTTTGAATTTAAAATCTACTGTTAGAATTTTAGAATGGTTGACATTTATATATAAACATTAAACATAATGTAGAAAAAAATAAAAAGTAATTTTTGCTTGAAGTTATTATCCTTGATTTTTCATTTGAAATTGTCATGATGTAAACGAACAAAAAATACCGGTCTGCTCGAAACGTTGGCCACTTTGCAATGCAAAACGCCATTTAATTTTTAAATTATTTTCCGCACTATATCGCTGTGTTGTGTCCGTAAATAACATTGAATAATATTTTTGACAAATAACAAAAGAATGAAAGTAAGTGCTGTGGCTTTTGAGATGGTGACAAAAATGACTAAAAAAAAAAAATAATAATTTCTACATAGAAGTTGTTCATAAAGCCAACTCAAAGTGTGAATTTAACTAAATTAATGGTCGAACATTTTTTACAATAATTATTAGAAGAGTGGCGATTTTGAATGTCGGTATACCATATTTTTTTTTTTTTTTTTTTATGAAAAACAACATCACAAAAATTTTCAACATTCAACGTATCTTCACTGCGGATATTAACCAAAGAAAAACAGTTTTTATAAAAACACAAAACTTTTGAGTATTAGAAAATTTAACATCAGTAAATGAGTACTTTTGAGCAGCCATATAAAATAAATAACTGTTGTATGTGTAACATGTATAGAATGTCTTTTTTTAATGCTAATTTTGATTTAATACTTATCGTATTTAAAATGTTTACGTTGATTTTTCGAAATTATTTATGGTGCACTATAGTTTAATATTTATTCGTTTTTAAAATCTATGAGGTATTTAAATATTTACTATGTAAAACATATTACAGTGAAAAATCATATTTATTGGTTTATTTTAAAACAGAAGAAGGACAAATTAATAATGACGTCTCGATTTCTCTTATGGTTGTCATGCTAATCGTAAATACAACTGATATTGCAGCACGACTGCTAACACCAAAAACGTTATAACGTGTTTATCCATTACATTTACCGGTCCGATACAGAGAAATTTGTTTGTAGCTGATATAAAAATTGTATACGTCGTTTAATAATGTTTCGAGAGATACACTCGATTCGAATGGTCTGAATGCGTTTAATAACACGTTTTTTACACATCAATATTCGTTTATATACACACAAATATAACAAATAACATCCTTTATGTATAATAACAAGAAACAAAACACGTCCGTGACGTTTTTTGCAATTTTTTTTTTTTAATTCAAATATTAGCATTGATTCGGTAAAAAATATGTCGACGAATCGCGAAAAGACTTAAGGTCAGGTTAGTATACTTACCAATGAACACTGAGAGTATGCTTTGCGTAACGAACTGGTCTCGTACATTTCCCGTCGATCTAGCGAGTTCGCTTGATTCGACTCGGACCGTATGCGACCCCATGATTCCTCGTGTTGATGATCGCTGAAAGGTTAATAGCATAATATTTCTTTTGTACAAAAAGTAATAACAACATAAATATAATAATAATTTCTCATGTACTTGATTTGTGTATCCTTGTTCAGAGTTGAATTTTATTATAAATTTTGGTTTGATTAATACAATATTTTGTTGTTCAAATTTAATAGTTCATGTTATTAATTAGGCGTTGCTATATAAGAGGGGGGGGCTTTGGGCGGTTGAACTCCATCAACCGAGATTTCAACGAGTTAAACATTTTTTATATAAGAAAAAAAATTAAAAAACTATTCTATCGGCACGCCTCTGATATACGGACGAATGTTCAGTAACGTGTTGGAACCTATATATAATGTCTCTCAAACATATACCTATTATATACTATATTATAATAAATATTTTGAGAACGATCGAATCGAAAAATAATGTAACATGTCGTCGGTATTGAAACTGACTGTAAATAAGTAGGTACAGATAAACATTTTCACATCGCAAAAACTTTCCAACGCTAACTTTTTGGAAAATAGCTGTAGAGGAGGTTCAAACACGACCTACTTACGCTATAAATGTAACGAAATCGTCGATTAGAGTCAAATGGAGATAAATCAAACCGTTGTGATTAAATTTGATAAAAACCAATCTAAGGGCTGCAAAAAAGAAGAAAAAATTGTTGATCTCACTTGTGTGGTTTGTTCATGGCTTGCAGGTTCGGCAAATCTTTCTGTCTCTTTTTCGTCTCTCTGTATATACGAAAGTACAGGAAACACATGACCGTGACCGGCACGTAAAACGCCGCGATGGCCGTGCCGAAGGTGATGTACTGATTGGTCACTATGAACTGTATATAACACTGTATTTCGGGCACGGTTCGCCGACCCTCGATGATCGGCCACAGGTAGATCCACGGCGGCCACAGGCCGAGAGAAATGATCCACACAGCCGCTGAAAAATTGCAAATAAATATTTTTAAAAAAAACTCATATTCTCGTTAGTTGTCTACCTACTAACTGGACTGTATACGAAATAGTTCACATGAAAATCCTTTCAAACGTTTTTTTAAAAAAAATTTACATCTTTGGTCAGCCCGTTTTTATAAGGAAAAGTTATTAATTGCACACGTCGAGTTGACTTCTTGTTTTTTGTCGGGGACAATAATTAGTTATATTTTTTTTTAGGCAGGTCCACGCGGTGATTGTTTTTGGGTAAAATATGTGATTTATATCGAGCACATTAAAGTCTTCATATGGTATCGTTTTTTTGGTTGGGCAGTCTCTCTCCAATAATTTTTACTCGCGACCCAGATAATTGTTTATTTTGTTGGCATATTACATATAATAAGCATAATTATCCTACCCAATTATACCGCGTATGTAATTAAAGGTCCAAATAAACAGTTCTCATGTTCATGAAAGGCAATATTTCACTAAGTTATGTGTATAATTTTTTTTGATTTGTGAGAAATATAAATGTTGCCTACACATTAACTGTAACAGCTAACTTTTAAGATTAAATTACTCGATTAAGCATATGCATACGCATAGTTATTTTAGAAGAAAATAAGAATTTTTTCCATAAATATAAAACAAACATATACTACGAATGTATATATATGTTTGTGTGAATAAAATTTGATATCAGTCAGTTAAGCTTTATTAAACATGACTTGTACAAAATATTTCTATAACAAAAAATAAACCCGTTTTTTGAGTGTAGACAGTCCAGATTTTGTCGGTAGGCACCAGCTAGTTGGGTTATTGAATAAACACAGTTTACGATATTTTTATTTTATAATCGTAGCGACGAACCATCGGGTGCCAAAAACACAAACACGTTTTAACGTGACGAAAACCAATATGCTTCGAGTGGTTTCGAGTCGCACGACGAATTTTAAAACTACGTCTTATCATGCAAACCCGTTTCCATCCTCCTATATGTACACATAACGAGATTTATAGACTTCTACGGAAAAACATGCCCTGCCACCGAGTACGATAGATTCGTTTGATTTTTTTTATTTTTTCACCGGAAATTCAGTTCAGTCAGCACACGCGAGAAGTATATAGGTATTTCCAGAGCTGCGAGAATTCAAAAGGAAAAAAAAAATGGGAAGGAAAAATGAGATTTTATTTACATGAAAAACGGATTTCACCGCGAGATTTGTTGACTTCAATAATAATAAGCTCTCTTTTTAACGGGGTGCACTTTATTCTTGTCGACTCCCGAGAACTCGGATTAATTCTTTATATATATATATTTACAACGCGATGTGCGGTCGATCCACGAACAAACCGTACACGAAAACTAAAATCGAACCCTCAAATTGTAAAGTCAACGCTAGCCTTTCAACATATTATGAGCATACAAACATTTTAAATAGAAAATATTTCACTCCAAAACCGCGTTGCACTCGTTTTCAAACACTACATCAATAATTTACTTCGAATGAACTCCCCCCACGCAGACGAATGTGACCCGAAACGGCGCATAGCTATTAAGCGCGCGTAATTTAGAGAGAAGTCGTGGTAATTACTAAATTGCTCTCTGAAACTGGGTCAACATTGAATAAAACACCAGTACAATATATACTTATACAATGTGCATGTCGTGTTTAATCGAAATATTGTAATGCACCGAGTGTTGCGAAACGAATGTCGAAACGATGAGGCCTACTTTTACGAGGTGTTTTGATTTTTATGACTCGATGGATAAATGAGATTTTTCAATATGATATATATATTATGTACGTTTAAACAGTGTCGACTTTACGTTACTTCGTGTATCTTTATGACAGAATTATCCTCGTTAAATTTGGGTCAGTTGATTACTACGGTTATTTTGCCTACCTTTTGTCGATAACGTAACGTAACGCGTATAAAAAAAAAATTAGACTTCTTTACAACAAAAAAAATGACCATTTTTAGTCCAGTCAAATGAGGAAAAAATTCAATACACTGATATCATGTAAAATAATCTGTGTTTTAACTTTTATCATAGGTCATTTTATCGGTAAGAGGCATATTGAGCGAGTTAAACGTAAGTTTTTGAATTTTGTTTTTAGGGCACTTTATGTCGATCGAGAACCGCACAATTACGAACCAGTGTTAGAAAAACTTGGGTTACTGTCTCCTGTTGATAGGCGTATTGCTGCTAACCAAGTATTTTTACGAAATCTTATCGATGGCGCTATTGAGTATATATATATACTATATATATATATATACTGCACCGATTTACTTGCCCGACTACGTTTAAAAGTTCCATGTTTCCAAAACGTTATCCTTTTTTCTCGCCACTTTCCACTACAAATTATGCTCGTAATCGGCCAAAGTACGTATGTAGAACGACGCGTAGTGCCAATGAAGATCCGTCATTCTCTATTCAATAAATATCATCTCGTTTTTGTTGTTTATGTTTTCCACTCTGTACTTTTGTATACTATTGTCTTGTACACACATAAAGATGTTAGATATAGTTACGGTGTTAAGTATCGTATGTATTCTGTACTACGGGCCGCAGCCCGTTTTGTTACGAAATAAAACAAAACATTACGAACAAAACGTGCTGCTGGCTTACATATAAACAGCAGCGCTTTGCCCTTGGTCCGCTTGGCCCGGTACGTCAGCGGCCTGGTCACGGACAGGTACCGGTCGAAGCTGATCAGCAGCAGGTTGAGCACGGACGCGTTGCTGGCCAGGTAGTCGAGCGCCAGCCAGCCGTCGCACACGTGCCGGCCGAACGGCCAGTAGCCGAGTATGGTGTACACGGTGAACAGCGGCATGGATATGAGGCCGATGAAGAAGTCGGCCAGCGCCAGGCTGAACAGGAAGTAGTTGCTGATGTTCTGCAGCTGCTTGTCGATCTTGAACGACACCATCACCATTATGTTGCCGGACACGGTGATGAAGCTGAGCATGCCGGACACGAGGGCGATGAACGCCGTCTGGGACAGCGTGAACCGCGGCTGCTCCGGGTCCACCGCGTCCGACGCCGTCGCCGCCACCGTCGCCGCAGTGGCGTTCGACACCGCGGACGCGACCGTCGTCCACGCCGCGGCATTGTGCAGGCCGCCGGACGCGGTCGTGGACGCGGTGTACAGCGCCGACAGCGCCGTCCGAGCCGCGAGCGCGTTCATTATGCGTCCATCGTCGACGCCGCCGCCGTCGTCCACGCGCTACAGCCGCGGCCGGCCACCCGCAGGAGCAGCAGTTGCAGTGGCGTCCAGCCTAGCGGGGTAGCGGTTACGGGGACCGTCGTAGCGCCGCATTCCGCCGCCACTGAGCCGTCGCCGCCGGCTACGACGCGAACCTTCTGTCGAAAAAAATGCGTTTAAAAATTAGTACTTAATAAACAACAACAATATAATATCGTATTTACAGTGTTGCGTTTTATCTGGATAATTTTTTTTTTTTTTTACTATCTTTTATCTCGATAAATTTAAAAACTGTTAGCTCCGCAATATTGTCTCGGATTAAGTACATATTGTGTAAGCCTATCCGGACGAATTACACTTCTCCCATCCGAATCCATTACTTCACTAGAGGAAATACAAAAGTTCGAGGCAGTAAAAGCGTATACCTAATAAAAACGAATCGAATCTAGCTTTTCAGCCGAACCGAATTGAATTTCGTTTTACGGATGTGCATAATAGAAGCTAAGATTGAAATTGAAATCCACGGTAAACCGATCATATTCGCCCCGAGTTTTAGCTGGACGGATTTGAAAACGTAGAATTTGCGAACAGAGAACGATGTATACATATAACACTACTGAAGCTTAACAAACGGGGAACATATAAAAGTTTGTTTCTACTTTCTACAGCATCGTCACGTTTAAAAATGTTGTTTTCTGCGACTGGCAAACGCGAAAAAACCGACAATTGAACGAAAAATAGATACGGATACGGAGAAATGTAGAAATAAACATTTATTTATTTTTGTTCTAAAATTCAAGATTTTTTTTTTGTTCGACGGAGCATGGCGCATTTGTAATAACGCCTTTTAAATTCTTGCACGTAGAGACTCAATTTTTTTATTTTTTATTTTAAACAACAAAGTTCAAGTGGTTAAAATAAAAATTGTTTTTACTGGAAATTACGATACATGTGTAACTTATACGGTATACATTTAAGATATTAGAGATAATCAATAAAAACATTTTAATCAATGGGTACAAAAAAAGTTCATTCAAAATCGCCGATTTCGAGCGTATATTCAATTCCATACTTCCTTACTCTGGTTATATAGCCAACAGTTTATGATTTATGAGCATTTTAAAAGTTTATGAAGGAGTAAATTAGGGCAATTAATCGTCACGGGGTGCTCAATTAGGTACTTTCTCTTTCTCTCTCTCTCTCTCTCTCTCTCCGTTTTTCAGACTTTTATCTATAAACTTTCACAGTTTTTAAAGAACAATTAACTATATTTATACGTTCAATGTGATAATTTATACACTAAAATCTTAAGAAAAATATTCCGTTGTAGTGAGAAATAATTATAAATTGGTTTTCCGTTAAAAGATTAAGTAAATAATAATCATAACTTATGAAAAATCAACAAAATATAAAATATTAATATTATAATAACATAATTGTTGTATAATATAAATATTATACAACTTTAACAAGTAAAAAAATTATTTTACGAGTAGTTAAATGTTCTCAACAGGTTTGTCGTGCAGAAAACAGTAATTTCTCTTTTATTAACTTATTTGAATTAAAATACAATACATTTACAGGTATTATAAACCTAATTATTTTAATTTTACTAACTTATAGGTAGGTATATTTACGTATACCACAAACCACATCTTTTGTATTCTCAACTCTTACAAGATAGGTATTATTTATATAATAAACAAGTGTTAAAAATTTTAAATTATATGATATGAATTGAATAATGAAATATTTAATTTTTGAAACTCTAAATACTACAACCTCGTTAGCATATTTTCCTATGTACGGTTAAGGATTTTCAAAAATTAGTTGTATTTAAAATTTTCTTTAATGTATATTACGTCTATATGTTTTTATAGACATTTATATTTTTATTTTTATCTTTTTTGGTTTTTTTTTTTTTGCAAGAGCTCCAAAAATCATTCAACTTAACAAACATTTTTCCATGTAGTATGAATATACATTGTATTGTGAGTAACAATCGTATTAATGAAAATTTTAAACACTTTTATGATAAAAATACGGAACTTTTTAACTAATTGGCCTACATTAAACGGTGACACCTCTATTTAAGACCTGCCATGGCGCTCCTGAGAAAAAGTGTATGCATTTGCTCATCCCTAGTTTCAAAAAAATGTTTGGGTCCTCAGGGACCAAAATAGG
Organism: Hormaphis cornu; assembly: GCA_017140985.1. Lineage (NCBI taxonomy): Eukaryota > Metazoa > Arthropoda > Insecta > Hemiptera > Hormaphididae > Hormaphis > Hormaphis cornu. The sequence continues at coordinate 1,136,835 of CM029364.1, read as the reverse complement.
CCGCTTCTGCAGATCAATACTGGCAGATCTGGTCATTAAAATGGCTGAGATAAAATTCAATCACTGGGCCGGTAATTTTTTTGCCCTGTCCTAGCAAATATTAAAATGACGCACCTGGATACAAAATTTTTAAATACTTTAGAAACAAGTGTTCAGCATAATGAGTTTATTGTTTTGTTTTCGAAAATATGTGTTATGACTAGTGCTGTGTCTCAAAACCGCAATTTTGAAAAATTTTCTCAAGGAACTTCAAGATAAACACTTATATCCACCCTTTAAGCATTTTCGGCAATCGTACGCGTTGGTCACGACGTCATAATCGTTTGAAACATATATCTATTAAAAAGGCCTGGGAGCAAGCTTTGAGATTCATAACAAACAATGATTCGTGTTATGTATTCTAAATGTACGCATAAACTTAAATACGAATTTATAGATTTTATTACAACTTGTACTGATTTGCTGCAGCGTGAATGCCAAACGACGTGATGTCGTATACAGAAGAATCGGCGCAAAACTCATAAATCAGAGCCGAATCAAAGACGCGTCGAAGTGAAGTGAAAGAATTTGTTCGGAATCGAATAGAAAATATACATATCAGAAATGACAGCTACTAGGTGTATATAAAAATATGACTTTTACAAAACCTTAGCGCAAAACTAAAATTGTGTCTGTTTAGGATCGTTTAAAAGGAAATAACGATCAACCAGATTTTTGAAGTTAAAATGTAGTTTTTATAGTTTAAACAGAGGTGCCGATTTTTCTATCGGTCGTATAAAAATTTGTAAATCATTAAGTAAGAAACCTCGGTAATAGTAGAGCTACTAAGCATTAAATGGATTTTTGTAGAATGAAACACTATATGTCCACAACAGTTTATATAGGTAGGTAATAAAAACAAAAGCTATTTAAAAAACACATAGTTTGAAAGAAAATTGTTATTATTTACTAGACAATATAATAACTACTATAGTAAATTATTCACTATTTGTTCTGTTTACTTATTCGGTTGAATGCATTTATAACTTATGACTATTATGAATAAAGGGTTACAAAAAATTTGATATTTTCATATTGAATTGTAAATAAAACTATTCTGAACAAAGCAAAATAATGTACGTATACACAAAATTTAAAACGACGTCGTTTCCGGTTTCGGTTTTTTTCGCCGTAAACAAATCTTGGTGAATATATAATACGGAACCAATTATTATAGTTACGGAAATAAACCGTTCTTTACAGTTTACTCATACAGTCTTCTTGTACAATATTTTTGTAAAACATTAATAACTGGGAGCAGATATGATACTTTGCTTAAAACGATTTTCCAACTTCGATTTATTTGCTTAAATAAATTATTAATAAATTTATTTGTTTAATAACACGTTTGTACACAAAACACATTATTTATAGCGAAAAATGATGAAATTTCGTGATTCATGTGAAAAATTACTAAAGTAATGATGCCTTAATTTTCCGTACTTATTCATATTAAGACGAGTGTGTAAGATGTACACACTCGTATATGAGGGCCAAGAAACTTTTTTGTTATGCAAGTCACGTATTATTTTTTTATATTCATTGGCATACGTATTTGACCATTTCACTAGTTAGGAAACGATGCGACTTCAATTAATACAATTTGAAAAAATAAGATTCAAAGCAAGGCAAAGTGAGTCAAGTACCTACTAAATAAATTCTCGATTTTAAAGGTACATATTTGGCTAGAACTTTTTTGAAACTATTATTACGATTTAAATTTATCCGTTCCATTATGGTGTTTGAAAAAATTTCAAGGCGATAATTCCAATGAAACGTTTATGTAAGTTAGTCTTACCCACCATAACGACGACAAAAAATGACGTGTTATATTATACGTGCATCAAATAATACTGCGTTTTCATTTTATTCTTCAAAAAAATGTAACAGTAATATATTTTTATAATATTTACTAATATACTTAAATAAACTAAACACATTTAACATTTATTATGTGTGCCGAGTATACTATATTTAGTATACGAATAAAATGTCGTTTACAAAATATCATTAACCTATTCAAATATGAACATAAAACTCAAAGGGGATATCTGTAGCTTTTGATATTTTTTCACGTGTTCATAAACAAAGAATGAAAATAATATTTTCATTACAAAAACCGAAAATCTTTTGAGACAAAACTTAAAACGTTGTTTGTCGGCCCGCTCGTAAAATAATCACGCGCTTCTCGTTAAACAATATAATTTATTTCGGTCGAAAAGACGGAAATGAAGAAATGATTCAGCAGCTGTTATTCTAGCTAATATATTGAACAAAAGCAAAACATTCGTGGGAAGAGGGAAATTGAAGACGAGAAAAATCATATTACCGTGCAACTGAACTACAAGAGCCACCGTGGAAATGTAAATGAAGCGGAATCGTACTGTTACCTATACGTATTAAATACGATATTTTTACGCTTTGAAAATGGAAGAGAAAAAAATTGGAATAGCGTTTTACTGCAGAATATATTTTATACCTGACTTAAATTTCGGAGTTTTTCAATAATGAAGACACTCTTGATTCGTTTCATTCGCGTATAATAACGATGGCAGGTGGGTACAAAACGGATCTTTCTGTACGAAAACTATTGATTACTCAGGATAAATATTTATAAGCCCAAAAATATACTCTTTAACTCTTAGGCGTAATAAACTCTCTATTATTGAACATTTTATCTTCAAAAACGTGTTCGCGACACTCAATTAGTAGGTAAACTAATAATACTGTAAGAATAAACAGAAATAGTAAAGAATAAATAGCATTTTTTTTTTTCCAAGATTAAGATTTACATAAAAATAATATTTTAATGTTGCTATAGTCTATAAAGCCTATATACGAACATTAAGATTAGGATTTATGCGTTTATGATCTGAATTCCAAAAAAATAACGTCTGTCAACAAAAATTTTAGAAAACTTATGATTGTATTTTAACGTTAATAAAGCGTATATTCGTTATAGTTTTGAAAGCATTCAAATCAAAGTGCTTTCTTCCGTTATTTGATTAAAAACCAAAAAAATCAAATGGTGTATAATACTATACGTAATTGACCCTGTAAAAAAAAAAAAAAAAAAAGATGGCAAATAAGAACCATTTTTTACTGGAAGGAGAGTCGCGTGAAAATAAAAAGAATAAATTCGATTTAAAAGCATCATGTTCCTTCTCTTTAATAATTTTCTCAACGCGATGTTACTTTATGCGCAAACACCTAATATTATGTACCAGCCCGTGAGGGTTGTTTCGGAAATACGTTTCAGACGATTACTTTTCTATTATGCGTATATACTATGTATATACTACTCATTTATATTTTATTTTTCCTTTGGCGTCGGCATTTTTCTACGTAAACGTACGTGCACTCAGAGAGAAACAAAATCAAAATAACGCGAATATTCTAATTTGTAAAATAAATTCATTTTATGTACAAACGGAAACAAAAATGAGTTTTATCTTAATTCGGTTTAAGTAGAATATATATATATGCATTTCACTTTGATGAGTACTATTTTTCGAGAGCTTCTACGTTTCTACGCTTTTTAAGAGAAGAAAATATAGAAAAACAAAATCCTGAAAAAAAATCAAGCGCCGCAATCAATGTAAATTATACCTACTAAAAAATATTGTATTACACTAGATGTTCCGTATTTCAAAAGTTATAAAGACATATTATGTATTAAAGGACTATATATAATCATACGTTTACATTTATCGCCCCAAAATTATTGTTTAAGCAGTATAATATACGAGTGACTCTCGGGGGAGTCCTTAAGAACCATCGCGTAAACCAATAAAAACAACACATTGAAGTGTGCCAAACGCACTTTCCCATGTGTTTTCATTCATAACTGTAGAAAGATCTTTAAAGTTTAAAATTTATCGTCAGCACGAGTGGAACTCAGAAACTTTACGCCCTATAAAATTTTACGTCGAGGGATCTGTCCTCGTCTTCCTCTATCTGTACATATTATAGTTTCACTCTCGCGAATCCATGCAGCATCAGGTGCAGATACGCCAGAAAGTTTTATCGCATACCTTAAACGAACGTATTAAACCGTTCTCTTTTGAGTAGGAAGCGAAATTATCAAATGCGAATATTCAAACCAGCGTAGGTACGCGTTGTACAGAATGATTTAGTTTTCTTTTTATATTTCATTTTTTGTCGCGACGATTTTTCACGATTTTCCCTGCAATTTTTTAAGCAATCGATAATACGTTATTTTCAATTTTCGTTCCCTCTGTACATGTCTAAATCGATCAGACATAATATTTTAATCAATAAATCGTTTTACGTATTAATCCGCGGAGAAAACGAAGGGGAAATATTATTTCTTTGCTCCCTCCCTTTTCTTCTGTGCTCAAATTTGTATAATTAACGATTCGATTTATCATTATCGTATAATGTGCACGAAAATGAGAAGAATGGTTTTATATAATAGAGTACCAAGTGAAAAATATATGAGCCTTTAATCATTGTGTAACATTTATTTCAAACAGTTAGAACGCAAAATTAATGATTGCAATTTATTTTCAACGTCGTCAATTTCGAGAGAGAAAAAATTGAAAAGTCCAATATTGTTTTCAAATGCACCTAAATTTGAAAAAAAAATAAACTAATTACCTGATGATAGTAAAACAATTTCGTAAATTTGTTAAACACAATCTGTGAAAAACTTTTGCTATTGAAACAACTAAAAGCGGTTTTCAAGCGTTCGCCCCATCCTTTAATAATATTGGTATAACAACCATTCGTCAGTTCGCTATGCTTGAAAAGTGTCGACAAATATCTCCAAACTATATTTATCAACGCCCGCGCAACGTAGCGTCGTAAACGTTTGCGAAGACTTGTAAACTGTTTCGTTTTCTCGAGCAACTAAAACTACTTTCCGGCAGCAGCGGGCCGGACGCGAGAAATGATTTACATAGCAAATTACACGATTGAATCCGCCAGATATAACTAAAAACACATCTTTTAATATTTCGTATTAACGGGTGTATCGCGATAAACGCGATAAACTAACGATACCTGTATGAAATCGTGTGTATATTACGTGTACACGCGAAAATCGTATGTTTTCGCCGGAAAGTATACGAAAGTCAATTACCGCTTGATTTTTTGATAAACGAATCGGTTAAAACGTTAAAAGACTCTCTCGTTCGTGATATAAAGTATAACTAAAAACCGTATGCAGTATTAAATCATTTCATAAAAACTAACGTCGTTCGTTGTATTATAATATACGAAAAATGTGCGAAAGTCTCGAGTTGAGAAAAAAGTGAACCGCAGATATACATATTTATACACACATACGCACTCAAGTGACGTTCCAGAATCTCAAGTAGAACTTCTAAACGTCAATGGACAAGAGTAGGTGTATAAAGTAATTTTTCTGCTGTGACCCTGTTTTTATAACCGTAAAATAATGCGCGTACACTTTATCCGGATAATGGCGCGTAATATATAAAACATACAGAGCGAAGCGTCCTAGCCGAAACCACTCAATATCGCTCTACACGTCGTGGAGAAAGGTTGTGTCCCTTCAAGTTTTAAGGATTGTAAATATTCTGCACGCGCACTGTATAGGTAAAAAAAAAAAAACACTATTCGTATGTTCAAGAATCTATACACAAAAAAATTATTAGAGCACTTGTGGTTTGTTTATTGTAAACTAAGCAAATCACACTGCCACAACATTTTTTTTTAAATAAATTAATATTATTTAATAAAATTTAATTTAAATATACCTTTATCCACTCGATTAACCCCGACTAAACAGTATTGTTGTCTAGCATACCTACAGGGCGTGAAATAAGAATGGAACATCCGAATTCGAATGATGATCAGATTGAAACGATAAGACACACTTAAAAAACAATAAAAATCTGCGAATAAATCGGATTTAATTTCCAGACGATAAAACGTCATCGTGATACGGCTGTCTATAGATTTAGGACCAAACGTTGAAACGTGTATGAAAACCCCACATAAACATGGCGTGCAACACGTGTAAAGTACATTCCGAACGGAAGATTATTTTTTTAATTTAATAATATCAAATTTTACAGTTTAAACTACACTGGATGCTGCTCGATTTGGTAAACCGTAAATAAAAGTAACCGTTTGTTTTCGAGATCCTTCTGGGTATTTTTAACGGATAGGTGGGTAGGTATATTAATATTATGTAGTTGGGCTAGCACCTTAATAAATTACGTTTTAACTTTTCGCGTGTTACCGCGGCGACTCGAACGTTGGTCTTCATATTCGTGTATTATATTGTTTACCTACCTATACTTTCCGACAAATTTAAAAATAGTCAAGTGATAGCATAAATCGTCTTTATACATTTCAGCTACTAACCTAAAACTACCTAACCTAACCTATGCGTAATTTTTGTTGCTCGTCTCTGGTTTTGTAACTTCATCAGTTTCGTTTGATATTGGAATAAATAAAAAAAATAGACTTCAAATTAAGAACCGTTTCCGTTCAATTAGATATTCTTACTATATTATTACTTGAGAATATTATACGTACAAATCGGGGCGATTCTATAATACATATAGACTCGTTAAAGTATCTACAGGAAAAAAAGAACGTTGTTAAATCAATAATACGTACTACTACACTAAGCTCGTATTCTGAAGAAAAAAAAATACGTATATATTTATAACTGTGGAAACTTGAGCCAAAGCAGTCGCGTATTAGTAAACATAAAAAAAATTTGAAAAACTATATAATAAAATATGCGATGAAAAACGTCTCAAAGACAATTGTATAATATACAGTCATTACTGTACAGGCGCAACAGTGCTGCAGACAACCCCGAAAGATTCTTAAACCTCAGGTAATAATAAAAATAGCATCCCCAACAATATTGACGTACAAAAGTTTTTTTTTAATAAATAAAAGATTAAGTGTACCCCCGAGATTCGATTCTACCAGCATTCGGCGCGGAAAACATAATATACACCGAACCGTCCGCGGAGCTCCACGCCGAATCGATATCGTCTCGTGGTTGTTTTATTCACGCGCAACGTTGACACGACCAGCACGCTGTGTTATTATAATATGCGACACGACAAAAGCCACCCCTAACGTTATGTAACACGTATACTATTTATTATTGATGAAAGGTGGAGCAAGTTTTGTATTAAATTATGTTATAAAAAAAACGTTTTCCACGTCAAGGGCGGATTCATAGAAAATGTCCTAGACATGGGCGTATTTAGAAATGTTTAATGGGAGAGGCGTGACAAAAAAAAAAAAATCAGCGATTCTCGTCACGTCACACTGCTCCGATAGTGGGTCAGTATTTCGGACGGTGTGAATAAAATATATTACGAAAGCAACAATCGCCTTCGAAAAACGATTCTTATGTATTTAGCAGTGTACAATTATTAAAAAAAAAAAAAAATTCGATTTTATTCGTAATATTTCCTAACAACTTGCTGTGAAAAAGTCAAGTCGTTTTTACATTTATGTATAACACATTTTTTCAAAAAAATTAAAGTGATTTAAGTGTAACACGTGAGTTAGGATGAGAAAAACAAAAAAAGATCAATATTGATTATAGGTATCGAAACATAAATATTCGATTGTATAATGTTGCCGAAAAAAATTTAATTTAAAAAAGTATAGAAATACGGTTGGCAGGGAGGACGCCACGCCACCCTCCCTTAAATACGCCACTGGTCCTGAAATACAAACGAACCCCCTGCGTAACGTTATGACGATAGCACAATACGATATTGTGGTAAAATTAATTATTATTGTCAGCAATTTTTCGTTCGTCGCGCTTTGCGATTCACACGATCTTTCCACGCGAAACTATTTTATACGGTCGAGATATTTCGAGTTTGAAATCGGTATTATATATAGTCGGATTTAAATAATAATATTGCAAAAAAATTTCTTCGTCTATCTCAACACTTCTGAACAATCGATTGACTTGTACGTTTTGCCGCGCTGACGAAAATAAATTTGAATTGTTTATCTAAATACACAAACAAACAAGAATATCCATCAATACGATATTGTGACGGCGTTCCCCCCGGCAAAACAAACAAGCTGATCGAATTGGAACACAGGTTAAAACAAATACGATTGTTTATCTATTTATTTGTTATTTACATCGGAAATCCCTTCTATTTATACGATACAACGCGCCGTAAAAACTCGAATAAAGCTGCAAGGTTATACGCAGGTTATATAATAACTCTAAAATTTGTTTTACGCCATTAAAAATACAAATTGTTTGTAGATACAATCAAATTTAAAGAACACTTGTTTCGTGTAATTAATTTGTACGTCTTGAGTACTTCGGTTGTACAGACTTTATTTTATGTCGGTATTAATTAATTACAGTTAACGGTCTACTGTAGTAATATACCGCGGTGGTATACTTAAGTTTTACGACGACGAGAGTTTATATTTATGAAATCCACCGTCCGAGGTCAATCGTTTGAGATTCGAGTTGTAAAAACCGCTAGGATTTCATCGACTTATATGAACACGCGAGGGAAAATCCTTACAAGTCACAACCCGCAATGCCTCCCTTTCTTACGCAAGTGTTATTTTGTGGAGTGTGTACACTACAAAATATATATTATAATAGTAACCGTAAGACCAAAAATAAATTTTTGTATTTTTTTTTTTTTTTTTTGACAGCGCTAAACAAAATTCAAACCTAAGAAAAGAATTTTTAAATTAAATAAACTGCGTTCAATTCGTGTTGAAAAAACTTATCAAAATGTATATACGTTTATATATAAGAGACGTGTTCGGCGCTCACTTTGTTTGGAGTTATAAATCTGTAGAGGTTGTGTAAAGAAAATAACTGAATAGAAAATTAATCGATTGGTAAAACCAGACTTGTTCGACGATTATATGATTTTACAGACCTGAAAGTATATAGATATTAGTTTCATCGTCACTTTTTGTCTACGAGTCAACCCGGAAAAAAAAGCCCGTTTATAAGCACACCACTATGTGGTCACTTTACACACCGGTTATCGATTAAACATTATAATTTATAACATACCGTTTTGTTTACATTGTCGTAGGTAAATTTTAAACGATTCGACGTACCGTGCCAAGTACAACAGGTGACTGTGGTGTACGTATATTCTGTCGAGTGAATACGAACGAACAAAACAATGAGCTGTTATATTCGCATAAATATAGCAAAAGAGGTGTGTTTGCGGGACGATCAGCTCAAAACAATTTTAATGGGATCGTTTAGGTTGTTACGAGTCTATGATGGGCGTCAACGGTGAACGAGTATTTGTAAATCTCGTTTTTCTAAAACATCATTTTTGCCGATCTTAATAAAAAAAACTTACTCTTTTTCTTCTCTATAATTATTGATGTACCTGTTTGTTTTTTTTTTTTTCATAATAAAAATTTTCTCCCATCCTCATAAAAATCTACAAATAACACTTATTGATGACATTTTATAGTAAATCTGGTAAAACAGGCATTCAAGTGACATTTCAATAAAATCCTATATCGTAATCGTCATAATGTGATGTAGACACATTTCGTTTTTCCTTAACTTTCTATTTTAAATAATTTACCACGGACACCACGACCGTTTAACACATCAAGAACATATTTTACCCTTAATTTAATAATATTATTTATTACCTATGTATAATGGTGATATTGCGCTACGGCCGACGGCGTTTTACTTCCACCCGAAAAGACAAATTTTGAATTTTTGATCTAATCTCTTTATTATGTATAGTATAGTGATTAGTTTAAGCCAGATCGTTTCAAACATTAGTTTGAACTATTTCAACAGCCAAATTCCGTAAGTAAGCCATCATTAACAATCAGTATATATAGGTACTATAACGTATTTGATTTTTCTAAAGTTCACACATTTTTTAAATTTACTATCACGTCTCCGTGTTTATATTATATTATATTAGTTTTGTGTTTGTTTTATCATTTCCCTTGTGTTACACTCACTACACAGTCTAATTTTTATCATACATATGTACGCGAATAATAAGGTCGCTCAAATTACGAAATTTCGCTTTACGCGGGTGAATGAACATAGGATATAGTTGGCGATCGGACAATTGGCGTAGGACCAAACCTAAATTCGGTAAAACGCTAAACAGTTGAAACGTCAATGACCGCATGTAAAGCGTGGGCGAAAAAACGATTGTTTTGGCTGCTCGTATTGTCTGTTGTACATACAATTATACTACATATATTGAAAATCAGGTAAACGTCAATCATTTATACGATACAGTGATTTTTTATTCGATCGTTTTAGACTTGATTGATCATACCAATACAGTAGTGTAGGGGAGAGTGGGCAAAGTTGACGCGTGGGGCAAGATGACGAATCTAAATTTAAAAGTCAATAATGATGTTTATGAGTTCCTAAGCCAAATAGTTATGTAGTACTTAACATATGGTTTTTTGATGTTTGGAGGTGTTTTTTATTTTGAAAATCATTAATTTTAAGTTTTTATCGTGGAGACTGGGTCACGTTGACGTAATTGATATTTATAACTGCCTATAACTCTCTTAAAATCACGTTTTTTCTTAGCGTGGCAAAGTATTTTAATGCGTTCGAACAACAATTATTTTCGGAAGAGTTATTGGCGAAAAAAAAAAACATCTGAACGTTTCGATTCTAAGAACTTTTGGACATCGCGTTGTTTTTGTCTTTTGATGTAAAAACAATAACAAAATCTCAGAAATTTTCAAGACCGTTTCGAGTCGATTATAGTTTTAGAGATAATACAATTTGTATGGTATACGCAACAATATCAAAGCGATTACTCTACTACCCTGAAAATTGTTAATAGGAAAAAAAAAACATTATTGTAAAATCAATTAATTTTTTGCTATACGCTCAGTCTTAAATTTGTGTATCGTTAAAACGTATTAAAAGAAAACGAATAAAAACCGTTAAAGTATTGAAGACTTCATAAGAAAAAAAAACGCCTTTTATATAAACGTTTCGACCTCCGGAGATAACTTTTAGTCCAAACAACGGTTAATTCGATTTGAGACGGCGCTGTATATACGCAATATCGCTACACGCACGTGTGCGGGACTTTTATGACGCGTACGACTTTTGTTTTATTTGTAACGGCGCGGTAAATGACGGTGTAATGTTAAGACCGATTGACGACTATCGCCGCAAACTGAAATTATTATAAAACAAAAAAATATTGACTGTTGCACGTATTATAAAGGTTTTGCATACTCATCGGAGGTCCAACGTTTCGGCCACTAACCGATACATTATTGATTTTATTGAAACGCGTCTTTTACAGTTTTATAAGCATCGCGTGGTCTTGTACGACGTGTCAAACCATAAACACGGGCAGTGACGAGAACTATAATGTCCGACGAAATAACGACGACCGTCCGGACGATAATTATAATTATTAAAAAGCGTAGCACGTACGTGAGAAATTCAGGTTAATATTATGACATAATTGTGTAGTTATTAATAATCGTATGCTTTCGGTTTACAGTGGAGACGTCCTCTTAACTACGCGACTGTCCGTGTATCGCCCGAAACGGTCTAATTTACCGGACACGAAGGCAAACAAACGGTTTCCGGTCAATAATAAAATGACGTGCAGCTAACCCGGGGGCGACGACGGACAGGGTGCGCGTTTCGTGACGTGTACAGAACGAATCGCGGAAATAAAAACACGATGTTTACCGCACAGACAATCAAGCTCGACGTTGTATTTTTCGACAGAGGAGACAAGCGGCGCTCCTCTCTACGACAAGTCGAAAGCAAGAAACTGCCGATCAGCCGATCGTCACCAACAACAATAGCTATATGCCAGCTAAACAATTCTGTAAAACGCGTTATTTTCGGTTGTATGAAGCGAACCGCTCGTGAATTACCGGAAACCGATTTGACGAGTTCGTACGTTATTTTATGCGCGTTCGACGTATCAGCAGGTCCGTCGATTTTTTATGCACAGTATCAATAGCCACTATTGTTTATCCACGTTCCCGTATTGCGCCGTGCGTTAATAATAATATATTGAAAAATCGGTTGCCCTCATAGCACTCGCGTCCTCTCATCATAGTCTCCCGAACGAGGGTCTTAGTTCAGGTACCCCGGAGACGTGGTTTTTGGCACTCTTATCGGAAACTTTGGAAATATAAAGGGCTCGCGTGTTTACTAAACTCATAAAGTTAGTCCCTGTGTCTCTCAAACGGGAGGTCCTGGGTGTATCCTAAGAGGGGTTTTCGGGACGTTTTTAACTCGGTCGTGTGGGCGTGAGAGGCGTGGGTAGGCTGTCATGATATCGGGGGCATTGACTGACTTAAATCGACTCCGTGTTTACTAATGGCGTACCGAGAAATCGAAATGTATATTCGACTTAGCGGTTTCGACTATACCTAATTGCGGTATCGTTTGGTGCATTACCGTGATGTTACCTACGTATCCAACGTACGTGACAGGTGACACGGTGTAACTCGGCGTCCCGGCCGGAAAATCGATACAGTTGTCGTATCGCGAAATTTCACGACGATTGCACAAACCGACCTGCGAACGCGTACTTCTCAAAGGTGGTTTTGATCACTCCGAATGGAAATTTGTCTTACCTTTTTTTCGTCATAGTTTCTAACCGCGCGGCGTAGGTTTGGCGACCGACGGTTTTGAGTACAGGTCGCAAAGCCGACGCAGGCCGTCATAGGTCTCGCGGTGCGTTTTGTGAGCCGTAAAAACAAAGTGAAAAGTTCTGACACGTGAGTGGACATAGTCATCCTTATGTAAACGTTTTTAACCGCGAGCTCGAAATCGTTATTTGTTCGTACTGACAGTCAACAACCGCTTGTCAAATCGTATCAACAAGACTCGGGGACCAAGGGGCTGTGTGCACGCGCGTAACACCCTGGATTAGCAGGTATTCACCCTCGATTCGGTATATAGATATAGCGTATACGGGGGTGCGTTTGTTTTTCTACACGCTCGCGACCGTAGGCACCTATGTCGGATGAGAAACTTGTCGCAGTAGCATCTCCACTTTGGGTGGGACACTAGTTTTAAAGTCGCAGTTATCGACGTTTTATTGCATGCAGATGCGGTAGGTACCTACTTAAGCCGGCGAACAATGTACTATATCGCGAACAAAAATCAATGTTCCCAACGAGTAAAACACTCAACGAGTTCTAAAAGTTTGACACTTGATTTTCGAAACTCCGTCCGAATTTTGTCCGTTCGAGTCATAAAAATTCCAATAACACGTTTCAGTGTTAGTCGTAAAAAACGGCGTGTGAAAAGTCCGAGTAATTTGAATCGTAACAAAAAAAAAAAACATCGCTGCAATACGCTCGTATAGCTGAGCTCAGAATTTGAAAACGTATGGAGAAAAAACATTTTTTTTTTTCCACTTCGTCATCAAACGTGCTGCACGCGCGTGTATACAATATTATCCCGACCCGGCTCTTTTCCCGTGTATGGTTTACCGTGAGTGCCATTTTTAACGTCTTAATTATTATTAATATATAATAATTAAATTTTGAAAAATCCAGTAAAGGACAATTTTTCTAGGTACGTTTCGTACAACAGGAAAAATGTTGTGTAAGCCGAGTTTCCTACCGAAACGTGTCGTTGTAACTCGATGAAACGTAAGTATGCCTACCTGTGTTTGGTGAACGGGCACATGTTACCGACGCGGTGGTGGTGTATGTTACCCCGCTCGGCGGCGGGGTGCGCGCGCGTGTCGAGAACCCGCTGCAGAACCGTGACGTGCGCGCGTGTGGCGTGCGTGACGACGCGTTGAGACGGACGGCGCGTGTTCAGCCGGCGACGTGCGCGACGTGCTGCTCGTGCGGCGGCCGCTGGTCCGGGACTGTGGAAGCTGTGCGCGGCGAGCGACGACGACGACGGCGGCGGCAGCAGCAAGACCCGCCGCCGGCAGGTCAGGGGGCTCATTGATTTTCGGCACCCGTCTATCCGCCGCCGCCGTTCGTTGCCGCGCGCGCGGGTCACATTGCACCGAAGCAGAACGCCGCTTCACGCCCAACCAATCGTCGAGTGCATCGATTCCGAAAAAAAAATACGCCCCGGCGGCGGCGGAAAGATCCGCGAATTCAATATTGCGCGACGGCGGTTGTAATAGCGGAATAAAATAATTATCGTCGTCCCGGAAGCCGGGCGGATGACAGATATCGTCGCTCTGCACCGGCAAACGGCATAATGTTATAAAGAGAGATAGAGAGATATACGATATAGTCGCGAAAACGATACGGTCTGCACGTGTGAGGCGGGTGATTCTGGGATGGGGGGCTAGACAATTTGTGCCCCCTCTCGAATAACCCCCGGTCATTACGGAAATTCTATCGCGAGAATTTGATACCGTATAAAACCCGAAAAAATGTATAAAATTTCAAAATCTTTACGCGAAAAATGTGCGAAAAAAAAAATTTAATCCTCTAAAAAAAAAAAAACGTCGAAATAAGAACGAAACAAGATGTACAAAAGGAAAACGTACTACGTACGCTTGTCCGAGATAGAAAAAGTAAAATTTTAAGACAACGCCACTCTAAGGCTTTGAACTGCCGCTTACTACCAACGCAGTATAATATTCCTTAGATTTCCTTCCTCGTGTTGTCTTTGAGTTTTACAATTTTTATCCCGGTGTATGACGGACTTCCTTTGAATCTCGTTTCTTTACTTCTTTTTCACTGACAGCATCCGGTTTTTATGTTTTTTTTTTATTTTTTATTTGATTAATTTTCCGTTCCACTATTCGTTAGTACTTTATTTGAAATCTTAAAATACCACTTAACTTACCTATATCAAGCGTACGGTATACGATCTCAGGTACCTACCACGAAAAGCCGTGTGTAAAATTTCAGGGCAACGGGAAATTGGTTAAGTTAAAAAGGCCCTTAGCTCTACAGAGTCCGAGGTTAATTTTAAAAAATAGTCGTGCCAGTATCTCGCGAACCTACAGATTCTGATAAAAAGAAAAGAAGTAAGAGAAAATGTTGGATAGAAAGAAGAAAAAAAGAAGTTAGAACGTCATATACACGTGTACACCACCCAGAAAAAATAGTATCCGTTCAATTCGTAAATAAAGACCACTGAGCAGTACCTGAATTTTTATTTTTTTTTACCGAAAGATACTATAAAAGGTTGAAATTTAAAACTTCAGACTTTTTATAATACTTTAGTCGGTAGGTCACTACGTTGCAGTCAAACAATTATTACCTATATATTATTAAAAATTTCGTTTTCTTAGGATGTTCTTCTCGAGGAATCTGGTTCGTGTAGCACGTTTTCGCGTTGGTTTCTACGACAAAATGATGGCAAATCTCGAGTATATAATACAGGTGTGCTTCATGTTTTTTTTTCAATCTGCATTTTGCAGTCGTTTCTCATTTTAGAACAAATCACTTTACCACCCTTCCTCAATTTATTGATACCTATAAGTAAATAGCCTAAATATAAGAAGAAAAATCCCTAAATCAACAGTTTTTGAGTTATACGCAAAAATATAATATGCGAATTCGGTGTTTTCGTATTTTACCGGGTCAGAACAGCTACAGTCATTAGAATATTTTACGCGGTTACAAGCGATTTCATATATTTTAGTAAATTATGACTTTAAAACGACGTTGATAATCAGTGGCGTGATAAAAAATATTTTCTGGACTATTAGCAGTCAGAACTTTGATTACTATATAGATGACCTACTTAGTCCAGCACGTAAATCTTAAATTAAAAGTTTTCAAGAACTATTTAATAAATATAAAATTAAGTGAAATTTATTTTAATACATTTTTTTATAAACATTAATGCAGTGTGTATGATTAACTTTACAGTAAGTATCATAGTATCATACGAGTAATATAAGTAATACTATCCCTAAACCTTACAGTTACAGCTGATTACCAATTTATTGATATTAAATATTACTTTCATCTTACAAGTGTCAAACCTTTTTAAAATAAAATCTGATTCCTAAATACGATGTACCGAGATTATTATAACATACGGTAACTACCTTATTCGTACCATATGTAGTCACAGCGACAAAATTTAATAAATCATATTAATTATTAAGAATACATTTTAGTAAAAACCTATAGTAAAAACCGCAAAGTATAATGTGTTAACTACCAAATCGAATGTACTTTCTCTGTCACAGATAGCAACACGTCATAAGCTGATAACGATAATAACGTGATTTAGAAATATTTTATAGAAGTAAAGTAAAATATATTTTTGGCCAAACATGCAACTTTGTAATTACTTTAGTCATGTCAGTCTCAGTTGAGCTTGAAATTTTGGCGTGGTTAGGTTAGGAACTTATACGCCACTGTTGGTAATAATGTAATACAATAGCAGTTGTCGAGCCGTTGTAAACAACAGCAGCTGTTGTGGGCAAAAAAAACGCACTATTATAAAAAAAAATTAATAAATCTAAATCAAACGATACCGGGAACGAAAAAAAAAAACACTTAAGGAAACGCGAATCGCGATACGAGTCGCGACAAAACTGCTTACCGCATTCGCCGTCAAAGCCGCCGCTGAAATGACCGTTATTCTCGTTTTCACGGCAGCCAATGAGCGCCTTTCGCGGTCTTTGGTTATGCCCAAGCCCGGTTGCGGAATTTACCGCGGTAGCTTTGAACGATGTGACCACTAACCGCGTTCGAAAACGAATAGCGAAGCTCAATATGTATATTAAATATTATGAAGACTTTGGTAGACGTATTTTGTTCTATTTTGTGTCACAGCTGCTCAAAGTTGATCGCAAATATAGGGACGAACAATTTCCGGTAATTCAGAAATTTACATTGGTAAATTACTGATAATGTTACTCAAATAAAGTAATTTTTAGTAATTTTCACATAATATGATTGTGCTATATTTCATCTGCATTAAAAAATTACAACTAATTAGTGTTGTGAAAATCTATCTGGGTCAACTGTAAAAATTAGAGTAGTAAAGAATAATGAATTTTACGTAATATATTGAATTTATGGATTATACCATTGATTATAAATACATTATTATTATTATAGTAATTATAATCAATGATCATACGTAGTTAAATATTGGAATTAGGGAAATAATATTTATCTTGTATACAATATTGAATTCAAAATTTTATTTCAATGAAGTTCTAGTTGATTCTGCGATATGTAATACTGATTTAAAATTGTATTTAAAAAAAAAGTTTAAAATCTTTTGACAACGGTTTTTGAGTACAAAACAAAAAATACCATTAAAATGGTACAGTATTCTGTATTAATTACTTTCCCAATAAATTACTTACTTTAAGTTACTTTACTGACGTAATATTGTGAACTCACTCTCACATCACTAATCGCAGGCTGTAGCGACCGATGCGTTTGATTTGCAGTTTTTGCAATATATGTAAGTATATAATATCAAATTTGCATTTTTGGTCGAATGAAAACTGAAATATAATTCATTTAGTTCACTAGTTTTTTATTACCTTTGTGCAGTGAACCAGTAATGGATTACTGATTCTGGTATTACTTCAATAACTTTTATAGGACTGGATGGGTATTCTAAAACCCGTTGATTCCATTTTATGCGGCGTTAAATAATTTAATATTTATCCTATACAGTTCATACATAGTACATATAATATTTTGTATTATTGAACATTTATTTTTGAATCGAGTAACAATAACCATCTGATTATTAATCAGGTTATAAAAAGTAGTTTTGGCTTTTATTGTAAAATAATAAAATTATTTTGACACAACGCAATGCTTGACAAACAACCATTCCTATAACATATTGATAAAATATTTTTTAATCAACGCTTATTTTTTACTGCGATACGATTACGTTTGTTAGAAAAATAATAAAATCGTAAATATTTAGTTATTTTTTTAATAATTGAAATTGTAGACATGTAAGTTGGTTTATATTAAATTTTTTAAAATAAGTTTTATAATATATTTTTGATTATATTTTTAGTCAACTGGACTTGCTGTAAAAACAATCCAAAAAACGGTTACTAAATACGGACTGTTAAAAAGATTTTTTTTTTTCTAATCATCAACAATCACGATGATACGACAGCCAGAAATGTCAATTTTGGTGAATCTCGGTAATGGACAGTAATTATTCTAAACTAAAATGTATAAATATATTCTACATAGTCTAACACGATATCCGAATATAAATTTGTGTAGATGTTTTATGACGTGTTGTACGTTTTTATTTAAGAGGTTTGTCCTCGTATCCTAAAACCATGACTTGTTGAATTTTATTTTTTATCCATTTTAACGTAGACTTATCATTGTACTCTATACATTTTTCGTCGCCGCGGAAGAAGTAACTCGAATGGTGTTCGTCCTGCAACAACGATATGATATTGAAAAGATTATTTAAATATTAACTCACAGGTAGTTTAGTGGCGAACACACGGGGAGTTCACCCCCCCCCCCCTCAAAATATAAAGTACTTTCAAACTTGTATTTATATTTTAAATCATAATTTTGAAAACGAATTATAGATTTTGTTTTGTAAAGTATGACGTAGATACCTAAAATATAATAAAAATAAAGCTTTAATTACATTTTACAGAAATCCATTCGAGTGTATTTTTTAGATTTTTTCAACCCCCGTCCCATCGCATTTCCCCCCTGCGTTCGCCCGTGACAGGTATGACTCACTTGTCGGACTTTAAATGTCAATTTATTGTCGACGATTTTCGGCACGTCTATAATCGTGTCCACGTACACGCTCCATTCGGTTTCCCACGGCCCTCTTGTACGGTACTTTCCCGCCAAAATCACCCGCCTGTTCAACGGTTTTCAAAAATCATTACGATAATAACACCTACACACAACATGATTGAACAATCGATCAACGAATCCGACAAACCTCAACGTGATGAGCAGGACTTTTTTGCCCTCCGGGAGAAAACTAACGTGCGCCCAATAACCGTCGTTCGACGGCGTGCGGCTCAAAATCTTAAACAGATGCAGGCCGACCGCTTCATACGGCGAGTAACTTTTCATCCCCTGAAAGTTTTTGTTTTAGAAACTCCGTTTCGATTTGGATAAAATACAATTTTCCGAAAAATTATTAATAATCGACAGGCTCATCATTATATAGCACGCTCACCATAGGGTTAACAAATCTGGGAATTCTCGTTCGCATCACCACCTCTTCACCCGATTCCATGACCCTATCAATCATAAAAAAAAAAAAACACACGAATATTATAAACAATAGTAGCCTTTTTTCTTAGAGACCGAGCTCGGTTTGACCCCACCCCCACTCATGGACTCTAAAATGTTAAATTAACTTAAAATCTAATATAATATTTTTGAGTGGTTGACATGTATTGTTTCTTTGATTTGAGTTATTATAAATTATATACCTATTTATTTAAGTAAATTATATACGTTTTATATAAAAAGAAAGAAAGATTTCTAAAGGATGATGATGGCTCCCTGATAACTACAAGTGAAGAGTAGGCAAAGAAGTGGGATGATAACTTTGAAAAGTAGTTAAACTGTGAAGAACCGAATTAAATCTTCTATTATAATCAGGAAATCCGAGAAGCACAGGGTTGTGGAGAGCCGACCTTGGAAGAAATAAAATCACAGATAAATATACTGAAAACAATAAATATTCCGGGAAGACGACATTCAGTCGGAGCTTCTAAAGAAAGGGAGAGAAGAAACGGTATTGTGGTTATGGAAGGTAATTCATGAGGTGTAGACAACAGAAAAAATGCCTGAAGAGTGGAAGACAGCGTTGATTTGTCCAATACATAAAAAGAGCAGTAAACAAGACTGCAATAACTATTGTGGTCCACAACGTTTAAAAACTATTTACTCATTCTCCACACACCCGCCCCCCTTCAGTTAAAAAGATTTCCAAGTTCCAAGTACGCCTCTGGTAGCATCTGGCGGTCCACTATAAATTATTATTATAACCGAGGCGTTTATTCGCGTTTCAAACACCTTTTGACGCCGTCGTACGCCATCGACACCCTGTCGGATACGTTCGATTTCGACAGCACCGCCAGCAAGTTCCGGCCGGGACCTCTGAAGAACGATTCGGCGGCGCTTTCGTCCTCTCCTCCTTGATATCATCATACATACAATACAATATTAATGTGTTCGATGCGAAATATCGCGAAAGTGAAAAACGTCACTTCGCATGTACAATATTATTGTTAAAACACGTCACTGCGGTGATCTTGAACAGTCCGGAGCGACTGCACTCACCGATATGAGGTCTTTGTATCGCGCCGGCCATCGATAGCAGCACAGACATTTCCGTCCCTTTGTGCGCGGAAATCACTCGCTCCGGCAACAATTCTTCGAAACTCCATTTTTCCTCGCCGTCGACGGTCGCCGACGAACGCTGCAGAACGTCGTGACACACAGGTCCCAAGTGTTCCTGCGGTTCGCGAAAAATACAAGGCGTTTGAATAAAATTGATACTTGCTATGAGTACAAACGACTTTTTTGTTTGTTATCTTTTGATTCGATAAATTTAAATAAATTTACTTTTTATTTAACTTGACTTTTTGTTTTTTCAATTTATGAACTTAACTTAATGAGTTAAAAAAAAGTTGTTAACTTGCCCAGTCTTGCATTTATACGTACATTGTACTATGTGTACATAAGCGCAATTTATGAGCGTCCCAAACTTTTTCAAAAAACACACAGAATAGCCTATCTCGGGATACAAATTAGCCCACCCACCAAATTATTTTTTTTTTTTATTTCAGCTATTCAAATTGCGCCTTTATGTATCTGTACAATGTACGTACAGTATAACTGTACATTAATTGTTTTTTAACGCACTCGCATACGAATACTAATGATTATAATATACTGTTATTATTCCTGATGAGCAATTGATTATGCTATTTTTATTATTATCGTACCATATTTAATAGATTTGAAAGCATTTAAATTATGCAATGGATGAAAAAAAAGCATTTTCGCATCGTTGTTTTTACTTGAAAGCCTAGTGAAACCATTATTAGTAGGGGACGGGAGTTATTAACCAATGGTTATGTTCAACTCTTTTGAAGTGAAATAATAATAATCAGACGCATGAATATTGTTTAAACTCACTTCAAAATTGATTTTTTCCACTTGCACCTCGTCCGTTTCGTATACGTTTTCCAAAACGTCCAAATTAAAAATAGAAACGTGACATTGTTTTGACAACTGGCGAGCATAGTGTTTCCACCCGAAGACGAACATCGTACTGAACGATTCTTTATACAGTCCTTTTCGAGTGATGCTATTGACACTAAAAAAAAATACGTACGATTTATTTGAAATTTAAATACCGTAAAAACAAAAAGTGTGTAGGCAGGTAAATCGTTCAAATTGGTGATCGTACTTGAGATTTATAGCTTTTATGTCGCTCAATCGACTCGAATGACCCTCGAGTACGTAGAGAAGCGCGTCTGTTGCAAAACTGTTTGAGCTTTTCAATGAGCTGAATTCGGGCGCTTTACCCGAAAAACTTAACTGCACGTTACACGGTGAACAGTGGAAATACTCGACAAAGACCTTTCCTGATTTTTTCCCCTAAAACGTAAGATTTTATAATAAACGAGCCAACTAATTGGTTATAGAAAAATTAAAATTAAATGTGCTCACAGGTGGTAAATTAGGCGCGTGGAGTGAACTCACGTCTTGTCTGAATCTCGCGTCTAGAGGACGTTCGAAAATTGCAAGAAACGGCGATAAGGTTTTATGCATATTGACCACAAACGATCTGTCTAATTGTACATTAAAATCCTGTAGGCTTATATTGAAATACCTATGTAAACGAACAGAAACATGATACAACTTTTTAAAAAATATGAATTTAAAATCTTTAAACATACTTGTAAATGTCGTAATGGTTCGAAACTGATGTTTTCGAATACGCTATTTCTAAAAACGGTTTTAAATATCGGGATTTCTTATACGTAGACATTGCAGGATACAGTGCAGTTTTAAACGTACAATCCAATAGCTGATTGTCCAACTATAATAATATATAGAATATTTGTGGTTTTTTCCCCAACTTAACAATAGCTTCACTTGCATTTGGTTAGTTTAAGGTACTTTTTGATTGGCATGAAAAAATACAATCATATTTAATTATAAAATCTTACTTGTATTCTATGAATTTTAAATAACATTGTAGTATTTTTTGAAGACATTCTACATCGATTCCATATAGCAGGGTTGTACAAACGGCGAAGTTGTCCAAAAAACGGTTTTATCATTTGCATTTTATCAAAATCGACCTTTACAAATAATTGTTTTACATATTAACATAATCTCAAACGGGTGAAATGTAATTATTAGTGTTCTGCATTGGAGAAGTTTTGTCTTACATGAATGTAATCTTTTAAATGTGCTTTTTTACTGTCGTGTGCCCACATATTTTCTAGCCAACAGGCGAGCTCAACTGTAAACGGTTTCCAAACGTTCCCAACTTTTACCATCCATTCGGAAGCTGAATCGGATAAGCTGACATAGGCAATCTCTTCAATATGAACGCCTCGGGAAGTACTCTATAAATAATAAAAAATATTATGAAAAACAAAGGTTAAATCAAAATATTCAAATACAAACGTACCAGTGACATTCCCACTCCTTTTACGGATAATATCAAGTCTAAATTTAATTTATTATTTTCAATATTTCTACGCGCTGTCGACGCAGTTTTCTCATCTTGCGTAAAAAGCAATACTCGTTGACCGCCAACATCGACGTAGCTTACCCAATAAACCACTACCTTGGCTCTCTTTGTTCTAGTTAGCTAAATCAAAACAATCAAAACTTATATACTTGAATGCTTAGTTACCTACACACTAGAACGATGTGTAAAAATGTATTTTACTTTAGAATGAACCGTCGGTTCATCAGAATCTGTATCTTCGTAACTACTAGTATCAGTTGGATCTTGTGTCTGACTTGTTATCAACTTCATTATATTTAGATTGTTGTTGTTTGTTTGAGTTTCTGGTGGTTTTATCTGACAAATGCTTATTCTTTCCTGTCCAAACCCTTCTTTTTCATACTTTGCAACAAAACCTTTAGACTTTTTCCCGTATACATTCCAGTAGAGCACGCGTTCCTCGGTCGGATCATCCCAAGTATACAAAACTGATTGGTTAGGATTTAATACTGTTACCTTAAAATAAATCAAAAGTTATGATCAACATAACATCACACAAAAATTAATTCAAATACACAAACTGGAAAAAAAAATATAAGTATATAATATCTTTAAGATGTTTAAAATATTAAAGAAACTTTTTTTTAATTTAATAACAAACAATTTTGACATAGTTTATCGAACAGTTGCATTTCATATTATAACATAAAAATTTAAAATTTAAAAATTATTTGAAAACATAATTTTCTTGGACAAAATTCGCGATTTTTTGCATAACATATTGAATATTTGATAGATAACATAATGATAAAATATTTTTGTTTTAATTATATGTATTTGTTTGCTGTATGGAAATGTGTAAATACATACTTGGCCTAAATTTTTCTGATTAATTTTTAGAAAAATATCTTCACACATATTGTCTACTCGTACTGGAGCGTCATTTTGACAGAATTTATGAAAACTAATAAGAAATGGATTTTCGCCGCCTCCTGTTACTTTAACAACAAGTGCTCTCTAAAAAATAAATGCACATTTTTTTTTATTAATGATTACAACATTTGTTATATTGTTTGTAATTTACTCCTCTATCCATTCTAAGAACAGTCTGTTGTTCTCTAATAATTGAAAAATGTTGCGATCCCGATTTGCTATCTCGAAACTTGACAAACATTCTCATTGAATCAGTTTCAGGCCAGAATGGTAAAGTCTAAAATAAAATTATATTAACAGTAAAATGATCATAAAAAATCAATACACATGATACACTCATATATTCAAAAATACCTGTCCCTGAGAAATATCAGTCCACAAATCTGCTTCTTGGTTGTCTTCCATGAACCGTAAACTTCTGTTGGAACTATTAACTACTGAAAAATTTGGTAAAAACGTGACAATCGTTGTTAAATGCGGACACAGATGAGACAGAACCGGTTTCATCAAAATTCTATATTTTTTTTGTCGTTCTTTGTCTTTACAAATAACAAGTCCCGGGCAGTAAACCGTGTCCATTGAAAACGCTGACGACCAATTTGAATGGTACGCCCTCAGCTTAATGTATCTCTTTTTTAAGCGTTTGTAAGAAAACAAGAGCGGTTCTTCAGAATGTGATTCGTACACTATATCAGACCGTGAACCCTATGAAGAAAGAAAAAAAAATATATCAAAATCAAAATCAAACAAATGTGTAGGTACTTATTAAAATTTAAATATTAATTTAAATGCTTACCCTCAACTGTAGTGGTAGTCCGGTCTTGTTCACTATCCAGTATGGCGAATGAATAAATATCCGACAAGAATCTTCGTTTGAAATCTGGATCGCAATTTTCAGATGTTTGTTACCGCCATCGGTGTCGTGTTCGGTACTCATGTTAACGGTTTTCTCGTTTGTGTCTTTCCGCAAGTTAAAACTACCGGACCACGATATACCGAGATACGACGGTACTGTTAAATCAGTTTTTATAACGCGTTGAGTTAGATTCAACATGTACACGTCGACTTTTTCCGAAGCCTCAATATGATGCTTGAAATTCGGAAAATTTATTTCTATAGCGAACGGAAGAAAATTGTGTACGATTACGGGCGGGACAGCTCTTAATGTGTAATTTGGTACAGTTCTTGAAGGTCGATTGAATACAGATTCTCCTTCTTCACAAACTACCTAAAGAGCAATTGATTTCAATAAAACATACTATGTAGCTCAGTAACTTATTGACCCAGCATTATAGGTAGCAATAACTAAAAATACCAGAACTTTGAGTTTTAAAATCGTGTCTTAACTACTAAAATAGTATTAAAATGGTTTTATTAAACACGTATGAGATTTGCTCAACATCTTATTTGAATCACTTGTAATTTTTACAAACACGTTTTTTATCATGCACTTCTATGATTAAAGTAGTAGGTACACACAATTTGTGTAAAACTGCAAAGAGTGCAGTAAGCAAATTTTTGTTGTTGTCTTTATTCAGCATTTCAATTTTTATTGGAAAACAATTGAAAAAAAAAAAAAAAATGTCGAGTTCTTAAATACCTACAATTTTAGAGTACAAAAAATTTTTGTTTTTGTTGTTTTATTTTTCACGCATTAAGTATTCCAATGTTCAATATCAACTATATATTTAATAACAAAATAAATAACAGATAAAATTCTTACCCGAACGGAAAATGTTGGCTGTTCGTCGGTTTTAGAAATTGACGTGCACACTAAGTCTTTTGAAAAACTCACGTTGGCTGACAAATCGGGCCACCAAACACCAGTATCGCTGACAAGGTAATTTCTGAAAGAGTTGTTTGAATTTCAAACAAAATTAATACAACTAACGTGTATTATCTCATGAATTTACGCAACCGGTGATTTATTTTATACTTAGCTTACGGTAAATTGGCAGGCGATAAAAACAGCTTTGAATGATACGCTAGAGCAATCGGAACATTAAAAACAGATCCTGCATCGAGAATTGCCAAAGTGCATATAGTTTCAAATGGATTATCGGATTCTCCGACAACTCCGGAATCCATTTCGAACGTGTCCATTGCGTCGGTATGGTTATAATGAATTGTCAGAGGAAATGACGTGTCATTCTTCAACTAAAACACAGGCATTAAAAGAATAATTGTTGGACATGCATATTAATTCATAATTGTAATAATAATTGTATCGGTAGGTACCGTAAGAGGAGATCTAATCGTTATCGTATGACTGAGTTTGTTTGACACTACAGATACCATGATCCAATACCTAGTGTCATTCTTGATTGGTGAAAGAGCATGCATTTTGTTGCTGGTACGTTTTGGACAAACCACAATCAAATCATCAAAACCTGCCAGTTTAAGTTTGTAATTTAATTTATAGACATTGACTAGGAATAAAAAAAAAAAAAAAATTTAAACAATTTACCTTCAACTTTTATGTTCAATTGATAATCAGTTATTTTCTTATAAATAATTTCACTAGAATTCTCATCAATGTTGTCTAAGTGAATTTTTGTAGTTAAATTGTTTACATAAGTACAATCATTGGACATGCTAAAACATAAAATAAAATGTTTTATTAATTTAAATGCTAACTATCATAAAACAAAGTGTTTAATATTTTATGGATAACATTATACACTATTTGAAATGTAGAAACATAAAAAATTCCCATTATTAACAATAATTATCAGTAATTGCAATAGAGATTTCAAGATAACAGTAACTAACTAGCAGTAACATGAAATACTATAAAAAATACATTATACTGTAATAACTATACATACCACGCTGGGCTCAGAATCTAAAAAATTTTATTACAAAGTACTTTATCTAGTATCAAACTATTCAAACTACATTAACCGAGTTAAAATTGAATAGCCTAATGTTGACATTATTGTATTGAAAATACTAACAAAATGGTAGAAACACTATACATTTAAATAAATTTTTCAAACAAAATAATTTTAATTTAAACATTTTACTCGATTCAAAATATTATCATTTATGTTAACACTAACTACTATACAAAAAAAATTTTTAATTTAATTTTTATTAAATATATTACAGTAAAGCAGGGACAAATTAATGCTTTAAAAGTAGGTATCTAAATGTTTATTTATTAAAGATGTATGGTATTACAAATTATAATGAATGGTATTTTAATAAAAAGAAAAATTACACATAACAAACCTTTGTCTAGATATTGATGATGTTCTAGATCCATTTATTGCTTCTAAAATTTGTTCTAATCCTCTCTAAAAGTATAATACATGAATTAGCTAATTACTACAAACTTTTATATTTTAAAATCATCTTTAACTGTTAAAAACAATTTGCCTGAGAATAAGTGATTAAAAAACAACATTCATGCGTATGCTTTGAAGCTAAGGAGATGGGAGAATATTAATATTACTTAAAATAGAAATAAAAAATTTGGACCTACATAGTTCTAGTTATTATAAAACAATGAAAATAATATAATTTAATATTATCGATATCAAGTACTTGTAAAAAGGTATAAATATAGTTAGAAAATCAATCAACCCTAAATCCTGCAGTGAATTTCTATTGCTAATAAAATTTGAAGTATTTAAGGCTGAGAATGAACAGGTTAAAGAGTTGAAAATAAAGTGATAAGTTAACCAAATTTTTACTTTTTAACTCAATAGACTACTTCTAGTTTTAAATTAAAGTAACTTTTAATTTAACTATTTCTTCTCGAATTAACGCTTACAATATTTGTACATTATCTAAATCCTAAAATTTAAAATTTGAAATACAATATTATTCTGTAGGTATACAAAATCGTATTCAAAGTCCTACAATTATTTATTTCCTTTCAAAACTGATATTTCACTGTGGGTCATGGCCCAAATGAGCCCCCCTCTATATACGTCACTGGTTTAAATATTTTACAAAAACATTAAGAATTGAGCAATTGAAATACGTCATAAAGAACATGCGGTTTTTTAAGCATTGCTTGAATCACAAATATTGTTAAAAGTCTATAACTAATACATAATGTATCACCATTTCAAACTCAAATCAGTATTAAAATATTGAAAACTTTATATTGTTCGATTTGTTATAATTATTTTGAAACTTTTTAGTTTTTTTATAAGAAAATACAATATGATGTATTATTATCTTACCTCAGTTTTTCGATATAACATAACGACAGATTTTACAGCAAGATCATTTACAAGAACAAAACTCTCAGTCGAATCACAGTCATCCGTTTTTGGACTATATAAAGATTTTATGAGCGTATCAATGACAGATATATTAGCTGGTGTAAAAGAAATTTCTAGCCTTTCGGTTTCAATAGCTATATAAGTTGACGTTTCCAACTCTTCCGAATCGTTTTCCAACCCCGAATCACTAGAATCGCCTATAAAATAGCAGTATGAAAACATATTTGTTTAAAATATTTATTTCAAACGTATTACATAATTTTCTCTTTAAAATTCTATCTTGACCCGTGATTTTTAATTCGTGTTCAGCAATACTTTCGTCACTGGAATCCGTGTTGGTTATATCTTCATCACTAAAATCCCTATAAAAAGTAAATTATAATAAGTTATCATACTTATATCAAAATACTTGTTTTATTATTCAACATGTATGTGATAACTGATTAATTAAATGTACACATACTATTTATACACACATGATATCTATTACTAAACAAATTAATAAACATTTTAATTAGGAATGTTTACGATTAACTTCCTTTGATTGAATAATGTGTTTCAAAAACATTTAAAAATATTTGTATTTATATTTATTGTGCACTATATTTATTTAGATCACACATACTCAGAAATTAAATGTGTTACAGCTTTTGCGAGTTTATCCATCACTCCGGTGTCTTGATCTGAATCCGAGTCATCAGAGTACCATTTTTCAAGCGATGTTTCTGTACAGTACAAAAATTTTTACGTGAAAATAATTTAGCTTTATTAATTGGTAAGTATATGTATAAATAGTGCCAAATATTACCTCTTGACTTTACTGTTTTTCTAATAAATTTCATTTCAGTTTCGCTTTCATTGTCTGAACTCTCACTATCGCATTCAGCAAGAGATTGTTGGGATGATCGTATCATTTCTCCTAAGTCGTCGTGTTTATCGCTGAACTTGCATACGAAACCCTAAGTATCAAGCAACCACATTAACAACACATTATCAACAAAATTCATTTGCAGAGCTATTATTGTGTATTATTGTTACAAACTTTTAATGTCACGTTCCACGGTTCAATAAATGGCTCCCAAACACTCAAATCACAGTTGTAATATGAAGATTTTAAGTTAATACCCCCTAGAATTAAAACGAATTGCACAAAAAATGATTAAAAGCGTTTTTAAATTCAAACAAACGTACCGTTTAACTGGAACTGATCAGACCAATCTTTTACTTGAACTTTCAAAGAGGATTTTACTATGATCATAGGAATGTCTTCTAAATCTAGTTCTTCTATTTCTAAAGAAATATTAATATCTTGTACATAAAGCTCAAAATTTTCCGACTGCATCTGATTCTCTACTGAATCAGAGAATGTAGACTGCACAAAAGATAACAATTTTCTTTTGTACATTGGCTTGTTGGGTGTATAACTGCTGGATACTATAGATTTTGGTGTCCATAAATCGTCGTTTTTAAATTCCCAATAAGATGATTCTTCAAAATCAAAATCTTCATCGTAATTCAATTCTATGTAGTCAATTACCTTAGGAAATTATAAAATTAGTAAGTACATTTTTATACTTGTTAAAAATCATTAACTCACGTTCAGAACTATGTGAACTGTACTAGTTGACAAATGTATGTTTAAGGGACTAGAACGAATCAGCATTTCTTTTGTATCGCGATCGCCTGATCTTAAAGTTTTTGAAAATTCTATATCACATGGATGTAGCACCTATTCAACAGAAAGATAACAGTTATAACTAGGTATCACAAATAATGTACTTGAAAAATCACAGAAAAATATGTTTTATTCATCGATAAAAAAAAATTAAATACGCGTGTATTATTTATTTACCATCTTTTCCGCTCTCCTTTTTTTTGACGCCGCTAAAATGTGAAAATTCGATAACGAACAAACTAATTGTTCTTCATGTCCCGGATGACGACTATAATCTAACAGAAATTCTGTTCTGCACAAGAGTACCCGATCGCGCAGATCTAAACCTTCAGTCACAGGCAGTAATATTGCTATTTCAGGACGGCCAAAACGAACAGATACAGTTAAAGCTGAATAAAAATCAAACCATTTATTTAAGTTCTATATGACTAGCAAAACACACGACAGTTTACTATTATAATTCTCTAGAAATATTCTACCTGACTGCTTTTTGGTGTTCGATATTTTTGTATTCATTACTGGTTTTTCGTCTCTGTATTTTCTATGGCCATCTGCGCCGATCATTGGAGACATTAGAGTGTCATTAGTTATTTTCCTCTTCATAGGCAAAGATTCGATTACGAATTGTGTCAGTTCAACAGCAAACGAAATGGAAAAATTCAGTCTAGTTTTATCCAAATGAATATGAACTGTTCTATCACCTGAATAAGTCTTTTCAAAAGTCAAATCAAATAATGGTGGAGTTGATACGGATATATGTACTTCATGAGATGAATCCAATGGACCAATGGGCTCAAATATCCTTCAAATGTACGTATTTGTATTAATATTAAATATGATTGTTTTTATAAATTAAACAAAAAAACACTTGTAAGTAGTGTCGGATAGTATTCCAAATACAATGCATTTTTTAATACAGAATACTCAATGCTTTTGAAGTACTTAGATACACTAATTTCTAAAATTGTTTTTCATAATTTTGTACAAAGTAGTTCAAAAGTTGCTCAACTGTATTCTAAGTACACTTTAAATGTATAAAGTATTTTATTTCATACAAGAAATAATTTTTATAAAAATAAATTTGAAAATTTTCAATTATTGACTTTCAGCAGGTAACACGTATTTTGTAATTTAATATTTTTATATTAGTTTGGTTCCTATATTATACGCATTATACAAATAATATCAATAATGGAATGAACACAAAGTTGTTGAATTAATTGAAAGTTCAAGAAAAATATTCTAAATACTTCATAACTATTCTAAAAGTACTTTAAAACAAATTTAAATTTTTCATTTTTATAAAATTTAAAAATATTTTATATTTATACAAGTGACCTATTCCTACTGAGAACTTACTACTAAATATGGCTATATTTCATATACATTACAACAACTTACATTTTTTCAGATTTATTGTGTCTTCTAGTATCTTCTAACAAACATTTTTGAACCGTTGTACTTAAAATAACTCTATCGTCTGAAAACATATCTATTTTAATATTGATTTCGTCCAAATCAAATTTGCACAATGAATGATTTATGTCTCTTATTGGAGAACTTAATATCTGAGAAAAATATTATTGTTAAAATCGTATTACAAATGTTATTATCATTTTAAATAAATTTGTACACTACTTATAGTACTTACTTCATCTGAATTTGCAAAAAGTGCAATTTGCACACCATCTATGGTAAATTTAAAATCTATTTCATGAATCGAGGTTTCATGATTGAAAAATACTTGTATTTTTTCAAAGTCTTGATCTTCCAGTACTCCACAAATATGTGGTTTCAGCATGTACACAATTTCATTAATGCAATTTCCGTACTCAAAATTTTCAGCCCAAACATGTAAAAATGTTGCAAAGTCTTTTTGTCCCAGATTAACTTGCACGTTATCAATACCTCCGTTTATCCAGTACAAAAGTTTATGCGAAGTATTTCGTTTGATGTCCAAACGGATCCCAAAAGGTTCTACCATAGGTTCCTGTGAAAATTGCAATAAATATATTATTTAAATATAAAAATAAAAATAAACTAATCCTATTATTTTAAAGTATTTAATTGTTTACTTGAGTGACCAGAGTTCCGTCTAACGTCATAATTGCTCTAGAGACATTAATTGCATCCCATTTGGCCAAAATGTTATCAACAATGTCAATATTGTCGTCATGATTTTGCGATTGTTCTTTAAAAAAATTCTCTACAGTAAGTTCTCCTAAACTGCATAAAATAAGATTCGGGGACGTAGAATTCTGTGGGAACAACACAACTGGAACGTGCAAGCATACAGACAAATGAATTTTACTTTTCCATCCGTTTCGTAAGTCTGGAATGTATGGGGAAAAAATTTTACGAATATGACGACTAAAACCAATAAGCTCTTCAGATATAATTGGCTCCATAAAGTACTAGAAAATATAAATTAATACGTCATATCGTACAACTTTAAAGTAAATATTATGAGTTTGCATATTATATTGTATTTACTTGAAAATCTAATAAAATACTGCACAAAACTGTCATGTGTACTTGACCTACATACAATTTAATACTTCCGTCAGATTTTACATCGTCTGTACAAGCTTCTATGCTTGTTTTGTACAGCCTAGGATTATGCCGCACGTATTTAAATTCCAAAAGTTTATCTTCGTCAGTATACATTAGCTGTAAAGTAAATATTCTTAGAAGAAAAATCTTGAAAACCTTAGAAATCTATTTATTTTAATCATACCTTAGGATACAACGTAACTTCAGATAAATCATCAACGTTCATATTCATCGCGTACAATCTAAATACCATTCGATCGTTTGCTTTAAAAGTACAGTCACTTTCCAAACCCCCAATCTAATAATGATAGTTAATTTAGGTAATGATAGTTATTGTTCATATACTAAAAAACAGTATATTTGGACAACTTACTCTAACGTCTAAAAATTCTAATCCAGTATCACATATTAAAGTTCTACAATTTGAAATCCTTGCGGAATAACTAAATTTTGTTGCTCCTTGAGGCACGGGTGGATCGTCGTCCAAAAAACAGTCATTAAAATAATTATGTACATTTTCAATCGTCGATGCCAAGCCAAATCGCCTGTTACAGAACCTTACGAAGCGTAATTTAAAAAAGGTATTAAAAATAGATAATATCACACTGCAGTATTCGATTGAAAAACAGAAGAAAAAACTCACTTTTCCACGACGTATTGCAAATATTTGTAAAACGTTATGAATGCGGTTCGATGGCACACGAACGATAATTGATTCAAGTCCAGTACTAATGATTTTTCGACGCTGTGAAAATGACTTTTGAAATCGGGACAGTCGGCTCTCACCTTGAGAAATAAGAGTTGTAGGTACACGTGAACATCACTATTATGTAGGTAAGCATATCAGTTATGTATTTAAAATTTAAATACCATACCTTTCTGTAAAGTAAATTAATGGATTCTTGAACTAAACAGTCGGATGTTACGGAAAATAACTGAACAGATTCGCCGTTTTTGCATGTGTGTTGCAAGTCGGATAAAACAATCGATCCAATAGATGTTTGTACGGCCGGTCCATACTCCATGATAGCCAGATCACAGCAGAAACGTTTCAACGTCAAGTTCAAGTATGATTTTTCGATCCGATCGTTAGAACGGTGGAAATTAATTGATATCTAAAAATAAATCATTTTCTTGTACGAAATGTATTATGTTCACACGACTGTTTTAAATTGAACTAGTACACACTTCTCCCGTCACGCATCTAAAAAGAGACGTAATAGTGTTATTTGGTGAAACATTATCATCGAATCCGGGTAAATCAACAGTTCGAGCCCAAAGTTCGGCAAATTCTTCATCGCTAATTTCCGATGACACAATACTTCTGAAAATTACAAAATAATTTTAACTATACGGGCCTGCTTACTTGATTTATTCTATATTGACAACTAGTATATATTTTATAAGTTTATTAAAGTACAAAAACCTAAAACAATCCTTTACGCCGTACAAACCTACTTGATATTACTTAGAGATTTAATATAATTAATTATAACATTGTTATTAAACTAAAATAAATTTTTGTGTTCTGTAGACAGAAACAAAGTAGTAGTTACACGCATAAGTAACCGGTAGTCTTAATCACATGTAGGTATTTTAAACAGAATTTCCAACCGAAACACTATATATTTTTAACTGCTTAGTATATAGGTACATTACTCTTGGGTAGCTTACTTTTTTTCCAAGTCTTTAAAAGCTTTTTTGATTTCAGCTCTTTCCTCTGTCGTTTTAATGCTAATCCCTTTGAATTTCTGATACTTAGCCAGCGTTGATTTCAACTCGAACAGTTCTTCTTTAGTTCGATGCAAGTGGATCTATTACACAAATAAAATCCAAATTACGCATACTATTGCACCTGTTATCTAATTAAATTTTAAAACGTATTCCCATAACTAACTTTATCTAATGCGTATATTTCGTCATCATCACTATAATGTATTTTTAATGTCGCTGATGATACGTGGTTTATTGGTATTGGCGTGTTTTCTAAAAAGTCCAATAAAATACTGATTTTACGATCAGATAGGTTCAATTTGATATTTTGTACAGAGACGTTGATTTTTCTTTTTGCCAACTGTTTGTATTCTGGTCTAATACTGTTCGATAAAACAATTTGAGTGACGGTCTTTGCTAGAAAATGCGACGGCGAATCGCTTTGATTTTTTAAACTTCTCCAATCGCTTCCTGTAATCAATACGAAATAATTACGCCTGCATGTTAATAATTTAAAAATTATCAGTACGCAAATTAACACATTCGATATATTTTTCTTTGTTGTGGACGGTTAATTTTTGGAGGGAAATACTGCAGTGGACGGCGTATTTTTGCGTTTTTTTAATTATTTATTACTTGCAAGCTATTTAAATCGACCATCGGCGTTTCAAATGTATTATCTGCAGTACCAATTCCACGAGAATTAAATTATTATTAATTTTTTTCCCAACGATTTCCTATCGATCTACACTAGTATATGTAAACTGTGGTCTTGTGATTTTATATCGCGAGCTCCGTCTTTTATAAATTATAAGTAAAATGTCATCAAACGCGCGTGATTCGATGTAATTTATCGGTGTGGACGGTCCGTCTCGAACGTGTTAACAGTATTATAACGAGTTTTCAAAATGTCGCAATAATATTTATACTATTCATGTTACCTACCTATTTAGGTATAACTCTGGAAGTTGAAAACACTAACCTGAATCGCAAAATATCAACTGAAATCCATCAATATCAATATGATATCTGTCATAAAGTTTTTCCTCCATCTCCATTTGTGTGACATCGTCTAAACAGATGGTTTCTGGTTGTAGATCGCTTTTTATTTTTAGTCCACCCAAGTCGACTACCAGAACATTTTCACCTCTGTCAAACGCATTATGTTAGTGTAAAAACAGGCGCCTACCCACCCACATATTATTATAACTATGATCGTATACCACACTCTTATAAAACTAAACTTGTAGGACGTACTTTTGAATTGATCCAAATTCTGGGATTACGACGTATGGCAGTTGAAGATCGACGTTGAACAGAATTTTTCTAAACTTTGACTCGGGTCTGTTTGAATCGAATATTTTTTTGAACGCATTGCCGACGTTTTTGTACAATTTTTCAACAGCAGATTCGATGTTAACTTTTTGATTGTAGTAAAAAAAACTGAGTAACGCGGAAATCGCAAACTATAACATAATGTTGTAGATATTATACCTTACAATCACCCAAAGTTCACAATAAGTTGAACAGAGAGAATATAATAGCTATTGAAAACAAAATAATGATTTTGATTACTTCGTGATAAACTACTTCCACCGATTCCGACGCAACGTTCAATCCGTACTCCGCCACCGAGTTGAGCGGATTTTTTTCAAAGTCGACGCTCAAAAAATATTTTGATGAAGTGCCTAAAATCATACGTGAAACACAATTAAGTGATTCTCTAATAAAGTACGTTATTTTACTATGTCGTAAAATAAATCGCTGTATTGTTATGTTTATAATATTGTACTAGGTAGTAGGTGCCTACCTCTCATGGCACACGTATCGATTATTGGAACTAAACTATACTCGACAGAAGCTTCTACGTTTATGCTTTCGACCCTCGTAGAAACTTTGTAAGCCTTGGCCGATGGTCTAGTCTCAAGACTGCTCATCAAATGGCCGACTGTGATCACCATTAATTCGTTGGAGCCACTTATCAAACTGAGTATGCAGTTAGCGATCGTTAAATTAATCTTGTGTTCTGGAAGTAGAATAGTTTTTAACGTTTTACAAATATATAAATACCTATACTTATGAGTATTATAAAAACCGCACGAGTATAAGAGTTTTAAGTATACCGTATTATACATATTTATATATCCCGTACCTATGTACTGTTTCGGTTTATTTTGTCTGGTTATTTCAGACCCGTCAGTTTTGCCCAGCAGATCGTTGAGCCGATCTTTCTCCGACTGACTGAGTAAATTCCAAAACGTTTTACCTTTGTCGGCCGTCAAACACAGGCGATATCTGGGCTTAGCGTTTGTCATACACCACCATTTTGGCTCGATTTCTTGGATCATGACGCTCTCCTGGTTCTCTTCGAAAAGCTATATACGATATAAAAATATATTTAGAATTATCAGTCTAAAAATTTTAACGTCCATTGAAATTCAAACCTCGATTTTAGCGTGTTCCCTCGCTAGAACCAAGTTAAAAACGTCCAATTCGTCTTCGAGCGTTTGCAGGTCTATTTTCAACTCGGTATCGTTTGGGTTCATTAAAAGTTTTTTGTATACGTTTATGTAACTTTTATAATTTTTTCTGAAACAAATAATATCATTATTTTTTTTTTTTTCTTATGCGTAAAGTTAAAAAAACGGTCGCGTTTTGACGGCTTGATAACTCTTAAGCCAAATAATTTACCTGTGGGTCGATATTTTTTGCCAAAGCGATGTAACTCTTTGTCGTAACACGGCTTTGTAAGCGTACGTCCACCAGCTTTTGGTGTCTTTCAAGACACTATTTTGCGGCCGAATGTCACGGTATAATCTGAAATATCGACACGAAAGCTAAAAAATAAAGTTGAAAGAATAGAATATAATATTGTCATCCAGCTACTAGTCACTTGTTAACATTTTTTTTATCTACTATATTTAAATATTGTACACGTCGTATTTATACCTATATATAATATGGAACCATTTCTATTGGAATTTTTAGTCTTACAATGAGTCACGATTATTTTGATAGTTATTTAATATTATTTTCACAAACCTATTGACCTCAGCTGATTTCATAAATTCCGTCGTTTCCATTAGAGCTACAAATTGTTTCCGGGACATTTGCAAGGCGGCGTCCTGAAGAACAAAATCGACGAGCAATTTAGGAACTCGCGCTTCGTTCGACTTGTTAATGATTATTTTTATTTTCAGGACGACCGGTTTTAATACTATAAAAGCAATGAAAAAAAATTGTGGATATAATGCACAAACAAAGTTAACAAAAGCACATTTAAAAGAAAAGTCTCACTAAATTCTAAGGGTTCGTCGTTTATATTGAAGTTGTTGAGGCCCGATCGCATTTTGTCCTGCCAGTCCAGTGCTATAGTCTTATTATCGTACAATAACGTTGTACACATTGTGTTGCAATAAAGCGAAGCCGAATCGATTTTGACGATCTGATACACGGAACTCTGTCCGCGCTGTTGCGACAAAATGGGTTTCCACTTGCTATAACGACAACAGTTATACACATTATGCTGTTTAGGATCTACTTTTTAGTCGGTATTCGACATTTATTTTGTTTTCAGCTCAGTGGCGTAGTTATGGGGGTAGTATAATGGGGATAGATTCCCTCAAGGCCTTTTATAAACTTTTATGACGAATTTAAATTTATCAAATAACGTGTGGACATTTCGGAGTCATTCGGATCATTTTTCAAAAAAGTTAAAAATACTTAAAATAAAATATCATTTTTTTTTTTTTTTTTTGGTATCGCATCGTGTAAAGTTTGGACCACTCCTTTTACCGGAAAAAATATTCAAAGACAAAAAAAAAAACTCTCGATGGGTACAAAATCAAAAAAACCATATAGGTACGTGTGGGGACAACTAATTATTATCTATACAATCCGCACCCAGAACAAAAACACAAGCCACTCTTTCGACAAATGAACTAATCGTGCATAATTACACAACCTGTTGGTGGTTTCCAGCGAAATCGATTGTACACACAGGCCCAAAGCTCTGGGCGAGTCCGCGTTGGTCGTCGAGTCTTCGAAACGAACGTGAACGCCTCTAACGTAGATTTGTAAATTGTTCATAACGGTCGTGACGAGGGTTTCGAGAAATCCGCCGTTTTCCACCGACCCTATTACAATATAGAACATATTGTTACTATTATTATTATTGTATAAATACAGCAGGCGATTGTACCCATCACGGCTGTATCGTAATAGTGAGTCTGCGGGGTTGGCTTGAAAAAGTCCAGCCCAAAAAAACCTGCAGTTTTTGTGTTTAACCCGCTCAAAATTTAAACGACCCGTTCAAAAACCCCGGGATGAACCATTGAACCAATAGCTCTTGCGTGCACAAAATGTAATTCATATTTGTTCACATGTATAAATACAATATACACGCACGTTGTAAATAAATAAATCACTATTATACAGGTAATATATACAATGCAAGTCGATGTAGGCAAAATCGATAAAATCGCCCGATTACACGTCGACTACTTATAGTGTAGTATAAAAGTTCATAAATCTTTTACATAAATTGCTCACTCACCGTTTCCAGCTAGGATGGATAGATTCTCGACGCTCTCCAAAACCGACTTTTTCGCGGCTCTCATCAGACGTTTCTCCAGTTCCGTGTCCCATTCTCTGTCGAGCACTTGACCGGCCACAATGAACACTTCCTGTCGTAAAACCGTTTCGAAATATTGTTAGCCGTATATATTAAATTTGAAAGTTTGCGTTTGAGCGAGCCGGCGTATCTAAACCCAAATTGTGGAGGGAGCGAAGTGTACACACTCGTGTGTAGCGTAAAAAGAATAAAATTCAATTTTTCCATCCTTAATATTTTTAATGCAAATTTTACGGTCATGGGATGTCCAGTTCCCCCGTCGCCCTCCCCTTCGAATTCGACCTTGCGTTTAAGTACAAGTATAATAGCGCAGATAACATGGGATATTTTTGAAAAAGATAGTTATTGCAAGCGTATGCGCGCGACTTACTTCAATTTTGACGACCACCGGCTGACTCGAGAGGCCGTTCCACGGTATGTTCACGTTGAACTTTCCAATAGAACCGGCTTTCACTTCGACGGGCAGAGCGAGTTCGTACTTGAGACCGGATAACAAAACAAACCGACGAATATTATAATTTTATAATTACGACACAAGTATTTCAAAGGGCGTTAGCTATAATATAGCCAATAAATTTTGTCTGTTTAACTGTTATCATAATATACAGTTTAATGCTGTCTATAGTTAGTTCTCGTAATATTTTAAACGTTTCACAATCGAATATCTTTATTACTAAATCGAGTAGATTTGTATTAGTTTAAGACCCAATATCATACATATTAATTACAGGTTCAATATTTCAATATGGAATGTTTCAAAAAAACGATCTGCATAAAACAGTGTATAAACAGTGTATAAGTTAGATGCCCGAATAA
The DNA here is from genome assembly GCA_017140985.1 of Hormaphis cornu. Lineage (NCBI taxonomy): Eukaryota > Metazoa > Arthropoda > Insecta > Hemiptera > Hormaphididae > Hormaphis > Hormaphis cornu. The sequence goes on along the minus strand of CM029364.1, from coordinate 1,097,590 downwards.
TGCTAATAATTATTATGCCGATACGACATGCGAGAGACGCGGCATATTTATGGCTAACGTTTATTTTAAAAAAAATATATAATGGGTATAAAAATTGGCTTTCTTTTTTCGACAGAGTAAAAATAATCGATTTCGCGACGTAATAGCTTGAAACTATAAATAATATACCTACCTACTTATATAATCTAAAAGTCTGACCGGTTAATTCCTAAAATATTTTCTTTTTAACCGAAGACATCACTTTTGGTGAAACCTGGGCGGTTTTTTTTTTTTTTCTCATCGACCGACATAGCGAACCTATACAATAATCTGCACTTGATACGTTACCAACGCTTCGGTCTTCAACTTCAAATTGGACAGTAACACGTTCCCGCCGAATATGCCCACGTTCAGGTTCTCCAGGTCCAGGTCTTCGATGTACTTGCCCAGGTACCTGTTGAGCAGCGACGCGACGATACCCTCGAACATGGTTCCGGCCGGACGTTGTCGCGAATGTTGTATACTGTTGGCTGCTGGTTACCTGGTGCCTAATACGTCATATTCATCGTATTGTGTGTTGTTATCGTTAAGAGTATTTCCTGCCCTTGTGTCGGCGCGTTCGGCGACGTTTTTCGAAAAGCCTGGAGCGAGTCCGCGAAAAGTTCCGTACGGAACTTTCGCGCGACAGGGCGTTTGGTGAAACCTGGCGGGCAGTTTCGAAAGCTCGCGGACGCGTTTATTGATCCGAACACGTGGGGAAACGTCGTCGCGGCCCGAGCGCGGTTGACGTCATTCGAATACGACCGGCGGACGTGCGAGCGGTTTTTTTTTTTTAATGAAAAATTGACGAAAAAAAAATACTAAAAGAAGGGAAAAAAGCAATTTTGTCGACGACAAAGTGTACAGCTGCGCTTTCAAACTATTATTAACAATACGATTATTAATTGGTCCGTCATGGAGCTCTGTTATATATATATACTGCGCAAGACGGCGCGCACAGTTTTTGACAGATTCTTACCAAGTTCACGGTGCAAAGATATTCCTTCTTAGAAATTAGAAACAATAATATTTTCAGGTTTATTTCGACGGTCATTTAAATTACCATCAACATCTCGTCACTTTTACAGACAGGAAATAATATTACACGGCTATTTTAAATGAGTTTGGTACATATATATATTGCTCTCATAATCCTTAATCATTCCATTATACCTACTGCATCATCTATAGAATTTCCGAGACACGGTTCTTCAATTTTTATAAACATCCCATCTTTCCCGAAGCCGAATCTCGCGTCTGTTGTATCATATTTATACTAATACATATGTAAATTAAAATTTCAGAGTGACATGTTTTGTTTGATTTTTCTAAAATACAGGTGTATAATATAGGCGAACGGCTGATTAGAATGATTGAAATTGTCATTATGATTGAAATATTTACATTTCCAGTATTTATACTATTTATGAACGACACGGGAAGTAATTATGTTCGGATGAATACAAAAACAAACGTCATTCGTAGATACTAAATTATATAGCTGCGTTATAATGACGTGCTCATTTAAATATTATTTTGTAAATCTAATTAAAATTAAACAAATGGTCACGATTTTTTGTCCGCCAATCTCGAGTAGATACGTAGTTTTACGTGTCCTTTTGTTTAAATTTGAAAACAAAATTAAAAATTTTAATTAACGTAATTTTTTTTTTTTTTTTTTTTTATTACTTGCGGTAAAATGTCCAAACGGCCGTCGTCAATACAATGTAGATACAAACCAACATATTACATTAATTCAAAGCTTCCTACGACGACCTTGTTTGCATATTTTTCGCAAAATATTGCGATTATATTTGCTAGCGTTTCGAAACTAAAACATGTTGACAATATAATCATTAGAAATTAAGCATAAAAATAGGTACTAATAGTGCATAAATATGTAGAGAAAATATTAGTTTTTCCAACCGAATAATAGGTAAGTACTTGTATAGGTATAGTTGTTATAAACAGTAAACTGTGCAACTTTGCTTCCTGCGATCGACCTTAACAATGAATAAAAAACATACACTGCAGCAATTATTGTACGGCAAATCGGTCCAGTCCTTGACGGATATTATTATTATTTAATAACCGATAATTTTGCGGTCCGCGGCTTATTATTTATGGTTATTTTCCGTTTAAAATCGCACAAACGAAGCGAACAGCTCTCAGTTTTCAGGTCGTCGCAGTCGTCAAAAATACAAAGCAACTACTCACATCATTTTGTCCATTGAGATGTCTGGTTTGACGTTTAAAATGCAAAAAGTTGTTTTCGTATTCTGCGTTTTCGCGGTCGTCTGTCAAACGGGATTCGTAAGTTTCTATACCTACTTAGGTATAATATTATACGTACATTCGTATTTAATTTATACAGCTCAATTCTTAAATTAAATTGAAAAAACTTAAAAATATCTTTACATACCTACCTATATATATATATATATATATATATATAGGCTATGTGCAGTGCTTAAAGTGGAAAAAATGGCAGGGGACCCTATTATACTAAACAATTTTGAAGCTTTTTATGGAATCCTTGATGAAGTAGGTTTTGTTTGTTCTCTATTGGTTTGTGTCCCCTCAATATTTGTAGATTTTAAGGGCGTCTTCGATATTTTCATTTGGTAGGTAGGTACCTCTTACGATATAGATTTTTATAGATATAGATTTTTGACCATAAATCATACTTTATTTGAAATTATTTCCTATACCTATAAGTAAAAAAAGAAAAAAAAACACTTCACAAATTATTTTTTTAGAAAATTTTTTTGGAAATCGTTTTACACAAATTTGGGTTTTATTTTTTTTTTTTTTAATGTTTTTGGTCATCACTCCTATAAAAGTTGTTTAAATGTTTTGATACATTTAAAATTCAATTCATGGAATTTCTCTATAGATTTAGTAATCTAATAACTAACTGTTCTTTGCTGTAGTTTAATGTAAATTAATTAAAATTATTGAAGAAGCAAATTTGGATTTTGAGAAGTGTTTTGTTAAAACGGTAATAAATGGATAATTTTGCCATTTCGGCCAGATTTTGGGCATTCTTAGGATAGTCTTAAGCTCCCAACTTTTAAAAAAACAGAATGACCAATTTTTAAAATTAGCCACCCTAAAAATTTTAATTTCAGCTCTTCAAATTTTGTCTATGAGCATTGATTTTATTCAGCCGTGTTTAGCGCACGCAAATTATTAACTAAAAATAAGGATAAAAAATGTTAAACTTTTGGAAATTTTAAAACGAAAAATATTGAAATTTCGATGTAATTCAAGATCATGATTTCAAAACTCGTATCGCATCATTTTTCTTGGTTTTCATTTTACTAGATCGATCGGTGCTATACGTTGGAAGTAGAATCAATAATGTCTAAATTCTCATACTTCTGCGTTCAATAGACGAAGGGAAAAAAATCGAGGCTTTAAAACCCCTATTAGTATGGTATTATACGTACTAGTGTTATGTTGACATACATTTTTTATATTTTTAGACCGTTGGGCAAGAGAGAACGTGGAATTTACGCCAAAAGCGAATGACTAACGAAGAACAATGCAAAGACCTCGTGCCAGGACCAGGAAAGGTACATACTAACCATTGGTTAGGTGCTTTTATAATAAAAAATAAAGCAAAACAAAGCTTGTATAGTATTTATACTTATAGTATATCGGCCTAATAATTGCAAATTATATTTTTATTTCTTTGTACTTCCGTTCAATGGCATTCTTTTCTACAGAGTTTAGGATGAGCCGGGCTCGTATTTCAAATATTTTGAGTCCAAGAGAAAATAATGTGGTCCCTTCGAAAAATAATTTGTTCTCCCTCCACGTATAGTTGTGTATTTGAGATTGAAAATTGTACTTGTTGATTTTTAAATGAAGTGTTTGTTGTATGGAAAGTGAAAACATTTTTTCGGGTACCTAGCGGGTAACTTACCTATACGGCTATACCTAATAGAACAGTTATTAGCAATTTTTTGATGATATAATCCCTCTAAAGCCAGATACCTACCTAATTGTCCTGTGACTGATTACTTTATTTGAAATTTTGTTTGTTTATGATACAAAAACAAAAATTTTCTAAATTGCTTCAAATTGCATACACACTTTGATAAACTAACATATAGGTTGATACAAAAATATATTATAGGTTTTGAGCAACTTAAAATTTGAATACAACCTAAACTGAATGTTTTTCTACGTGTGTTTAAAAACTTTCAAAATTAGTAAACACAGTTTTTGTTTTTTACATTTTGCCGTTACTATTATTATTTAATTTTAAATATTGTTTAAACAATATTACTATAATTATTACTTTTTGGTAACAAAGCTCATCTAAGTTGTTCAAATTAATGGCAACTTGTATGTTAATTAGAATGAGTGATATTTAAATGTGATGAATATTTCAACAATTTTTGGGCTAAATATAGAACTTAAAAGTTTTCAAACAAGTGTTTGACTCACAGATTTTGCTCAAAATCAATGCTTTCAAATCATATTTAATTTTTATTATATTACAAACTATGCCTACTAAGATTTCTTTTTACTTTCATAGTATTAAAATTGTATTTATACTATAAAAAAAAAAAAAAATTGGAACTGAAATAATTTTTAAAAACTGAAAAAATAATACTTATAGTTCAACTTTTTGAAAACGGTCGAAATGTTTTTATTTCATACTTCTAATAATATAAATATAACAATGAACAACTCATTCGTTGATATTTTATTGAAAAATTATATGATTAACATCTTCCTATTACTAAGCCATAGGTATTTCTTTTGACAGCATTTACCCATATGTTGTCAAATGCCTAACATACTGCCCGGTTTGGACAGTGCGTGGGAAAAATGTTTTGAAACATTTAAACAGTTCAAGGATAAACCAGAAACAAAAGAGTACAAGGAAATGGCCCATGGAAAAGGTAAGAGAACAAAGTATTGTAAAAATGTCTCTAAATTGTATAGTACGTAAGTACAATTTGTAAAGTAGTTCAGACACTTAATTAACAGTTGTATCACACAAATGTTGCAAGTTAATTTATGTGTTACAGAACCACCATGTCTTTTCAACTGTATTTTCAAACAGTCCGGATTAGCAGTAAGTATATTATACGTACTGCATATTATAAGTGTTTGACGTACGTGAAAAGAATTATTAAGTTTTTAACAACATTTGTCTGATTATTGTTGTAGAACAGTGATGGGAAACTTAACGAGGACGCAATAACCAAAAAAATGAGCGAAGGAATGAGTAATGATAAATATTGGAAGTCTGTATGGCAGCCGACACTCAAGAAGTGCTTGGATGAAGGTAAATTTAAAATTGTAATTTTTTTCTTCTTTATCAATAAAATATAATCTAATTGTTTTTGTTTTAGCCAAAAATGAAGGTACTAAAACTGCTTCATTTATGAACAATCCAGCAGGAAGATTAATGAAATGTTACTTGAGAGATTTATACATGGTAATAACAAAGATTACTTATTTGTTTAGTTTTAATTTGCATTTACCATTGATAATATACAATGTTTTGTAGTTCAATAGTTTTATTTTCAAATTTGTACTAAACACAAACAGATTAAAAAATCTATTTTTTTCATACTTGTAGTTGATTTTGACAGTTTGTTTTATGAGCTAACACTCTGTAATAATTGATGTTAGTAGGTTGTAATTTTTATCATTGAATTGATATTTCAATCAACGATAATATTTTATTGGCAGCCTACTTAATACTCATCGATTGCAATGTCAATATTTATGCTCCCTTTTTAACTAAATTACAGTGAAAAATAAAGAACTAATTTCAGGTTCCAAACAATTCTATTAAATGTTACCTATTTGGCTTTTTTATACAATCATGGCACTATAATTATATAAAATTAGCCAGTGAAATGTATTTGTGACCATAATTACCAATTAGTTATCAAAAACTAAGAGCGGACTACAAAAAAAAAAAAAAAATAAGAAGTTCCTATTTTAAACAAAAATACAATCTGTAAACATAGGTAATTGGACTTGGTTTCAACTTGTAAAGTAATAAATTTGGTATTTCTCATTTTCCTAAATGTATTACTTTTAATGTCAGAAAACTAATACGTGCATACCTGTGTAAAGTAAAACTTCAAAACTTTCAATTTAAACAATCGCTACAAATTTTTAAAATAGTAGCTATTATTATTTTATTTAATGACAATTTGCCAATACACTTTTTTCTTTGTTCCAGAACTGCCCAAAGGATATATGGGATGAAAGTACGTATAATTATTTTATGACGTATTAGTAAGTCAATGGTAATAATGTATCCAATAACAATAAAATATGTTGACAAAGTACAAGATAAGATGGTTGAATAAGGAGCCACCAATAAGAACAATTTTTCGGTTACTAGGAAAAGGGCACTAGAAACGTTACTCCAAGGTTAAACTTACGTATGTTTTAATAAGAAAACTTTGAGTCACTTCATCTTACTCGACCATCTTATCTTTTATCGTAGTGCAGTACATTAGTATTTGGACTAATACCATGACTATATAAATAATATCATTTTTTTTATTTATCTAATACTTCCGATATTTCTTGAATGCATGACTAATTACTTGAGTCCGGAGGATTCGTATGCCCTTACATTTTTTTGTTAGTATATGCAGCTCCACGGGAGTAAAAAATGTTTTTTAACAAAGAATACACAGAAAAAATAGTTTTTGTTGCAGACAAATGCATATTTTACAAATAACGGCATGTTTGACGAACTTTGCACATTTTAACATAGTAATGAATAGATAAGTCCAAAAATATAATTTTCTTTTCTGGTAATAATAACTTTTACTAAACATTGATAATACAAAATTTTGTAATTATAATATCTTAATATTTGGGAAATTAATTTTACGAGTTGTACTTAAATATTGTTAAATCTAAGTCAAAATATTTACACTTATCAGAATGATTTTAATCAAATATCAATATCAAAAAGTTGTTAGTTTTTATTTTTTACCAAAAAAATAATGGTGTGTCTGTTATTTAGTATATTAGTATAAATAAATGAATGAAATATAAAAAAAAGTACAAATAAATGAATAAAATGTATAAAAGTACAATTGAAATGACAGGAGAAGTGTTTTTTTTTTTAAGTTATTAAAAATAAGATAAAATTAAAATTATAATTGCAAACTTTGTTGAAAAAAACATCCTATTTCTTAAATGTTTTAAGCATAATAATAAATGAAATATTTTTGGTGCGCAAATGCATACTATTTTGAGCTTTTTAAGTGCATTTAAATCCAGACATTACTAATTACTATATACTAACAATACAGATGACTATAATTCTGTTTTTTTTTCATATAGGTACGGATTGTAAAAACACAAAAGATTTGGTTCAAATGTGCCCAGAAATGCCCCCTCCTGTGTTTCGTCCACCACCGAAAATGATTTAATTTTGCAAATAGCTGTTAACTGACACTAGTATAGTAGTTTGTATAACATTACATTATATTATTTAGGTGCTGTTGAAATGTGTAGCTCAAAACAGTAAAATACTAGAATGTATTGACATTGAGCAACTTACAATTAATAAAAAAACACTTAAGATTTTAGAAAACAGTTGTTTTATTTTCTTATACTTAAATCCATTTGAAAAATTCAGTTTAATGACAAAAATTAAATTAAATTTTTTACAAACATTTATGAAGAGCCACAAAATACTTGAAGAGAGTGTTATAATTTTACACAAACATGTAAATTAAGTGCAGAAGAGTTTTCCAGTCTAGCTGAATATTTTTTAAAAATATAACATAAGAACTATACTCGAAAAAGTGAATTTTGTTGTTCAGACTCATAACAATATGCCATAACCAAATGTTCTTTTAATGGGCGTGAAATAGTATCTCTCCCAGTTTAGACGAGTAGCAGCTTCATCACTAAAAAAAAAGCATAAAAGTGATTAATGTTTTTTTTTTTTTAAAACAAAAACCTTTTTTAAGTACTATTATAATATTTTTGGGGACGTAAAAATGACCGCTGACTATAAAGCACCAAGCACAGCTTTTTTAGTAACTTGATGTTTTACCATTCATACAATATATATTTATAGGTACATTTTAATAACCCGAGTCTTTTTGTTCACTAAATTGTGAAAACTTATAAATAAATGTCCACTTGGTGTGCCATAGTCAGTACTCATTTTTTGTGCCTTCAAATACAAACGTCTAAATAAGCATTCACTTATTTGTATGTGCAACGTATAAGATTCTGACGTATAAATCTCAAGTATTACTTGTAAATTCAAGGTAATTTTTGACAAATATTTTAATGAAATTCATGTCTAAAGTAAAGTGAAAACGGAATAATTTATGCTTAGTGGGTAACAAACATTTTATGCTACTATGTACAAAATACTATGCTAATACAAGGTGTAAGAAAACTATCAAAACAAAGGTGATATTGATAATTTTGTTAACGTCTGAGATAAAATCAATAATACACAACATTTGGTATACATATTATCATATTATGAATATATAAATAAATTAGTTGTTCACTGAACATATTAGGTATTAAGTTTTTATAGGGCACTTTTTTACTACTTTTGATTTAGGTTAGATTTGGTGGTTTACCAAATTTGAAACTTGGTTTAATAAAACCTACTAGGACATGCTAGGAATACAGTAATAGTATGGTAGGTAATATGGTGAGAGCTGACCAGACACAAGATTGAAATTTATTTAAACATGGTTGGCAATCAGCTATGCACAGGGTCAACTGAATAGGTAAATAAGTACTTGGATGGGTAGCTCATAAAAAATGTACAGATAAATAAAAATTGATAAAATAGCTGACATATGGAGAAAGGGAGCGAGAGACAGGTACACAGAAAATGGTCATATTAGTAACTATTTAATTTTGAGAAAAAAGCCAATAGACACGAACAGAAAGTCAAGGTAATATGGGAAAACAGATATCAAAATTACCTTTTGGGAACTCCAACAAGAGTAACTTTTACTTTCGTATGATCTTCTTGTTGATTGATGGCTACAGTAACAGTAGAATACAACCAATCTGGCCACTGTTTCGTTCTCCAATTTTGAACGATTTTTTTTCCAGGGCACTTAAAAGAAATAGATAAAAACAATATAAAATGTACTAAAAACATTTTGTTCAGCATTGTTAACTTACAAGTTCTATAAATTCACCAGTAATGTTTCCATCAAACAATTGAAATTTTCCACCTTTGATTGCTTGAAACTTGACAGTTTGATGAGTAAATGCTGATACAAGCTACACAACAATATAATAATAGTTAAATACAACCATCAGCTATAAGTTATGACACTACGCAAAATTAAATAGGTATATACTAACATCTGGTGTAGTGAGCACATTATAAAAATCATCACCAGAACATTGAAACACAACATCCATTACAACAGTGGTAGTATCCACTTTAGAATTTTTACCATCAGTTTTTGCACCCTATAAACAAACATTTTAAGTTCTCAATAACATTAATTATCATCGAATTTATTCTTATAGACACAAATTTCACAAAACATTATAAGACAAAATTAACACGGAAAAAAAAAATTTTTATACTGCTTATTTATTAATGTTTTAAGACTTACATTTTCAGAATTATGAACATTTTTTAAGGAATCCTTTGAACAAACATTAGTTGGTTTTGGAGAGTTATCAATATCTTTTTTTGGCAAAATCATTCCTTTGGAAAATTCTAAAACAACAAAACACATTTATAAATTTGAAATGGAAACATAGATAAATACTTAGAACAGTGGCACAGGGGGTGGTAAAGGGGCTCAAGCCCCCTCAAATTGACTATGTAAATGTTTTTTGGGACAAGACAAGTTAAATTTAAAATTTTAGGGTAAGTAGGTTATTGTACACTTGTTACTCATAAATGTTGGGTACTAAACATAAGTGTCATTTTGTACATTGTACAGGCATTATTTTTTCACTAATTAGGTTGAATATATAATAGCTAGGCGTATTTCTAGTTTATGGAAATGTTTGATTACAAGCAAGTTTTTAAGAGCAAAAATACATTGGAAAGTAAACACTAACAAAAATGAGTAAAAGTTTAATTTCTTTGTAATAATATTTACTAATAACAAAAGTGCAACCAATAGGTAATAACATTGATTTTATACTATATTATAAAATCAATGGCGATAACTAATAAGAGATGAAAATAATTTGTAAAATACTTCTTTTCTACAATATCCTAGCCCACAAGCATTATGATATAAGCCACAAACAAAAATTGTACGTAAGAGTAAGTGTACGCACATTACAATTTGAATTTTGAGAAACAATAGTAAAATTAAAAAGCAAACTATAATAGGTTAGTGGGTATAATACCTTCTTTTAAATCTTTAATGTATTTTTCTAATTGTTCTCTGACTTTACTACGTCCATGATGGTAAAGAAATTCTTTTACTATTGTAGCTTCATTGGAAGGTTCTTTCAAGGAAATATTGATCTATAAACAAATTAAAGAACTGATAACATAGTAAAATTGATTCTTATATAATAACTTAGATAATCACTACGGATTCTAAAACTATTGTTGTACCAACCTCAATTTCGGATACACCATTTTCTTCACTTAAATTCGGAATATTTATTGTGCCTAGTATTTCTTTGTCAGCACCGCTTAAGAATCCTTTCCAGTTTAATGTTAAATCCCACTCGTAGAAGAATATCAGTTTGCCTTTTCTATTATTCGCAACCGCTTCTCCTTCACAACTTTCAATTTTTGTAACTTCACATTTAGCAATTTCATTTTCTAATACTAAGCCAACTAATAAAGAATTCAGTTTATCTTTTGACCACTGACATGCATTTTTTTCAGTCCTGAAACATTAAAAGCACAGTAAAAATCAGAGTTGGAATTGCAAGTGTTAAAAGTAGACGCTGTAAAGTAAAAATGTGGAGCTTGTCTTTCCAAGTAACTAGATTTGAGAACTTAAAAAAGTTCAATAATTACCTAATATATAGGTGATATAAGTATTTTAAAATTATCTATCATACAAACATGGTAATCAGCAGTATTAATCCGAGGGGCAGATTGAAAGTGCCTACTTGATACCTACACCCAAACTTCCCTTTTGAGTGAAAATTGAAAACGATAACAAAAATTAATGCCAATGGGCACGTTTCAAACCCAATGGCATGACCGTTTAGAATTAAAATATCAATAAAAAAAATACCAATGCCAGTTGTTGACATTGGTGGCGTCCGGACGTTCTTCGACAATCCACCGAGGATCACCTTCGCCCCACTTGGCCATCTGCAAAATCGAACGAAACGATGAAAACAAAAAACCAAATCTCTACACAGAGACGCATACAACATTTTTGTCATCTCGAAGCAAACAGTTTTTGAACACGTTTTGAAATAAAATTACAAAATGTTGTATAGATAAAAGTTCTTACAGTTGGATTACTTATTGAAGATTGAATGGAACGAAAGTTAATACACTATTGGAGACAATCCAAAAAAAAACTTTTGAGTGCGTGACCAGCACACGGGCTCCAACGTTTACGATTTGTTGTTCTCCGCCGCAGGATTGCAGGAAGCCGAAAGGGGATCGATTTTAAAGCACCGAGGTGCTAACGAGTAACGTGCTAAATTGCTATCGACAATCGAATTCGGAATCTGCACCTTGTGCTCGGCATTTTTATCCCACAAAAAAAAAATAGAAAATTCTAGAATGTCTGTTTACAGTGTAACCAAATTGATAAGACGTTAAATTATGATAAGACGTTCTCGTATAGAGTAATGAAACTATTATAACGTTAGCGGTTATAGGTTAATTTACTCGCACGATGGTTTTTATTTTACAGGTTAACCACCTTTCACATAACCAATATGGGAAGGGTTTGAGTACAATATTTTAAAAATCGTAAACGCAGCAAATCGTTTTTTTTTTGGTCTTTTGAAGGCCTTCTGTGATATTTAAAAGAACCTCCCCGATTGAGTCCCCATACCGAAAAATCAGTTTTTCCGCCCCTGATCAACCTCACGGTCCGTACAACTACCCAGCCAATATATTTGTTTTCTTTAAACTGGCGATTTGTAAAATAGAAACCGTTTGCGCTTTAATATTCCCGCAAAACGGCCTCTCTTAAAGGGATATATTTTTTTTCCCGACTGTTAATCGCTGTTTATCGGTGTATTGATAGTGCTAATTACGTACGTGGAATTCACAATTTAATAATAACAATCCATTATATAACTGGTGGTAGTAAAACCACACGCAGGTAATCGGCGACCCGCGATTGCAGCACACAATAGGTAAAAGACTGGCACTTGCATAAGACATAGATTTCGTGTGTCTTCAAATGAAATTTGATTGTCAATTAATACGACTGAAGGATATACAGCGCACAATATACTCCACTTTACAGTATCACATACTTATTACGAACGAATGACCCCAACCCCTATGATATTTCAAATCAATCCAACAATAGGAAAGTACGTGACGAGACGTGAAATAAACGATAAATACAAAAAAGCTCTAAAGAGATTTAAAGGGTTCAGGTTAGGTTTTTTTATTGATATATTGATCAAGCCCAAATTACTGCGTCTAGAAACTTGAAATTTTGCACAGAGGTTCCCATAACGAAGACAACGAAGACGAGCATCAAGAAAGGGGTTTTCAAAATTCAACCCCTAAAGCTTTTTTTAAAATTCTTCCCTCAAGGTGGTGAGACAGGGTTTCCGAATTTGTGTAATTTCTGAGCGAAGCGAGGAAGCTATTGTTGATTTCACAAAGATGTTTTTTTTTGCGTCTGTGGCACGTGTAGCTCTTAGGGAATTGCTCCAATCTTTAACAACAGTACTTCTCTCTGGTAGAGAATTTTATATTCTTGGTGCATTATTGATCGTGTTTTTTCAAAATTTTCAATTCCAAAAAAGTTTTTCTGGAAAAACAAAAAAAAAAATTTAAGAAAAAACGGAAAAAAGTACGGAAAACCCATTTTTGACAAAACAACTTTGTTAATTGGTCATAACTTCCAAAATAATGATTGGAAAGACTTGAAATTTTTACACAATGTTAACATTGCTAATGTACAGGAGTGAGGCAAATTTCAAATCATTTCACAAATTTTTTGAGCTAAATATAGAACTTTGAAATTTTCAAAATTTTTTGTCATTTAATTTCAATAAAAACTTAAATTTTCCAGAAAAAGTTTTGAAAATTTAATACAATGTTAACGACACATATAATTGTTCGTAACCAAAAAATTTTAAAAATTGTTAGTCACAATTTTTTTTATAGTCGTTTTAATTCTGAAAATTGGCCGGGATTTGTCATTTTGTGTTTTTTTTTTGTGAAAAAAAATTGTAACTTACACAATTTTATTATTTAAGAATTAAAAATTTAATACGTTATGTAAAACGAAAATTGCTATAAGTATACGAAAATTTCAAAGAAATCGGCCCTGTAGTTTTCAAAAGCGTACAAGAAAAGTGTCGATAAAGTGGTACGTCACACTCTACATTACCTCAAAAGATCGATAGTTGATCCGAGATGGTGCTTTTTTTGAAACGTTGATTACTTTTTGGTTCTGAGGAAAAAACGAAAACGGTCAAATTCCCAAAAGTGCTCCGTTTGACATGAAATTTATATGTGTCATTAAAAAAGATTTTACGAGTTAACTGCTTAGTTTTCGATCTATTTTGATCATTTTTAAGGGAGTAATCGAAAAACAAATAATTACGGGAAACGTGTTTTTTCCACATCGATTACGATTTTTTTGATCATCGAAAATAAAGATTGGACCAAGCTGAAACTTTTACACAATAGTAAAACAGGAAAGACACAGGTTTGAGAAGAGTATTTATTGTTAAATTTGCTTTTACCACGACGTATGCTCAACGCCGGATTAAGGTTTTTGCCGCCCATAGGCTGAAATAAATTTACCGCCTAATTTTCATAGGTATTGATATTTTACGTAGTTTTTGAGTTACACCAAAAAAAAATTTGCCGCCCTAGGCTTTAGCCTACATAGCCTAAGCGGTAATACGGTCCTGCGTATGCTAGACAACCGAGCTCGCTCAGAATCGTATTTTCAAAGGCGACGATTTATCATCGCTTTCAGAAATTAAATATCACGTTCAAACCACAACTTCGAAACTGGTGACCCGCCCAGGGGGTAGTCGCTACCCCGTCAAACTGTCCACGCAACCTAGACTGATCCCGGCGGTCCCTTTTTTAAATTTTGTTTGGAATTAATTTACCAAGCTTTGACCAACTAAATCCCTAACGCCGGGTCGGGACAGCTATATAGTTCGTACGTATTAATATTATTATTATTATTATTACTACTATACGTATAATATCAGGAATTCTGACATTATCGGCGAAGGTGGCGCCGCGGCGGAAGAAATCCACGGGTTCGTCCGTCAAGTTTTTCTCGAACGGGAATTTTCACGGTCGCGTGTTGGCAACACCGTCGCCGTTGCGGCGTCATGTCCGCCCGCCGCGGTCCACACTCCTCCCGTCCGTACGCCAACGACAACGCGTCTCTCGCATCTTCCCCCCCCCCCATCCGACTCCCGCCAGACCAGTCCATACAGTGTCCACGGGAACGTTCGTCATCGCCGCGGCACAGCGTTTTTCTTTGCTCTCCGGTCGTTAACACTTTGCCGTCACGGACGTTTATTCGTTCGGCCATTTCTATAGTTTCACCGTATCACTGTTCTCCATTGCCCTTTTGTCGCACTTCCGAGTTTCGGCGTCGTTTCCGCGACTTTATTCAACGTTCGTGTACTACGGCAGACGGTGTTGTTGTCGTCTGTTTTGCCAAAACTTGTCGCCCGAACCTACAGCTCCGTACCGTCTCCGGTGACAATGTCGCAAGTGAAAGAGGAGAAAAACATGGACACGTCCACGAACGGGCCGAACAACGCCAACCACAGGCCCAAGGAGGAATTCCACGGCGGTGGCGGCGGCCGCGGCGGCGGAGGCGGCGGCAGAGGCAACCGGTTCCAGCCGTACGGCGGCGGGTCGAACAGGGGAGATCGCAAAGGACCGAGGGACAACAACGCGGTAATTATTGAAACGATTGTTTTACATTATAACACGCGCTCATTTTTAATTTTTCGTTTTGTCGGTCAGAAAAAAAAAAAAATTGGTGGTTTGATTGCGCATTGGCCGAACGCGATCACCACCACCCTCGTTAATATCTCGTGCGCTACTTTAAACTGCCTACTAGTTTGTTTTTAGAGTGTAGTGAGCGTTTTGGCGTTTAGAACGTTCAAAATGATTCTGTACGTACCTGTGTTTCGATTCGCGATTCGCGTTCTTTGACGTCTTAGTGTTGATTTTTAAGAGCACAGTTGCGCTTTGCGGTTCGGGTGTCGTGAGCATTTAGAGATCAGGAATGGGCAGGTTTCCTAGGTGTTCCCATTGTATCAAAATGCATTTAAAATACAAGTCAGGGTAACACAATTGGGTTGTTTGTTTAATTACAAAATGTAGTACTTATTGTTACTATTGTCCTACCAACCTACCCGGGAGGTACCTAGTCAGAATTAATTTTTCTTGGAAGTTTTCAATTTAAAATTTTTCACTCATGTACCCAGGTTGATGTAATTAAAACAAAACGACATTCACGTAAGTGAGAGTGATGCAATTTTAGCGTCTCTTTAATTTTTTACGTTTCAATTATCAATAGAAACGTTGAGAATATGCAACGACGACCACGTTTATTAAAAATGCTATTTGTTTGATCGTTTAAAATACAAATTAAGTCTCACAATCATTCTGCCTATCCATTTGATATACTTATAACTATCTGATCAATCAATTTTTTTGTGTTTTAAAAACTATTTATTTATAATGTCTTTGTTGAAGACACTATTGTAGGTTCTGTAGTGCTCTCTGTGTTTCTCTCTGTACCCTGCACAATATGCCTTCTGTGATGTGTGTACCTGACTCGATATTGATTCATACTGCCCCTATTTTTTTGGTGCATTCAATAATGATATGTATGATTTATATAGTAATTGAATTGAAAAATTGTAGTGAAGGGAGGTAGTAAAACAAAATTGTCCCAATGTCATTGTACAGAAACAATTCAATTACCACAGGCACCCTCAATTTGAAAAATTTGAAACCAGAGATTTGTTGTTTTATGCACCCCTCCTCCAACTTTATATAACATATATTAGGTATACTTGTTTAATATGTATATTTATAGTGTTCAATGTATGACGCGTTAGGAAGAATTCTAAATCTGTACAGGGGATAAAATAATACAGATAGTAATAATGACCGAGGATTTTAGAAAACGTATTTTGTTCATCATTTTTTGTCTATTGCTTTTCAGCGTTATAATTTCAAATTATTGTGTTTAACCTTTACTGCAATTTTATAGGTACACTTATTGTGCACACGGGTATACGAGCTGACAAAATAATTACGGGGCTCTGGCCTCTATTGTTGTTCCTGATTCTTGTGTTGAATAACTCATTTTAATATAGTTAATATCTGGGTTGACATTTAATTGTTTCGATAGTATAACTTACAGTTGATGTTTTTTGTAAGAGATTTAATTTAACAAGTTCAGAAAAGTTGAAAAGTTTTCTTAAAAGCATTTTTAATGTTCATTGATTTTGTTAATTAGTTTTAAAATCCAAATTTGTTGGTTTTTTCTTGTTAATGAAATATAACCTTTAATCTATTAAAGATCGAACAAATTAAAATCTTGGTTATCTGATTGGGTTCTTTTTATACGTGTGGCCTGCACCTGAATATATACTTGTGCGTATATCAAATGATTTAATTATTTGCTCATAAAACAATTGTACAATGTAGGAGGTATGTACTATGTATAAATTTTTGTGATGAGATTTTTATCACACTGTTCTGATAATTGTTGATGACAATCACTTTATCACCACCCACCTCTGAAAAATATATATGTACATAAATACCTAGGTCTGCTGGTCCCTTACGACTCGTGTATTTGCCAAGCATTGTACTATCTAGATGTTGTTCAGGTGTAGATGTTGTACGTTATAGTGTAAAATAAGTGTATCTGTACTACACGAGAATTAACATTACTTAATTTGTATGTTTGATTTCCATATTCCAATATAATATAATTAATTAAATACTAATAAAGTATATAAACTTTGTTAGATAATTTTATGTGTTAAGTATCTAAATAAAATAATGCTTAATTAAATTTTTATATATACATTATAATAACCATTTTTTTATCTTCTATTTCTGATATTTTTACATTTAAAATTTGTTTTGGTCAGAAATATAACGTAAAAATTGAATTTTTTTTTATCATTGATAGATATGCAATGACATTTATGCGAGGACTAATATCATAAAAATTGAGGTGAGTCTTAATTGAGGTTTTACCAGACTACCTAATAATATCAAATATTATAACCATCTAGGTGTGTAGAGACCACCTATAAATTAAAAATACCACAAGTTTTTAAACTATTTAATTATTTTGGGATTTAAATGTTTCAAACTCTTTTCCATTTATTCTTTCGTATGATTTTACTTAAATATATACATAGCTATGTTTAAAACAGTAAACCTATTTCAATATTATACCTGCACTTGTATAAAATATAATTTTACTATTTTTAATTTGGCAACTATTACCAATTAAATAAAGTTGTAAATAATAAAATAACTAATGGAATTAATTTCATAATGTACCTAACTTAAATTATGAACAGTACTTATAACATTGTATAAGTAGATAGGTAATATAAATTATATTTATATATTTTGAAATTCATACATTAAATATACTTACTGGGTCTAACTGAGAGAACTTGTGGTATGACCTAGGAGTTCTCACAAATATAAATTACTTACTTGTACCCAACAGAACTATAAAATAAATTTGAGTAAATTTAAAAATAAATGTATAAAATATAAATAATATGCACTGTATAAATGTACTAAGTAAAAATATATTCTGTTCTTTTAGTGTTATGAATCAGGTTTGTTGGTCATATGATTTTTGCCCAGTATTATTCATGTCATGATAATATTGTCTAATTGTCCCCCATTCCTCATGTACAGAATTTGACACCAGTTCTAAATATATCTATGAATTCTTAAATTTGCGGTTTATTTTCTAAACCAGGTTGTATTGTTTCTTATTTGGTGGTTTTAATTGATTTTTACTTTTAGGTTATTTAATTTTGTTGTCTGTATTAATAGATTCTGATGATGAATTATGAGCATTAAGTATTACTACTTATATGAATCAATCTAATTCATTACGTATACTTAGAGTTTGGTAAATTCTAAGTACCACCTACTTGTTAGTATACATATGCTAATATAACCTTATACTTATGGCTAATACGGAATACTTAACAAAAATTAATTATTATTTTTTTTTTTTTTTAGCCCAGAGGTGATTTCCGCAATGACAGTAATAATCATGGTGATCATCAAGGGGATGAAATTATGAATAGAGGTGGACGCAATCCCAATGAAGGTGGAAGAGGAGGTAGACGTGGTGGTGGTTCAGGACCAGGAGGTTTTAGAGGAGGTCCCCCTAATCGTGGAGATGATCGCATTAACAGAGCTGATGTTAGCAGTTATTAATATCAACTTATAGTTTATATTTATGTTTTCGAGTAATTAAAGTATTATGTTATTCATTATTTTATAAATAGGCCATGTGGAATGATCGTTTAATGCAAATGATGGGCCCTACTCATGAAATACCAACGACTAATACTACTGATAGAAAATTTTTGAGCCAGTGTCGTCTTTACATTGGAAATTTAGTTGATTGCTCTGAAGAGGAATTGGTTGAAATGTTTAAACCCTACGGAGATGTTTCTGAAAAATTTTTGAACAAAGAAAAAATGTTTGCTTTTATCAGACTGGTAAGTAATTTGCGTTACTTCATCTCTCTAAGTTTAATTATTTAATAAGTATTTAAAAATAATTAGATATATTTAATGTATTACATTTTTGTAGGATTATCGTGCTAATGCTGAAAAAGCAAAAAGAGAATTAGATGGGCAAATGCGTAAAGGAAGAAGTTTGAAAATTCGATTTGCTCCAATTGCTGCTGCTATTAAAGTAAAAAATCTTACTCAATTTGTCTCTAATGAACTTTTAGAGTATGCGTTTTCCATATTTGGAGATGTAAGTAATCTAAATAAGTATTGTACTTAAATTGCATTAGCATTATGTTGAACAGAAATATAATTGTGTATTCTAAATATTTTAGATTGAGCGTTGCCAAGTAATGGTAGATGAAAGAGGTAATTCTATTGGCGAAGGAATCATTGAATTTTCACGTAAAAATGCAGCAATGAATGCATTAAAAAAATGTTCCGAAGGTTGTTTCTTTTTAACTAGGTATAACAAAACTTGATTTCAATTAGTTCTTAATTATTTTATTTAACATTTTGATAAAATTAATAATTTTTATTTTTTATTTTCTTTAGCTCACTTCGCCCTTGTGTTGTGGAACCCTACGAGTTTGTTGATAACTCTGATGGTCTTCCTGACAAATTAGTGCCTAAAAGGAATACTATAGAATTCCAGAAAGAGAGGGACGCTGGTCCAAGGTTTGCTAATCCTAATACATTTGAACATGAATTTGGTACTCGCTGGAAACAATTAGCTGAATTGTATAAACAAAAAGAAGATGCTTTAAAACGTGAGATGAAGTTGGAAGAAGAAAAGCTCGAAGCACAAATGGAATACGCTCGTTATGAACATGAAACTGAAATGCTTCGTGAACGTAATTATTACCGAAAACTATTAACTTACCTTTGATTCTTTATCATATACTTGTATGTTTAGAACTACGTCAAAGAGAAATGGACAAAGAACGTCAAAAAATGGAGTGGGAAATGAAAGAGCGTCAAGCTGAAGAACAAAGACTCAGAGAAGGAGACATTTTCAGGAGACAGAATGAAGATTTAACCATGCGAATGCATCATCAAGATGAAGAGATGAGAAGACGTCAAGATAAATCTTCTTTTATGCAGGTATTACAAATTGTTTTGAATCTTTTATTTGTAATTACTGTCAAGAATTTTTTTAAGTTACTTATTAAATTATATTGCCTTTACTGTTAAATACATATAAATTGGAACACGTTTTCGAAGCATGTGTCTGGTAGAAACAATTTTATTTTTAATTAATGTTCTTGATAAATTTCTTTTAGATATTTTAAATTATACATAGTGAATAGTAGTTTAATTCTAGATTGCCTAACATTTAATGGGGATAACAAGTTTTTTTTTTTTTAAACTTTTATATTAAAAGTATTATTAAGTAACTTAATACTATCATAAGGTAAATAAAACATCGTAATGAAGTGCAATTTGAATGGAATGTCCCCTGTATTTGGCTATCATTAAAATTTAATACAACAATAACGCTGTTCTTCATTTATTTGCTATTTATGAAATATGCATGTACAAATTTGAAGTATTAATACCCTAATAATGTTACTTTTATTAGGACCATAGAGGACTAGGTAAACCAGCATTTGTGGATGGACCGCCAATGCCCGTGGAGGGCATGAGTGTTCGTGAACTGGAAGCTATAACTGGAGGTAATTCAAAATATTGATATAGCTTACTACAAAGTTATTATTTTGTTTGGAAATCAATTGCACTTTCTGGTTAGTTCTAATGAATTGTCTTTGTGTGGTTGAATTAGAACTAAGTGTTAAAATCTCAAGACGATAATTGCTTTAGCTCTGCTGTAGATCCATTGGCTGTTAACTGTATAATTGTAAAGTTATCTTTTTTGTATAATTCAATGGTTTGATAAAACAAACACATTTGTATTTGAGATTTGAACCCTCTATTTGATAATTTTTGTTACCAATTTAAATTGTATCTAAAGCTGTTTAAAAAATACAGATATAGTAGTGGCTGATATTATAAATTACTATAAATATTAGTTTGTGTGTTAAACTGTATTACATTTAGTGTATTTAGTTGAATTAAAAGTTCTCAAACTTAGGGATTATAAATATAAATAACTAAACGTATACTTGTATATTAATTATTGATCTGAAGCTTGTTTTCTTGCCAAGTGCTTGTAACCTCAGTTTTTGTAAAATATCACAATCCACTCATTAACAGTGAAAGTATCAAGAATGAAAAATTAGTTTGCGTGTGAAGTGGATTGTCTTGATTATTTTAGCACGTAGAATTTCAATTTAACATACTGCTACAAAATTTGTTCTTTTGTTCTGATCAATATTGTCACTTAGTTGTGTACGCTTTTTGTTGTTTTCAAATGTATAGGTTTTGATTTAATACATTATCATAGTGAAAACTATGCCACTACCACTGCTGTGGTGTTTGATCACCAAAATTCTTCAATGTTGATGGTTTTATTTGTTCAGTTCAACTTTGTTATTTCTAAGTTTTACATTATTTTTCTCTGAAATTGTTTTATGTTAGGTTTAATTGATAATAATAATAATAATAATCTTTAATTCAGAAAATTTTTACATACATTTAAAGAAAAATAACTTACATTTTTACCTTCTGACCCAACATATAAAAAAAATTTGTTTTAGGTTGGGTGAGTCTTAGTTATGTTAAAATTAAGATTAAGAAAATTAGTTTTTATACCACTATTCAATATTGTGTTACGTTAATTAATTTAAGCACACATTTCTAATTATGTTTTTTTTTTTTTTTTTCAGCACAAGGCATGGTAATGTACCAATTATTTTATTACTTATTTTTAAGATAACAATATTTTCTCGTTTAAATGCTATAGTTATTATCTATAATGACTAAAATAAAAGTTTGATATGGTAGCTACTATCTATAATGATTAACTTACATTCGTCATTATTTCTGTTAGTTCTATAGTAACGTACATAAAATTGTGTTTTATGTATTTCTAACAAAAACAAATATGAACGAATTTTTAACAATTTATTTTGTTCCACAAAATTAATGTTATACTTCTTAACAGTTATAACATTCTTTAGATAGTTATGTATAATCATCATGTCTGACTTATTCCCCAACAGGGTGGGGATAGCCAAGTGGCAAAATTACAGGTCAGTCTTTTGAAGCATGTTTCTATTGTTTCTTAGAATTATGAGTGCTTAGTATATTCTTTAACCTGTTCTCGATTATAAACTTGAATTTTCAACTGATGGTCTAATAAGTTTTAAGTTTGGATTTTCGTAGTTATATATCAGGAACCACATATGAATACAAATTTGCTATTTATGTTATGTACATAATATTTATGTTCATATAATACTGCTAAAATCATTGCTTATCTGCGTGCATATGATCAACGTTAAATATCTATCATTTTTCTCACTGTGTCCCTAAAGGTATTATTTGAGTTATTGACAAATATTGAAAAGTGTGCAGTGAATATTTCTATAACGCTAGTTGGTTTATTGCGTGGTTATCATTATACATTTTTCATTACAAATTTAATTTTTTTTAAATAATTGTGTTCATGGTTTTTATTATATATTAGTTATTAATTAAACACTGGGGATATTTGTCAAAGTAATAGTATTTTGAAAATCTATTGAGCAGTATTTTTAATCGTGATGCAATATAAAAAAGAACATAAACCATGTTTGAAGATTTTGTCTTGGTATATTTTCTTTTGCTGCGCATGATCATAGTTTATTATTTTAATTGTTAACGTGTTTTAATTGTTACCTATGTCTGGATTGGTCATAACCACGCCCACTGTTAATTTAATTATTTGTCATCAACTGCAGGTAGCTACAGTATAATAGCGTCTATGCATGTGTTAATAATATTTAACAGTAATTCATTGTGCTAAGTTGGGCACTTGGCAGAAATTTTAACAGCTGTTAAAAACAACCACTATGTGCTGTTAACTGATTACTGAAATAAAGTATAGATTATTTATATTAAGTTGACCTCGTACCATAAATATCCATATTTCTATTCTCTGACTGAAAATTGTATTTCTTCTACATGGTGTTTGCCTGTATGTAAACATTACCGTTATGGGGGGTATAAGCGCAAATGTGTGTGTTATGTTACTGTTAAACAGCAGTGAGCTGTTTATAAATTTATAGTATATGTATAGTATAAACTTTTCGCACGCCAACAATGTTGATTGTTGGGGGACAAGTAAAGTTGTACGTACTTGACGTGTGTAATATTGCAACAAAAAAAATATTCCACTATTCAAAGTATGTTTAAAAAATTGTCATATAAGCTATGAATGGCTGTCACGCACCCTCAAATACACCCTTCATTAGAGTAATACATGTATTAAAATATAATCAACACCTATGACTTCTGTTCTAATAAGATATGTTAGGAAAATAGATCAAATTTTACTAAGGAAAGAAAAAAGAACAAATTACATGTATTAGATTCTGATTGTAGTAAGGAAATGTATTGATTTTACAATTAATTTTTTCTGTGAATATTTTTGTGTAGTAGAATTGCTCAAATATTTACAATTAATGATACATCTGAACTCTAAAAATACGTTGGCTATAGAATGTACCTTATATATATAGTATTTTTTTAAATTTTCATAACTTTCTAGTGGTTATTCATAAACAACACTGACAAAATTTTCATAAATGCTCCAAATTATGTGTAACTTAAACACATAATTTTAAATATTTAAGTGCATTTGTATGTAAAATTAATACAGATTTTGACAAATTTTAAGCAACCTAAAGAGCATTAAAATTTTGGAACTTTGCCATTTTGACAGTTTTTTTTTTTTACATTTTTGTAGGTTTTGTTTAATAATTAACACATTGTTTTAAAATTTATGATTAAAACATTTTTGCAAACTTCCAAATGTAGGTTTCTTTATGTCGTTAAAAAATGTTGAATGTTATTATATATATTTTTTTTTATTAAGTACCTACTCATTTATTCATTGTTATTATTTTGTTCTTTTTTTTTTGCCTATTACTCTTCCAATAATAATTATTCAAACTAATTATAATTTTTACACATTATTGGAATGGATGAAGTTTAAAGGTCATAAAAGTTTCTGAAAATTTTTAATTTTTTGCTAAGAATTGTTATTTCCATTTGTAATCCATTGCTTACAAATTTGATACAAACATTAAACTACACCTTTCGAATCAATGGTTAAGTGAAGTAACAATAATTTTTTTTATCAGTTATTTTAAGTTTTAATTTTATTGTATGGTACGAATAATCTATACGAATAGTAGGTTCTATAAGAATTTTATTTATGCCTATTGTTAGTACAAATTAAAAAATTCAAAGTCATAAGGAATCTATATGTTGATGTAATGTGTTTAAATCAACAGTATTATCATTAGTCATTACTGCCTAGACACTGATCAGTGCATGTTTTGAGTATCTACCAATATTCGATGTTAAAATAAAATAAAAACAATTATTGTTTATATTATTTAACTTGTGTGATTTTTCTACTGGATCCAGTTCATGATTTATGATCTTGTTATGTCTATTATAGAATATTTTTGGAAACCATTTCTGAAATTATATTTCAACAATTTCTAATATTTATTTAATGTTTTTGAGGAGTAATGTTTTAGAGCATAATAGTATTTTATAAGCATATTTGTAGCTGGGAGAGAAAGCTTATAACAGAATATAGCTGAAATTACCCTATTTCAGGGTTATTAGCAGAATATTTAGTTATGCATAGAGTTATGAACCTCAAAGTACATTATACATCGTGTATTAAATTTTTCATTTTTAACTGTTCAAAAGTTTAATTTAACATTAAAATAAGAGATGTGTGTTATATTTCTTGTGGATTGGTGGTGAAATATCTATGTTTTAGTTTCAAATAATTGAACATAAAAGGAAATTAATGGCACATTTTTTTTATCATATAATAATCAATTAAATTTTCTACTTAACAAACATTTTTAATCTGGTTTTTTAATTGCTATATTTACTACTGTGTGTACGTGATAATAATTTAAGATTTGTTAAATAAACATCATATATATTATATTCAATTTTAGTATTGCCAGTGGACAATGGTATGATAAATTACTAATTATACATTTTAGAACCGTATCACCTGTATTAGTTTTCACTTTATACTTGCTATTTCAATTAAAAAAAGTCTTAAAGACAAATAGTTTATCATAAAAATTTTAAACAATTTTGAACAAAGTTGAATAAGATGTTAAAGAAATTAAAAGTTTTCAATGTTTTGTAGATTTTGATCAATAAAACATGTCGTTTTTAAATTTGAGAGTTGAAATTTCAACACAAGTTCTACACTATATTTTGTTATTGATGAATTTTTGTTTTAGTTCATTTCATTTTTTTTGGCTGTGTTCTAGTATATGTTCTATTTATGTTTAGAGAAAAACTGCCTAAAGTTTATTGATCCCTAACGTATTATTAAACATCATAGTCCGGGTCCAACTTAAATGCTTATTCACCAAAAATGTTAACTTGGAATAGTTACACTGGGCTATAATGCATTTTTAACTGTCTAAATAATTTTTTTTTTTTTTTGTTAGTAACATTTGGGGATAGCAAGTTTTTAAACTTGACAGAACCCGCAGTTTTATCCAGCACCATCTACTTCTGTTCAACTTTAATTTTGTTCCATATCAGCTAATTAGATAATACTTGCTAGACTTGATAATACTTGTAGGATCATAACTTTCTCTTGAATAAGTATTTGTTTGAAAAATTTGTTTTTAGCATCTTTTTATATATATTTCAAATTTGTATACATTTATATTGGGAATACATAAATTTGCTTAAGGTCTTCAGTTAAAAACGCTTATGTTTTCCTTTTTGTTTAGTGAAACATCAGCTTTCTATGTCGTTTTAATTATAAAATGATTTGATGATTTTAGCCTATTTATTTGCTAATAAAAATTTATATTATTAGTTTACTATTTGTGATTAAAAGTAATAGAGCTTTCGTTTTCAAACGTTTTATTAAGGAACGCGTATGGGCGTTATGCTGTTCTGAGTTACATAGTTAGAAAAAAATACAAGCAATTTAACATGTGTATAGGTAGGTATTAAAAAATGGAATTTTGTTTGATATTCTTCATAGGTGTTGAAAAATTGATAGACCAAGAGGGAAAGTGATAATAAAAATTTAAATATTTAGTGGTTTTGTAGTTCCAAAATAAGAACATTCAACATTAATAGGAAAAAAAAGTTTTTTCCTCTTAATCGTTAGAGTCAATAATAAGATTGTGTAGCTTGATATAATCAATCTATTCGCTAGGGTGTTCAGAGGACATTTTTTTTTGGAGGTTATAGAAAATGTTTTATCCCAATGGTTTCTATTACATTAAATAAATAATACTTTATCTTGTATTTTATTTATGAATAATGAATTTTTTTTTCGAAGTTTTAACTTTGAAGATCTTACTGTTATATTCACTACTGATTAATAAATCTGTGATTATACTGAGTGTGGCAAAAGAGTGCAACTTGCACACATATCCATATGGTGTGGGTTTGTGTGGTTTTGAATGACGTTATTAGGTTACTGCCGGGTAGCACAGAGTGTAGTAATTTTTTCTTTAGTTGAATCATGTTTTGAATTTTTAGTTTTATCTGGTCATATTTTAAATGTATGTCTGTGTTATCTTTATTGTGGTCAGTACAGATTCATTATTAGCCCACTGTTTTTCTTAGTAACGAGTGTAAAAACAAGAGAAAAATGACGAGTGAAATATTTTTTGTTTGCTGTAAAAAAAATTCAGTCAGTGAAAGATTTATAGGTTCTGATCATATTCAATGTGGTATTGCTTTAAGTTTAATTTCAACAACACATTTGTCTTGTATTCAAATGCTTGAAAAATGCATCTTGATTATTATCCAAGATTAAGAGAAAGTTGAACGAGCTTTGAAATACTTTTGTTTATTTTTTAAAAATTAGGCTATTTTATTGTTTACCTGACTAATTCCCTATGAATGCGTTGATTGATTTGATAATCGATAGGAATCGACGCCGTTTGTGGAAACTACTTTTGTACGTGACAATCAAGGAATAATGCCGCCGCCAGGCATTTTCGACGGTGGCCCTAGAGGAGACAGGGGCGGCAGGTGGGGTCAAGACAGACGTAACGGCCAGGATCGTAGAAGATTTTAATTTTAAAAAAAAATGATCCTATAAACATATAGTAGAACAAACATTTGAAGATAGATGATTAATTATTGTCCTCTTCATTTGAAACCGAGATATTAATACTTGTCTATTCAATACGTAACTGCTTATGTTACTCTTAACGTAAGAAAAATAATTGATGGATTGACAACAAAAATTTTTTTTTTTTATTGAACATTTTTTCTAAACTACAGATTATTTGCGAAAAATAAAACAGTATTTGTTTGGATAGACCAATGTTATCGACAATTGATTTTAGCGTTAATTGTTAAGGTGTAACAATATCATTAATTTGTACGCATTAAATTAAATTTTTAGGTAGTCTTGTGTTTTTTATGCTTTTAAGTTTTGAATAGACCAAGAGAATTAATTAAAATGTGTTTGTACAATTATCTATTAACGATTTTATGATTTTTAAATTTAATGAGTAATTTATACATAGTACTCAGTTTCATACAGTAGTTAAGAATATTAGTAATCTTTCTTAGTATTAATTAGTATCTATTACACAATATGTGGTATGCCAAACAAATGTTTGATTATGTAAAGTTATGCATATTCCACCTGATATTCTTAAAGATTAATTCTTTATAATTTGATTGTAAGCGAAATAATTTTTATTGTTTTTTTTTTTTTTTTTTTTTATTTTTATTATCAAGTAGTATTTTTTAATCAGTTTCAAATACTAGTTAAGAATTAGTAAACAATTGT
This sequence comes from Hormaphis cornu, assembly GCA_017140985.1. Lineage (NCBI taxonomy): Eukaryota > Metazoa > Arthropoda > Insecta > Hemiptera > Hormaphididae > Hormaphis > Hormaphis cornu. Next base: position 1,069,722 of record CM029364.1, on the reverse strand, counting down.
AATTTGAGGGTTTTCTAACACCCGGGATTAGAAACATTTGTCACAGTAATAGATGAGATCTGAGATCATCCCTTCGTTTCTTAAGTATTGATTAATTTAACGTAATATGTATAGTACGCCATACTAATATTTGATTATAGAAAGTTATGCGTACTCCATACGATATTCTAAATGATTCTTTATAATATGATTGTAAGTAAATTAACTTTAATTGTTTTTTTTCAAGTACTATTTTTATAAGTTTAAATACAAAAAAATTATACAGATTATCAATTATAGTAGATGTTTAATTGAAAAATAATTCACTATTTGTAGTAAAGAAAATGGGTAGAAACTGTGTCTATATTTTGTCTTTGTTTATTTTGTAATAAAAATTAAATTGAAACGTGAAAAACAAAAACTCAAATCTCTTTCCAGTTCTATTAAGCCTATAAATCTTAAGGGGAACAGTTGCAGACATTTTATTAAGAGGCAAAGTTTTCAATTTATACACATCGTAGTCAGTATCATGTTGATACGAACACACTGATTGATAGAGCTGCTTTATATCTATGTTTTTTTTTTAAAATAATGTGTTTAAAAAAAATTTTGTCTTGCCGTTGCGTTAACTAAGGTTTTTATACAACGATGATAGCGTCATAGAAAAGAGAAATTTTATTTTTTTGGTTGGATTGCGTTGTTTTGTCAGCGAAACTAGTATAACCTAGCGGCTTGTTTCTACAAAATCCAAAAATTCAAGAAAACAAACGTTCTAGTACAGGTTTTACTCTTTGAAAAAAAAATATTTATAATAAATTTAAATTTGCCCTACTACATACTTTTTAAAGTGTTGACGGATATAAGTATTATTTACAAACATTTTACCTGCACCCGTTCCCCTTAAAATTAGTAGATATAAGTATTTATTGCCAACATAGTACATTTATTTTTAGCGAATGAAAAGTTACTATTACTTGTTTTTTTAAATTTTTTTGTAGATCAATTTCTATTATTTTTATCAACAAACTATTATAAATTAAATTAGGAGCACCTAATAGTGTAATATTCAATTAAACACGTATAATATACTCCTTACACTTCTCTAGAATTTATTTGGTGTTTGTTATTTTAAGAAACTAATGTTTAATTAAACATTAGCTATTTGCCACATAAGCTAAGATAATATTTCTTATTTCCTTAGAAAAGTGTTTAAATACTACTAATTTTTCTTTGGAAAAATTACATCTTATTTGTTTATTATTATTCTATTTAATTGATTTAATATTAATTCATATGTTCTCAAATGAACATGATTAGGTTTAACACGTTTAGATGGCTTGCGTAATATATATATATATTGTTTGTCTTTTTTTATGAGAGTCAATCTATACATATTAATTAAAAAGAAAATGTATATCAGTGATGATTAAAGTTTGAAAGCATTAGTAATCCATTATTATAATTATAAAATCTTAAAGAAACGATTTTTGTAACAAATTTATTTAAATTATGTATCAAAATAAGTGATACAACTTATATTTTAAATGTGTGGTTTGATGTGTTGTATCCGAAATATATAAGTAATTAAAAACAAAAGACCAAGTTTTTATTTTTTAATTTTTGTACGTAAGTTTTTCGTGAATCTTAAGTGCGCTCTACTATTATCATATTCTTCAGTAGCTGTCTTTTGAATTTAATGCTTAAGTACCATACTTAAGTATTAAATAATGAAACATAGTTAAGGAATTATTCAGTTGTTGGTGTTTTATGATGAGCTGTGCAAGACGAGATGACTTAATTTTTTTAAGTACATTTAAAATAGCTCTTTTTAAATTCGATTCATTCTTTTATTGGTTTGGGAAAGTTTTATTAGACACGTGTATGAAAAAATAAGTTATTTTTAGAGTTTTATTTTCAGGTTTTTGATCTTATAAGTTTATTAAACCAAATTGTGTATTGAACTTATGTGTAAAAGTTTTTTATTTTGACTTTAAAATAACATTTTTTGTGGACTGGCTAGTTCTCATCTTATTCTAAATGATATTGATATTCATTTATTGGTAGACTACTAGTGTGTATTTATGGTGAATTTTCAATGATATCTTATAAGTGTTTATACTTTAAAGGTGACTTTCGTTTTATTGGAATTATAAATAGATGTAATTTAAATGAGTAAAAAAAGTTTAAATTTGATCTAGTATCAATAGAAGAACTATGTTGATGTTAATCTAACAAATATAAAATAATTTATGTTCAGTCAAATTAAAGAGTTTAATTGGAGTAGTTTTAATTTGAGTCTTATTCAGTGTTTTGGTTGAAAATAATAATAGTTATAAAATATTAAAAAAAAAACAACAACAGTTGTAAACTATTCATGCAGTGAAATTATAGTTTTTTGTGCTTAAGCTCAAATATATAATAAGTTGAATAAATTAAAATACAAGTCAAATTAAACTGCTAAAAGTTCTACATTTTTAAACGAATGATTTGAATTATTGGTTTTAGTGTAGAAATATTTTTTAATTTGTTTGAACATACCCTACCTTTTGTGTAATAATCGAAAGTGATAAATTAGTAAAGTACAATCCTATTGATTCAGCCATATTTTAAAGTCATTTGTAGGCTTTTAAGATTAATCAGCTATCACTCATTAATCGAGTGTTGCGCTTAAAATAATAAGAGTGATAAAATATGTGTGTGTAAGTAAAATATACACTGAAAGTAAATATATCATTAAAATGCACAATGTGTGGATTATTCATCGTAAAGTTGTAATCAGTATCAAAAACAAGTAAAAATGTATTATTTATTTGTACGTGGGCCACGGCCCGTTCTGCAATAAAAATAAAATAAAAACGAGTAGGTTGTTTAAAAATATAATAACGATGCTTGTGAGGGCAATACAAAAAAGAAGAGAAAAATCAGAAAATTATTTCAAAGTCGGATAAAGCAAATCGCAGTTATTGTATAGTAAGATGTTCTCAAATTGTTTTATTATTTCTTTTTGATTTTTGTCTTTTGCCTTGAATCTTTTAAGATTTCCTTTTGTTTATTGTCTGCGGTCTTAATTTCACAATAATGACTTTTTTCTCCTGTATTATATATTGCCTTCTTAACTATCCCAACAACTTGTTGTTGTTCTTATCCATTTTTACTTCCTCCTGCACATTGGATTACGTAACTGCAAATGAAGATCATTTGAATTGACAACCAACAGCAATGGTGTGTGTGCGTAACGGTTTTTATAAAACACTATTAAAACAATGGAAGAATTAAATTTCTTCATTAATTCGAAACCAGAGGTATGTCGCAAGAAAATGTTTGCCATTCATAAGTAATTTTATGTTTAATTTAAACAAACGGTAACAATTTAACCGGACAATCTTCATTCTTTAATTATTAATTGATTTCTCTGTCACGAGTTTTGTTTTGTCCGTGTTCAATGTAATGTATAATTACAAAAAAATAAGTTATTTTACGCATTCTTTGCGCTTACACTGAGGATTGTCCGGTTTGACATTGTTAATATGTTTTACTCATAATATTCTGTGTATTTTAATAGTTTTTCAGCATTATCAATGTCAGAGTCGTGAAACTTGACGTAGGCAGCGCAGTTAAATAAATACAAATTCAAAAACTGTAATAACACAAACTCTTTGATCTGTGTGTATTATGAACGACACTATTTTCACAGTCTTTGCGATCAACATTATATTTTGTTAAGGATTGGAATGGAATGAACTTGCCTAGTTTCTTCCGTTTAGAGACACTACTTTGAGTGTGTGTTGTATACAATGTTTGGTGATATCAGTTTTGTGTTGTGAACTTTTCACATTGAGTTTAATCCTATTTTAACATAAAGATTAGATTATTTGCATAATAAAAATCTAGTCGAACGATTGAATTGTAGGTTTTTCTCGTAAATTAGAAACTTTTACTATATTACTATATAAAACCATTACTAAATTTCATAAATTATTTTATTTTAATACGGAAAATTCAAGTGAAAACGAATTCATCGAATTGATTATCGATATGAAACTTTTTCTTTTCTTTTTACTGACATTTTGTAATATATTATAGGTATCGAGTTGTTTTTATTTCTTATCCGTGGCTACTCGTAATACTTTTATTATTCTTTACCAAACAAACTCAAGAATGGTGTTAATATTTGAGAAATAAGCGTAAGATACGTTTTGCGCAAGGTTGTTGATGTTTTATTTTTCCGAGTGAACTACTCTCCTGTAGTGATGGGACAAAATAACAGTAACAGTTATTCATAACAGTTATTAGCGAAGTAACAATAACAGCCTGTTACTTGGAAGAAAAAATAACAGTTACTGTTATTTTTTTAACTGTGTTACTGTGATTTCCATAACGTGGACTAAAGTGATAAACAAATAACTGATAATCAATATTGTGAACCTAAAAAATTAAATAACAAGGGCCTATTGGAATTGAGAGAAGGGCAAAATAATGAGAAATAAATAAAATCATCAATAAATTCCTCCTAGTAGAGGAAACAAATATCAATTTGTAATTCATTATTGATAATGCAGTGCATTCTAGAAGCCGGCAACGTTTTAACAACACAGCCGAGATACACACACACACACACTCTAATAGAGAAATCACTGGTTTCTTAGGTTATTTTGTGATATGTTACTGTTATTTATTGGTATCAGACTGTTACTATACGAAAAATAACAGTAACTGTTATTTTAACTGTTATATTTTGAGTAACAGTAACAGTTTATAACAGTTATCGAAATTGATAACAAGTTGCCATCACTACTCTCCTGCCGTGTTCCGTCGTCGTTGTGATCGGATCGTGTCGTCGACTCGTTACCGGACCGCGTTAGCCGTTTTATGAGTTAAAGTTTTAAAAACACTATAACTAATAACACAGACTTCTATTCTAACTTCTATACTAACTACTGCTAGTATAGAAGTCTGTGACCAATAGTAGAAAAACCCGTCGATTCCACTTGGACAGATAAGAATTAATCGTATCCGTAATAAATGAACATTTACAAGCGACGCTGCTAATTGGAACCACAAAGTTTGATATGCAAACTACCCAGAAATTTTAAAAAACAAGCAATTCCAAACTTAACATTAAGTAAATTAAGTACTCGTATCAGAAAACAAATTTTGAATTATAAAAATTTATACGAATAAAAAACATTTTTCTAAATAAATCTCTCCATTCCTCTAAAAACGTCGGCCCGCGATGCCATATCTCAGATCTGGCCCGCCGTAGAAAAAGGTTCAATCAACAAGATTAAAAAAAAAATCAAACAATTTACGAAAACCTCGTCGTCTAACCGTTATTGAAATGTAAATGTAGCGGTAAAAAAATTTTTTTTTTTCGTTATCGACCAAACCGAAAAACATAATTCTCGCCATTTGCCACCAAACGGGATCCAACTTGCGTAGTGTGGTCTCTGTTTTGTTGCGTCGTAGCGTACCAGATGTTTAAAAAAATTTCTTCGCTATTCAGTTCTAGGGTTCGTTTTTGACATAAAATTTTATAATAAAAAACCGTTTTGTACCTACGTAAGATTAAAAAATGTTAAGCACCCATGATGTGTACTTTGCGCGCCGCCCTTACGGATTTCTAAAACTATGACGGTATATGATATAGTTTTCGAACCTCTGTGTGTGGTAATCGTCGAGTTTTAATTATTTTTAAATATTTTAATCGCGATTAATACAAGTGTATAATAATTATAATTAAGAATAATTAAGTGTATAATATTTAATAAACTTGGCGAGTCAACACGACGTACGGTTTTTTGCGGCCGCGCCACTGTTGGTAATTTAACTTTTGGCTCTGCCAACGACTTTTAATTAAAAAACACGACGAATATGTGTCGTTTGCAGCTTCTGCGGTTTCCTCGCACTAAATAATATCATTATTATAATAGTGCATATGTATTGTTCAGCAAACAATAAGAAGGCGTATTTAATAGTCGTCGATTGTGTACGCTTTTAAAAAAACGACGAGAATAAACTTTTTGTAACTCTTCTCATTTTTCGTTAATGTTTTTATTCGACCGATTTCGTCGTCGACGTCCGCGGTCCAGGGTAATTTGGTCGGAACGCGCTTTTGAAATTAATTTTTTTTGTAAGTACAATACCAGTCGAGCCGCGTATTTTTACGAATCCGTTCGGTTTTTTTTTTTTGTTAAACCTGTGTAATATAACAATATTGTTAAAATTAAAATTTGAGCACTTGTGACTGTTTATACTAAATTTAATAAACCCGAAATCACAAAAATGATACACTTTTTATTGCGTATACGTATTTCAACAACATAACAATATTGTTATTATTTTGATTAATTGTTATTGTGATAATGTGTAAACCGCTGTAGTAAAGCATTATTTTTCAGCTGCCGTCCTGCAAAAAAATAAGTAAAAAAAAATTCATCGCCATCGGGGCCGGATTTTTCCGCTGTGGCTCGGATTAATCGTGTTTTGGGATTATTTTTTTTTAGTTTTTTGTATAAATTTTTTAATTTTTCTTCAGTAGGTATCTATTATATATATATAGTGGCATTATCGAACACGCGCCATCCGGTCTCAGACTCTCGAAGCAGTCGTGTGACATTATAAGTTATTCTGTATCGATTTTAACCGAAGAAAAAAAAAATCTATCGGCGGTGTACCTGTGTATTATTAGGTTGTTGAACGCGACGACCGGGCGCATCGAAGGAAACGCATTGAAGCCGAAACGAGTCTAAAACTATTAGTAAATTTTTTTTTTTTTAATATAATGCGATCAAACCAAATGGAGAAAATAATATTGCGTCGGAAATTATTGTTTTTTTTTTTTTTTTTTGTATATTTACCTGTGTATAACCCTTTTTGTATGTGTATGTAATTACCTAGTTGTTAAAAAATTTTTTTTGTGATAAAATTATGTTTGTCTTTGAATATAATATATATTGTTTATATAGTGGACCCACTCGACCGCGCTGGCAACAGGGATAACACAGCTATCCCCAAAATAATAATTTGTTTTAGACGTAACTGTGTTTTTCGTTTACCGAGGTGTTATTTTCTACTTAAGATAATCACGGCCGCGTATGTTGAAAAATGCTATTATAACGCGTGATATTACCGTTTTTTCTCGAACAGGTGTGTAAAAAAGATACGATTTGAAAATGTTAAAAAAAAATTAAAATAAAACAATCGTATGTACTTGGTTAATCGTAACAAATAATAAGATTGGCGGACATTTTTTCTTCGCGGAACGGCGCAGCGCGGGTAGTTGAAATCAAATAGATTTTCCGCGACAAAAACGTCCTATTTTTATTTTTTTATTTTTCAGTTTTTAGCGAATTTTGTATTCTCTGGTTAGTGTAGTGTCAATGATATTAAGTATTATAATATTAATGCGCATTTAAAACGGCAGAGAAACAATCTTAACGTTTTTAAAGGGTTTATGCGGAAATCAAAAATGATATTAACAACGATTTATTGTTTACCTAGTCCAGGACATACACACGGCGTGTAATAGGTTACAAAAATTACGCGAGGCGAACCGTTCGTCCCCTCGAGTTTTTGGGGAAAAACAACGCTCCGGGAAGAAATTCCTCCGGGTCGTATTCAGCGAAGTTTCGGCGTGTCTTTAAATTTTTATTCCATAAAAACCGTTTGAATAATCTTTTTTTCTTCCCCGTTCAATTTCAATTATTTTTTCGCGCGGTCGTTTTAAACCACACGGTTTTGTTTTTCTCAATTTCGTTGGTACCTACCTACCTGTTAGTTTTTCCTGAAATAAATTTAAATACGAAATTTTGAACTGATATATTATAGGATGGACGTCGATCGCTCAAAATCGTTGTCGTCGATGTGATGTTCGATTTTTCTCGGCCTGGACGCGAGTAATTCGTACGAGATTTTATACTGCGAGTTGCAACAAGTAAGACGAAGACAGTAAATGGCACGTGTGTTCATCATCATCCTTCGATTGTCCAAAGAATAACGTCGAAAAAAAACACGATTTGTGTCGATCGTGTGACAATTATTTTTACGATCGACAAAGAGAACGGTTTAGTGTTCAACGCTTATTTATTTATAAATAGCTGACGCGAATCGACCAAAACGCAAAAACTGCTGTGCGTTCGGCGTGAAAAATTTTTGGAACTCTTATGCGTTTTTTATATTACTATAGCCGTGACGTCTTTTTTTAATTCTTGCCGCAAAGATTGCTAGACTCGTGGCCCGAATCTGCAAATGAGGTTTATAAGAAGGGTCTCGGGATCGATCGAACAAATTTTTCGTAGCATTTGAAAATTGTTGAAAATAATGCACGTTAAAAGAAGTGATTTTTTCAAATAAAAAAGAAAAAAAAATCGTTCGATCGATCCCTATATGTGTGTAATGAGCACGTCGAAGAATAATTAAAAACTTTTTTCAGCGCATAAAAATCCGATTTTTTATCGACGCACGTTATATATTTAGTGTCCCGCGTTTTAGTCGATTCAATCGTAAGTACAAACGCGTAATAAATATAATAATAGATGGATAAAGATAAAGGGTCGGTAAAAATGGAATTTTTTCGTTAAAAAAACGAGCCAAAGTGTGTGTGCATCGTTGTTATGTATAGCGTACGTTTTGTCCGCGTTATTATAAATCTTATACATGTTATATATAACATCGTTTAAAAAAAGTTTAAACAATATTGTGTTTTTAGATTTTATCTGTGTATATATACGCGTGTCCACATGAATTGTTTTTTTTTGTTTTTTTCACGGGAAAACGTATAGAGATGATGATGTCGTCCGGGTTAAAATAATTAATTTTCGTGTAGGAAAAAAGTTTATATAAATAATTTCATCTATGACTCGTGTGTTAAAAGTGAAATAAGCGCAGTCCACATGTATACGGTGTAAACTATAATAATATCCGCGTTTGTCGTACTTTCTATCGGAAAAAAAATAGGATAGATACATAGGTAACGCATAATATAATGTAATATTAAATCAAAAAAAAAAAAAAAACAGCCGTCCCTCTATAATACTATATTATGATGAACGTTATTTTTTTTTTAGAAAACATAATTGCCAGTTGACTGCGAGTCTTTTTTTTTTTTTTTCGGTTGAACAATCGACATTTCACGAATATTTCACTTCAACCAATATTATGTATAGGGACGAATTACCTGTATTTTTTTTAAATATCGTACGTAAAGGTCGAAGAATATTATACCCCCCCGGACACAAAGAAAAGTCGTTGTTTTATCAAAAATTGCAGAGTCTGAAAAATTTCTTAAAAAACGGCAGCCATATATCGTTTAAAAAAAGTTTTAAATTTATGCCGCATTGTTGTAATACAGTTTCTGTTTTGTTCACGTTGGTTACTACAAATCTCATATTATTTGGTTAATAAAGCCTCCCAATCGAACATATCCTTTTTTTCGGTGTTGTCAACCGTATAGTAGACGAGTTTGCTGCGCACCGGCGCCATCGTTTCCGAGAAAACCGTTCGCCGCACGGTGTCCGCCGAATAAAAAAATATTACGTTTATATAAATCGTTGCGCGCGAGGGCGCGGTTATGTATGACCGCGCAGAACAAAATAATGACGTTAAAAACGATTTATATTCTACCGTTTACCCGTCAAAAGCACGGCGGGGTCTCGACAAATCTGTGAGCAATAAACCGAAAATCAAGTATGTAAAAACCCTCATATATACCACCTATATATTATACCAAACGTACCATGTGTCGTTTCCAATAATCCATAACGGGGGTGTGTAATAAATTTTGCCCTTCGAGATGATGGCGTGCAAAACGATTTCAACGGGTTTTTGAAATCCTACCGAACAACAATGGTTTTGATTTGAACGGCGACTTTGTACGTACTACGTAGGTAACAAGTATAGAATTATGAAAAAATAATCTTAAAAGTCGATGAATATATTATAATAAATATGATCGTGATATGTGTCTATAACAACATTAGGTTTATATATTCGAACTGTATAAGGAGAGTATTGTTTGAGGAGCAAAGATTTCGTAACGCGTTTTTCGTATTTTCTGAGAAATTCTGTTTAGATATTTTCAAAATCGATTTTTTTTTTTTGCGATTCTCGAACGCACGAATCATCGTATTAAACTTTGCCCATCTGTAAGTGCGCATAGACGCGTGTGTATTATAAAATATTTTCAAATCTGTTATGTCCGTTCGCAAAAAGTTTCGCGCGTGTACCTATAATATATATCTTTTCTCCAATAATTTGTTTAATACGACATTTATTTCAACACCGTCTCTGAAAAATAACGCACCCGGAAAAAAATCCGTTTGGTGTATACGACAAAATTTTTGTTTGGGTCGCGAAAAGGAGGTCGCCGTAATATATATATTATAACCGCATCGATTCGCGCGGGGCTCACGAGCTAATAACGTTAATGTTTCACGAGCATATATATATATATTCCTATTGTGATTTTAATCTTGTTGTCAGCCGATTCGTGGTCTCTGGGCGGTTTTGATTCAACCCCTATAAATAAATCAAGTCACGCGATACGATTTACTACGGCGGGCAGTCGGGGCGGTTAAGTATAATTTACGTGAAAAAAAATAGAAACTGATTAGAACGAGTGAATTAGAACACGAGCGTGTAATATTATATTGTAGATGCGATAATTTATACTTTATAAACGAGTTAAGAGATTAAAAAGAGGTTAAAAAAAAAAAAAAGCAACGGTACCACGGCAGCAGTGTATCGCTTTGGGCGGGTCATTGGTTTCAAAGTTGCGGTTTATCCGTATTACACTTTAATATCTGAAAGCAACGATAAATATCACAATAGAATTCGAAATCCGAGCGAGCCATCTAATACCTGTCCTGGGTGGAAATAAAAAAGATTACAACTACGTACGAAAAAGAAAAAAAAAATTGCTCAATATTCGTATGAAACTTTTTGAATTGTTTTTTTTTTTGTTGTTCTACAGTAAAAATAGATACGTTTTTGTCGAAAATTTCAAGACAAAAGAACTTTCGAAATTACGGAGGAATAACACGATACGCGATTTTAATGAAATCTTGTTAATAATCTTAAAACCAATTTCGGTAGATGAAAAAATTGATGGTACGTATAGTTTGAGTAACGTACAATTGATGTTGTGTTCAAATTTCAAGTCTAAAAAACCTCGAAATCTAAAAATGGCTATAAACAGACTAGTATTAAATGAAACTTTTTGAAATAGTACAAAGATACATTATCGTCTAAAATTTCAAGACTCCTCGATGATCATTTTCGAAATTACGGAGAAGTACGCGTTATTGACAAAAATGCTGTTTTTAGCAATTTTTCGATGACTTTTCCCGTCGCGTTAAAAAACTATTGAGAAATTCGAAAAATGACCCCTCTAAGGTACCATCTTGATCCAGTGTAGGTGCACTCTTTCTGGTAGAAATTTTGCTAACAGAATAAAAATAAACATCATTGTAAAACCACGTTCTAAAACGAAAAAAATCATCCTTTCCATTCGTAAAACAGCGTCGAATTCGTGTATACTCGGTTATAACGATGGAACAACGCTTTTTTTAAGCACTGGTCCTTCGAAAATATTCAATTCCATTTCAAAGTGATATCATTATTTTGTTATAAAATATATCAAATAGCTCCGGAAATTCAAATCTCCGCCCGGATCATTCGGAAAAAGTTAATTGAACTATACGCAAGTTACGTGGCCTCTATTAATTTTCAACATCTTCTTCGCCTTTCTCCCAACACTATTTGTGTGGGCCACTTTCGCCCTATTCCTCCTCCGCCGCATATCACGATCATTCGCATCGCTACACACACACATTAACGACATCTTTTTCAATCGTTTCCATCCATATCCTCTTTAGTCTTCCTCTTTTTCCTTCATCATTTATTTTCATAACTGCTCTTGCTGCTTCAGTTTTTTTTCTCTCCTCATCATCACGATTCTATCTTTTATAGCAAGCGTTATTATTCCCGCTACACTCGTACGTACTCTGTTCTATTTTCCAGTCAACACTCCGTACACAACACATACGTGTAGTTAGTCTCACCACGCTCGCCTTTACAACGCTCTTTTAACCTTATTGTGGAACTCTTTCATCTCGTAAAACAACACCTGGCCATTTTTCTCCATTTCGTCCAAACCGCACTTATAAAATATTACCGGTGTGCGATGTATCCTCGATCTGCAGGATGATTTTTAAAATTTGTCGTCGCTGTAAAAATAGCTCTATCCATCCGAAAGGTCTCGG